>BLSH010450709.1:1473528-1504527 GCA_018402905.1 Glandirana rugosa | reverse complement strand
ATACTTGGAGGGGTGTTTGTACTGATGAAGAGGGGTCTGTACTTAGTGGAGGGGCATCTGTACTGAGGGAGAGGGGGTCTGTACTGAGGGAGGGGGGTCTGTATTGAGGGTCGACTATAGTTGGTGGAGGGGGGTGACACCATGTTTTACCGCACCGGGTGGCACCAACCCTAATGACGCCACTGGGAATGTAGTCACTTGCTGAAACAATAATTCTAGTGCTTTGGGTTGCTGCCCTGTGAATATTTCTACCTTTTTAGCTCTTAAAAACTTCTCCTTTTTGTTGGTAAAACCTAAATGACATGTTTATTAGAAGGGCAAGTACCTATTTGCCATCCTGCTTCTGGGTTTATGTCTTTAACAATATGGCTGTGGAAGCCTAGGCTTGAAAGGGCAGAGGCATGCTGGGTGGGGGGGAGCTGAGTTGTACTTGTTGCTGACCTGGAAGCGGTGTGTAAAGCGTCACTTCCGGTTTCTTCTGCCAGTGTCCCTGGCCTGCATGGCCGAGAAAGAATCGAATGCAGTGCGATCTGTACTACATTAGATTGAGTGGAGAACAGAGGAGACATCCAGGGACTAATGAAAGAGAACCTGTCACCAAAAAAATAATCACCTAGGGACTTTTTGACCCCTATGTGATGAAAAAAGTTACAGAAAAAAAATGTTGCATTTTTTTTTTAATTGTAAAAAATTTAAGTTACACCCAAGCATATAAAATCCAATCCGGTAAATTTTTTGAGGCACCCTCACCCACACGTTTGCGCACGTAAGAACGTAAACGCACGCATCAGGGGGCGCCTATGCATGAAAATGGCGATAAAAATAACCATGTTACATATCGTCTCTCACACCGGAGTGAGAGCAATATTTCCAGCACCAGGCCTTCTCCATAACACTAAACTGATGACCTATAGAGGGCTTTGGCAGTCTTGCCTATGGAAAATCGAGGGTATTAAAGTCTGCCTCCATTTCACAGTGCACTCAAATTTAGGATTTGACATGTCGGGTATCTATTTACTTGGTGCAACCTCATTTATCAAAATGTTGGGTAATTCATTGCACCCCAAAATTAACTTTTGTGGTAACATTGTGTACTTTAAAAAAATGGAGCTACCACTATTTTGTTCTCCAGGGTGTCTGCTTTCAGAAAATTGTACAATCTTCAGGCCTTAAATGATTTAGTAAACATCTACAAAAAAAACCTGTGCAAAACCTCTCTGGCAGCGAAAGGGTTAAGGCTTTGACCTTCTTTCCTAAGAAAAAGTTTTTGGATTGCCCATCACGTTCTTAATGACGATGTTCTCATTAAATATAGGATCGTCCCTACATTATCCAAAACTAAAAAAAAAAAAAAAAAAAAATGTTTTTGCTTTAGAAACCGTTTTGTCCAATATGTCTATCATCTATCGAAACTAAAATATACAATATACTTATGTATTTGCTGCACATCACGTGTCCACGTCAGTATTGCATGAGTTGATCAGATCCCGATTAGTAGCGAACTTGAGATTTTTTCAACATTACATACAATTGTGTAACATTATGTATTGCTGGGTATGGGACCATTTGCATAAGACCCCTTTCACATTGAGGCGCTTCTAAACTGCCAGTAAAACACTGAGCGCTTTAGCGGTGCTTTTTGGGTGCTTTTCATGAGCTTTTCAGGCACTTTTGAAGAGCTTTTCGGGGCTTTTGAAGAGTTTTTGAGGTGCTTTCCATTCATTTCAATGGAGAGGGACACTTTTGAGGAGCTTTTTTTAGACCCCTTTTACACTGCAGCCACCCGAGCGTTAGTGGTAAAGCACCACTTGTTTTATCAGTGCCTTGGCGATGCTATTCGGGCACCTTCGGGGTGATTTTAACCCCCAAGAAGGGGTTAAAAGCGGCCGCTTAGCGCTGCTTTCAAAGCGATGCCCATTCATTTCAGTGGGCAGGGACGGTGTAGGAGCGGTTTATACACCACTCCAAAAATGCTGCTTGCAGGACTTTTTTCCCGTCCCGCAAGCGCACCGCCCCATTGTGAAAAGATACGCTGACTTGAATGTAGAGGTGGTTTTCAGGCGCTCAGCAGAGGCTTTTTCCAGCGCTAAAGCGCCTAAAAACCGCCTCTGTGTGAAAGGGGTCTTAGCTCTCCAAAGATGCTGCTTGCAGGAGTTTCTTCATCTCCCCACCAATGCACCGCCCCAGTGTGAAAGTATCCATTGATTTTAATGGGAAGCAGTTTCGTGAGCTTTTCAGAAGATTTTTTTAACGCAAAATCGCTTGAAAAACTTCTCAGTGTGTCTGAATTTGTATTTACATATCAGGGTTCATTCTGCAGGTATAAGTCCCAGCCTACAATACTTGATGCTGTCAGCATGCTTGAAACTTGTACTTGAACAGGTTTTAGTGGGCAGCAACTTCTATATCTCTGATATCAAATTTTCTGAATTTTACATCTATATTCTTGCTTCCTAGATATCCGAAGCGTTCCACTTCGACCTGAATTCTGACACAGTGAAAAACATGCTGCGGGCACAAGGTGGACACCCAGCACCCTCCACTCTGGCAAGATCAGCCATCTTCTCCATCACATACCCATCTCCTGACATATATCTCGTCATCAAGGTGCTTTATCCACATCCATTGGGAGTGTCAGCGCCATGTTCTGCTGTCTGTGTGATATCCATAGTGTGTTACATCATTAGCTGTACAGATCTGGCCATACATAGTCATGTTCATCAAGACTGGGAGTCCGTTTCCAATGCCCCTTGAAAAATACAGTTTGCCACTACAGTTTTTAACCCATTTCTTGAAACTCCTTAAAACGAGCATGTCATCAATCTGGACCGCTCATTGCATTGGTCACCATCAGTGAAAACTATATGTCAAAATGAGTAAAAAAAAAAAAAAAGTAGATCCAGAAATACAGTAGGCTAAAATTTCATGGAAATATTGATTAATATTGTGACCAGCTATCACAGTAAAGGATAATTTCACCTTTGGAACATGTAAGGTGTTCCAGCATCTCTACCTTCTCCCCCCGATCCTCCCCTCCCTGTGACAGCGGGTGGTGGATCCTCTACCTCCACCTGCTGTCACAATTTGAAAACAGCGCAGCCATGCTGGGCTCCACCCACATGGCCATATTATTCATTTACAAAGTCCTATGAATAAATAGACTGCAAGTACCATCAGCCATTGCGGCTGATGGCTTGTAGTTCTCAATGAACCGATAAGGCGCTGGTGAGGACTCTTGTAGTTCATTGATATTCCTGCTCTCAAGTAACTATCTGCCTGTATCGGAGGTATGGGTAGACAGCTATCCTGAGAGTCTGCAGGAGTCTGCTGATCTTGCGTGCGGTGCTCTGAAGGCTCCTTAGGAAAAATAATAATACATGCACGTTTTTTTTTTACTTGCAAAATATGTGCATTTATTTATTTTTTTTCAAAAGGACAATTTATTGTTTAAAAGAGCAATAGAAAGGCCGAGGAGAAGGGGGGGCATTAGACGAGATGATATATGTTCTGTTAACAGTTTTTGAGAACTGGGACTCAAATCCACATTTCCCAAATTTGTATTCTAGATCTTATTAGCATTATTAGCATAGTCCTACACATCACCATTAATAGTTACAATTTCTGACCACAAAAGGATTATACGGTGGCTGGCCAGAGAATGCCTGACAGTTTCTAACATAACCACTTTCCACAGCGGTTCCCCAGCATATGAAAAACGAGCTGTAAAGATAGTACCGACACCAGGAAAAAAGCTGCATTTTATCACCGTTTTGCATTGGCATCAATGCGCGTTCTTCCGCGCTAGCTTTAAGCCGTGTTTCTCTGTCTCTATTCAAAATCAATGATTCCATATGGGAGGTTATTGATTTGAATAGAAGTCGCACCAGAAGTCAGATCACGATGCAACTTATGTGCTAAGGATCTTGAAGGGGAACCCCCCGCAAAGATGCAAAAAAAAAAATGTGCGTGGGTCCCCCCCCCCAAGAGGTACGAGACCCTTAGGTCTGGTATGGAATTCAAGGAAAACCCCCACGCCCAAAAAAATTGCGTGGGGTACCCCACCAAAATCCATACCAGACCCTTATCTGAGCACACAGCCCGGCAGGTCAGGAAGGGGCGGGGGGGCGCTCGCTTGCTTCCGACTAATGGTACAACAACATCAAGCCACGTTTTTGAGCTTTTACCAGCGCCAAAATAATGGCGTGGCCCCCCCAAAATCCATACCAGACCCTTATCTGAGCACGCAGCCCGGCAGGTCAGGGACCCTCCTGGACCATACCAGGCCGCATGCCCTCAACATGGGGGGGTGGGTGCTTTGGAGCAGGGGGGGCCCTGCGCCCCCCACCCCTAAGCTCCTTGTCCCTATGTTGATGAGGACCAGGGACTCTTCCCGACAACCCTGGCCGGTGGTTGTCGGGGTCTGCGGGCAGGGGCTTATTGGAATCAGGAAGCATGCTTTAACAAGGGGACCCCAATATCCTGGCCCCCCACCCTATGTGAATGAGTATGGTGTACATTGTATCCCTTCCCATTCACCTAAAAAAATAGTGTAAAAAAGACCCACTACACAGGTTTTTAAAGTATTTTATTAAATCAGCTCCGGCGTCTTCTCCCTCTCCAGCTCTTCTCCCTCCTCCGGCGTCTTTTTTCTTCTGCTCTTTTGTGGGAGTCTTCTTTCTTCTGAAAGGTGTTCTTTCTTCTGCTCTTTTGCCGGGCCTTCAGTCTTCTGCTCTTCTCCGCTGTCTTCTCCCTCTGTTCTCGATGTGGACACGACATGATCTCCCGGACTAATGCTGGCTCCAAGCTGTGCATTGACTTATATATTGGCATGGGGTGGAGCCACCTGCTGACATCACCCGGAGGCCAGCCCCTTATGATGTCACCACCTCATCATCCATGTGAGGGTGGGGGCTCTGAATGACGTCAGCTGGTGTCCCCGCCCCATGCCAATATAAGTCAGTGCACAGTGCGGATCCAGCATTAGTCCGGGAGATTGCGTCGTGTCAACATCGGTAGAAGAACAGAGGGAGAAGACAGCGGAGAAGAAGAGAATAAGGAAGACCCCTCAGAAGAAAGAAGAGGGAGAGGAGAAGGAGGAGGGAGAAGAGTCGGAGAGGGAGAATACATCAGAGCTGATTTAATAAAATACTTTAAAAACCTGTAGTGTGGTTTTTTTTTTTTAAACTTTTTTTTTTTTACGTGAATGGGTAGGGGTACCCCCTACTCATTCACAAAGGGTGGGGGGCCGGGATCTGGGGGCTTCCAGATTCCGACAAGCAGACCCCGACAACCACCGGCCATGGTTGTCGGGAAGAGGCCCTTGTCCTCATCAACATGGGGACAAGGTGCTTTGGGGTGGGGGGCGCCCCCGCCCCAGAGCATCCACCCCCCCCCATGTCGAGGGCATGTGGCCAGATATGGCCCAGGAGGGGGGGGGGGGGACATTCGCCTGACCTGCTGGGCTGCGTGCTCGGATAAGGGTCTGGTATAAATTTTGGGGGCTCCCATGCCATTTTTTTGGCGTGGAAGTTCCCCTTAAAACACATTTTTCATTTTTGCAGGGGTTCTTCTTCAAGATCCTTAGCACACAAGTCACACCGCAAGTCGGATCATCATGATCCGACTTCTGGTGCGACTTCTATTCAAATCAATGGTCAACCAGTGGGCATCAATAGGGAACCATTGATTTTGAATAGAGACAGAGAAATGCCTGACGGAGGCTTAACGCTGTGTATACAACGTTAAGCCGCGTTTTTGAGCTTTTACCCGCGTCAAAACATCTCTAGTGCTGGAGCCTCAGAACGCGCTGCCGTGGCGTTTTTTTGGAGCTTAAAAACACCTATGCCACTTACAGTTCAAAAACGTGTGTGTGTGTATGAGGCCATTAAATAACATGGAGAGGCGTTTTTAAGCTGTAAAAAAAGCTCAAAAACTGACTGTAAAAACCTCTGTGTGTATGATGCCTTAGAAAAAAACCTATAATTTTAGAAGACATTTTTAGACAACTTTCACAAATGTGTTTCCTGGTGTAAACTACTTACAAATGGTTTGAGGACAATGCATCATTGTTAAAGGTGAATTCCAGGTATGGATGTTTTATACATAGATTGGTACAGTTTGGATCAATGTAACTACAGTATGCATAATACCATACCTGGCCGATCCCTCTGGAGACTGGAAATCAGAGTAGTCCTGTGCTGAGCAGCTGCCCTGCTGCTTACTGAACATGTGAGGTCGCTCAATGAATGCAAAGCGTTCTCAACCTGGTTGAGGTGGAGATTGTGACATCACTGCTCTGTCACTCACCTCTTCCAATCAGAGAACGCTTTGCATTCATTTGAGAAGGTGCAAAATGATCTCTGAATGGTGTCTATGCTGAGCAGATGACCTCCAGTGTTCCCGGTGCAGCAGAGCAGCCACTTGGTACAGGAATCACAAGCTAGTGGAGATTTCTGTAGTAACGGTGCCTACTTCAGTGATTTCCAGCTTCCATAGGCAGGTATAGTATATGCATAGTTATATTGGTCCATACCTTCTTTAATGCAAATGTATACGGTTTGTGGTTAAACTGATGTTTACATTTGCTGTGCCATACTGCTGGTAGATCTATTTTCCACATGGTAATGGAGAGTTCTCCTTTCCAGCATTACATATGGTTTTGGTGCCCTGACTTTCACCCTTGTACATTGTTTGATAAGAAAGACCTATGTATGGTAAGCTCGGTTTTATACCACTGAAGTCATACGCCTTGTCATGCCTTTACATAGATATCAGTGTGATGTGTATACTGTATGTTGTGCTGTTCACATTTGTGTGTATGTTCAATTTCTTTTTGATGTATGTGAATGGGTTCTGTGATCTATTTCAGCTGGAGAAGGTCCTGCAGCAGGGAGACATCGGGGAATGCTGTGAGCCATACATGGTCCTAAAAGAGAGTGACGGCATCAAAGTAAGAAAAGATTTATTGCAAGGTCTATGTAGTGCATGGCAAAGTATAGACAATCTGACAAAGACTGCAAGAAAAGGAGAGCTGGAATGTTAAAGCTCAGCTGAAGTCTCGCACTTTTTATCTCTTTATAATCCACCATATTTTGGATTTGTGGCTGTTTTTTTGCTTGGACGTGCCTCAGAATATCTTATTCTTTTAGTGAAAATGCTGCTTTCACCCCTCACATTGCAGTTCCAAATGACAGCCTTATACCCTCACACAGGCTTGTATTGCAGAGAAAAGGAGAGGGATCCGACCAGTTCTGTCAATGAGTGTTGATAACTGAGAGTACTGGATCAACAAACTTTTTTTTTTTTTTTTTTTTTATGTAGAAAACTTTTTATTGGGAATACAGAAAAACAAAAAGGCATCAGAGATACATACACAAAGGGAGCGCTCAAAAGCTCCCCTAATTTATACAATACAACATCGTACAAATACAAGTCAATGGGATCAAAGAATGATATGCAATGTAACTCAGCCTAAATAGCTGTCTAGCCTAACATTCAAGCATGCATTTCCTGAGGGGGGTCTCCCCTATCCTGCTCTCGTTCTAATCCAGGATCAGACGGCGTGGCCGATTAATCCAGCCATCTGTCCCACACTTTGTGATATTTGACTGGGCAATTTCTATGCTTATACAACACTTGTTTGTAGGGTAAGGACTGGTTAACCAATGCTCTCCATTCCCGAAGGGTCAACAGATCAGGTCTAAGCCATATTTTAGCAATTAGGAGCCTAGCTGTGTGCAGAGTTTCCTGTAAGAAGGTATGGAGATGTCTATCCCCCTCCTCTTGATCAGGGATCAGCGCCAAGATACATTGTTTGGGGCACAGTGTTAGAGGGGAACCCATTTCCTCATGTAGAAATTGGGTCACTTGTGCCCAGTACCTTGTAGGGCTGGGCATGACCACATTAGGTGGTAAAAGGAGCTATCACGATCTCCACATCTGGGGCAAGAGGGATCATATAGGGGTTTATACTTCCCTATGCGAGTTGGAGTAACGTACGCCCTATGTAGAATGTATAATTGCGTGAGTCTATCAGAGAGTTTGGGGGATACCTTCCTACAGGATGCCAGCACCTCTGACCACTCGTCGTCCTCCAGCTCACCCACATCCGCCACCCATTTGTCTTTCAATTTATAAGCTAGGTCTGTTGCCACAGGTGTGGTAAGAGCAACATAGCAAATAGAAATGAACTTCTTAGAGTCCTCGCCCAGGCAAACCTCTGCCAGATATAGTGACGTTAGGTCCGGGGTGCGGTCGGGAAACTGGCATTGAAGTGTGTGGCGGAGCTGGAGGAAGCGAAAGAGCATGGCGTTAGGCAGGTCAAATGTCACTTTAAGTTCTTGAAACGGCTTTACCCCATGCTCATCAAGCACCTGTGACAGATAAACAATTCCCCTCTCGATCCACAGATTTTTATCAGGTATCAGAAGCAGTTCGGGGAGATTAGTATTGCCCCATAGTGGAGTGTGCGCATGTACATGGGAGACCCTCAGTTTGTGCACCGCCAGATCCCATATTTTGCAATGGTGATAAAGCAGGCCGCTTCGGCCCCCAGGTACCCAGCGGAGCTCTGTTGGCAGCAAATATTAGTTTGAACGGGTGTGTGACGCGGGAGGAAAACGCAGAGCACACCAGGGCAATGTATCTGAGCTTATCTTCCTTATCCAAATGGAAAAAGTGGGAGAGCCGTGCGGCCAGGTAATAGCTAGCAAGGTCCGGAAGGGCGGCGCCTCCCATGACTGTTGGATTTTTCAGGGCTTGCCATGTGAGTTTATGCCTAGAATTGCCCCCACAAAGGAGTTTAGGATGGATTCCATGGTTTTAAATGTGCGGAGGGGTAAGTATGCCGGGGCGTGCCAAAAAGCATATAGAAGTTTGGGGAGCAAAATCATTTTTATCATGTTTATACTTCCCATTATCCCAAGGGGGTGGCGATCCCACGTCTGTGTTTTAGTTTTAATTAAGCTATAGAGGGGTTTGATGTTCATCCGGGAGTACTCCGAAGGGGAACGCGAAATAAGGACACCCAGGTATTTGTTGACTCACCCGTGACAACGGAAGGAGGGCCTGAGTGGCGCTGGGGACCTCCGGGTCCAAGGGCAGTATCTGGGATTCGTCCCAATTGTTTCGCAGGCCCGAGAATGTCCCAAAGCTTTTTATAAGCTCCAGTGACGCCACAAGAGAGGGGCCCGCATCTAACAAGTATAGCAGCATATCATCTGCATATAGGCTATTGGTTTCAGTGAGGGGGCCCACGCTCAGGCCCTTGATCTGTGGGTGGGATCTGACGGCTATCGCTAACGCTTCCAAGGCCAGGGCGTACAATAATGAGGATAGTGGGCAACCCTAGCGTGTGCCCCTGGCCAATGGAAGAGGGTCAGACGTTGTACCATTCACCAGGACTTCAGCTACGGGGGATTGATATAAGAGTTGGATCCATTTAATGAAGTTGGGGCCGAATCCTTAGTTACGGAGGCATTTCCAAAGGTAAGGCCATTCGACAGAGTCGAATGCCTTTGCCGCATCAAGACTGACCACAACTCTGGAGCCCACAGAATCATGAGTAGCCAGCAAATTGATAAAAAGGCGTCGAAGGTTGAATGCAGTTTTTTTGTTAGGCATAAAGCCTACTTGGTCCTTGTGGATCAAGGACAAAATTACCTTATTCAGATGAAGCGCAAGGACTTTGGCGAGAATCTTTACGTCTAATTGTAAGAGGCATATTAGTCGATACGATTCAGGAAGGGAGGGGTCCTTTCCCTGCTTGGGTATGAGAACGATCAGTGCCTCCTTCATGGAATCTGGAAGTGTCAAAGATGTGTTTGTATAGTTTATAAAGTTTTGGCACTAGCAGGGTCCTAAATTGGGTGTAGAATTCTAAGGGGAGTCCATCCGTGCCGGGGGCCTTGGATGTAGCCATTTGCGCGATGGCCTCCTCGATGTCATCCGACGTGATGGGGGCATCAAGTGTCTGCATCTGAACCTGGGTCAAGGAAGGAAACTGAACAGAGTGCAGAAAAGAGTTCAACTCTTCCTATGTATATTGGGCCGTGGAGGCATACATCGTGACAAAAAACGTGCAAAACGCGCAGGCCACCCGTGGTGGGTCAGTGATCTGCCGCCCCGATGGGTCGGCTAGAGACACCACCACCGGTGGTCTGTAATCCAGGTGAGCAAGGTAAGCCAAGAGCCTACCAGCTCGCTCCCCATGCTCATAAGTGCGCTGTTTGGAAAAGAATATGTGCCGCTTTGCTTTATCGAAATGCATATGATTGACTAGGCGGTGTTGTGTCCGCATAGAAGAGATATTAGCTGGGGAGGGGTCTAGGTGACATGCACACTCCAAGGACTCCAGGTGGGCCTCGGCCTGCTGCAGTGTTAGTTTAGAAGAGCTCTTGTACCTGCAGATATGAGTAGCTAAGGTGGTCCTGCATGCAGTTTGAAGGCCTCCCATACTGTACTCAGTGGCGCGGACCCCTCATTAGTTGTAAAAAAATGCGTCCACTCCTCCTGTAGCGAGTCTATAGTAGGCAGGATAGACAGCCAGAAGGGATTCAACCTCCAATGCTGGGGTGCCCGAACAAACATTTTTTAATATTTATATATATATATATATATATATATATATATATATATATTTATATATATATATATACACAGTGGATATATAACGTCTACACACCCCTGTTAAAATGTCAGGTTTCTGTGATGTATAAAAATGAGACAAAGATAAATAATTTCATAACTTTTTCCACCTTTAATGTGACCTATAAACCGTACAACTCAGTTGAAAAACAAACTGAAATCTTTTAGGCGGGGGTGAGTAAAAATAAAAAACGAAAATAATGTGGTTGCATACGTGTGCACACCCTATAACTGGGGATGTAGCTGTGTTCAGAATTAGAGTGGATGTAAACCCGATTCATGAAATTTGAGCTGGACTTATAGATCTGCAGTATTTTGTTATCTCTCTCCAAAGCACGATGTCCCGTAGCTGTCTCTTGTTGCATTCTTCTGTTATCAGCCTGATAAGTTTTCCGTCACATATGATAAAAGTGGCAAGTTTGGTGTTGGGGAGGATACTATAAATAGATTAGCATAGTGCTCAACTATACAACCAATGGAGCCGAGAGTCTCTAGCTATGAGGAGAGGGGGTGTGTGCCTTTCCTCCAATCAGCTGTCTTGGCTGTATGCCCAGGCTTCACTGCAATGATAACCAGGAAGAGAAAATCTGCTAACACCGGCTGCACTTTCTAAAGGATATATACAGTTGAAGAAAGCAGATATACTTGTAAAACTTATATAGGGAGATTTATTTCATCTGTGTGTATCATCTGAGGCTGTTCTCTTCACTGGGTATATATGAGGGTACATCCACTTTAAGCAATCACATTTAAACTCATGTTAAATAGGAGTCAGTACACACCTGGTGTGTACTGTTTATTTGCTGATTAACACCAAATAAAGTTCAGCTGTTCTGATAGGTCTTTCCTGACATTTTCTTGGTCGCATCCTACAGCAAAAGCCATGCTCCACAGAGAGCTTCCAAAGCATCAGAGGGATCTCTTTGTTAAAAGGTATCAGTCAGAAGGGTATAAAAGAATTTCCAAGGCATTAGATATACCATGGAACACAGTGAAGACAGTCATTATCAAGTGGAGAAAATATGGCACAACAGTGACGTTACCAAGAACTGGACGTCCCTCCAAAATTGATGAAAAGACGAGAAGAAAATTGGTTAGGGAGGCTGCCACGAGGCCTACCGCAACATTAAAGGAGTTGCAGGAATATCTGGCAAGCACTGGCTGCGTGGTACATCTGAAAACAACCTCCCGTCTGCCGTATTCTTCATATGTCTGGGCTATGGGGTAGAGTGGCAAGAAAAACATCCAAGCCCAGCTAAATTTTGCAAACACACATCTGAAGTCTCCCAAAAGCATGTGAGAAAATGTGTCATTGTCTGATGAAACCAATGTTGAACTTTTTTGCCATAATTCCAAAAGAGATGTTCGGCACAAAAACAACACTGCACATCACCAAAAGAACACCATACCCACCGAGAAGCATGGTGGTGGCGGCGTCATGCTTTGGGGCTGTTTTTCTTCAGCTGGAACAGGGGCCTTAGTCAAGGTAGAGGAAATTATGAAGAGTTCCAAATACCAGTCATTATTGGCACAAAACCTTCAGGCTTCTGCTAGAAAGCTGAACATGAAGAGGAACTTCACCTTTCAGCATGACAACGACCCAAAGCATACATCCAAATCAGCAAAGAAATGGCTTCACCAGAAGAAGATTAAAGTTTTGGAATGGCCCAGCCAGAGCCCAGACCTGAATCCGATTGAAAATCTGTGGGGTGATCTGACGAGGGCTGTGCACAGGAGATGCCCTCGCAATCTAACAGATTTGGAGTGTTAGTGCAAAGAAGAGTGGGCAAATATTGCCAAGTCAAGATGTGCCATGCTGATAGACTCATACCCAAAAAAGACTGAGTGCTAATAAATCAAAATAAAATCAAAAGGTGCTTCAACAAGTATTAGTTTAAGGATGTGCACACTTATGCAACCATATTTTTATTTTTACTTCCCTCCACCTAAAAGATTTCAGTTTGTTGTTCAACTGAGTTATACAGTTCATAGTTCACATCAAAGGTGGAAAATGTTCTGAAATTTTATATCTCATTTTTTTACATCACAGAAACCTGACATTTTAACAAGGGTGTGTAGACTTTTTACATCCACTGTATCTAACTAATATATATATATATATATATATATATATGTATAAAATAAATGATAAACAAAAATACTTAGGAAAAGTTTTAGGGCCGGTTCACACATAGGCAATCCAACTTCAGGGTTGACTTTGCTAGGCGATTTGAACGCTACTTCAAGGTGACCTTTGCGCAATTTTGGGTGACCTGAAGTGACCTCCATGGCAGGCGATTTTGCCTGTGGCCAATCAGAGAAGGGAGGGAGGGAGGGGGTTGCCTGGGTAATTTGTGGGGAGTACCTGTGCAAATTATTTTCTTTTTCCTGTAAATTTTCGTTTTCCTGTAAATTTGCTTCAATATCGACTTGAAGGCGACTTCCATTGAATTCTATGGGCACAAGTCGGGTAGAAGTCGCCTTGAAGTAGTACAGGAACAGTCTGAGCAACTTCAGTAGTGTACATTAAGAAGGTCTCATTCATTTCAATGGGATTTCTGATGTCAAACGACTTGGGGCGACACAAGTCCGTGAACAAGTCGCGGCAGTGTGAACCGGCCCTTAGGAAAAATAGTCCGAAAATTCTCAGAACATTTGTTTGTTGTTCAAAAGATTTTGTTTCCTTTTAGGGCCGATTCACACAGGGGCGATCTGACCTCAGGCACGACTTTGCTAGGCGATTTGAACGCAATTTCAACTTGAATTTGAACGACTTACAACACAACTTATATATATATATATGTGTATAAAATAAATAATAAACAAAAATACTTAGGAAAAGTTTTAGGGCCGGTTCACACATAGGCGATCCAACTTCAGGGGGGCTTTGCTAGGCGATGTGAACGCTACTTCAAGGCGACTTCAGCACGACTTTGGGCAACCTGAAGCGACTTCCATGCCAGACGATTTTGCCTGTGGCCAATCAGAGAAGGGAGGGAAGGGGTTGCCTGGGTGATTCGTGGGGAGTACCTTGGTAAATGTTTTTCTTTTTCCTGTAAATTCACTTCAATTTAGATGGGGATCTGACTTGGAGGCGACTTCCATTGAATTCTATGGGCACAAGTCAGATAGAAGTCGTCAGTACAGGAAGTACTGTACAGAAGTACAGGAACCTTTTTTGAAGTCGGAGCGACTTCAGTAGTGTACATTAAGACCGCTCTCATTCATTTCAATGGGATTTCTGATGTCAAGCGACTTGGGGCAACACAAGTCGGAGCGCAAGTTGCGGCAGTGTGAACCGGCCCTTAACATTTGATTTTGGAATAAATGGACTACCTAACGAAAACCACATACACTGTTAGAAATGTGTTAGTTCGAGAAAAATTTCCAATCCTGCTCCAAGTTTTCTCGTCACTGTAGTTGAAAACTAATGTTGATTTGACCCAGTATTGATTAGAAAATTGAACAAACTTTCTTAGAACCTTCCTTCCTCAAGTATTTTTATACAAAATTTTATCCATCTATGGCCAGATTAAGGCTTAGGTACACTTGGGCCGATAATCGGCTGGTTCAGCAGAATCCGTCCGACATTTGGTCAGTGTGTACAGATGTCTTTCTGACAGAAACTGGTCTAACGACCGGCTTTTGTCGAAGGGACATGCTGGAAAACCAGCATCCAATCGGAGCTCGCAGTCAATGTCTGCGAGCTCTGATCAGTGTGTTCTGTTCCCCCTGTTAGAACACAAAGGCACAGCGGGGGAGATTGCCGCATTAACATTGCGTGTTTAGTGCGGCAAATTGTCACGTAAAAAAAAAAAGTTACATGTACCAGGCTTAACTCTGGTGCCTAATTGATTGTGCAATCATATGCAGAGACCTTGCACAGCTGCTATTATAGCTAGTATATCCTGTTATAGCTAGTATTCTAGAAATCCTGTTATAGCTAGTATTTTTATGGAACTCCTAGAGTTGTGCCAACCAGTCTGGAGTCACATTTTTGTCTGTATAAGGTTCAGGATAAGGGACTTTATTGCACGTCAAGACCCAACTTCTGTCCCTTTAAGCGAAATGCACATAGGTGCAGATGTATGAACCAGTTTATATTGAAAGGAAAATGGTTGCTGGTACTTGAATAAACGTGCCCTGAGGCGGCTGCCATTGCTGACCCCCAGCTGAAAATGTCAGAAGCCTTGCTGTGCCTAACTTATAATATTGGAAAAAGCATGCAGAAAATTAAAGTCAGAGCAAATTGAGAATTCACTATCTCTTTGTTTTGGGTCAGTGCCTTGGGAAGCATTAAAACCAAAACATTAGCATGACAGCCAGACAATTAGCATACCCATCATATGATGCATGACGAGTACCATTTAAATTTGCCACACATATGTGCTGGTGGGTAGTGTTTGCACCTGTTAAATAAGCGCATTTTTTTGTAAGAAAGAGGATGGGGCATTATGAACATCAGTGCTTTAAATGCCAGTGAAATACCAAGTGTGCAAGGAGACATATCTGCTATTTGATATCATTGTAAATACTGCTTATGAAACCCATGCCATGTGTGGGCAAATGTAACAAGGAATGGCCTAGCTACAAGCAATAGGAATATCAGTTCATACCTGTGCTCCTGTGTAACCAGTAATAGACTCACTACAAGAAGAGACAGGCCAGCAGCTGTACAGTGGGAAAGGCCCACATGTTGCAGCTATTACTCACATGAATGTTGTGTCTTTATTTCCTTTAGTTCAGATTCATCTATGCTGATCTATAAACATCACATTCTGCAGACGTTTCACTTACTCTGCTTCTCTGTAGGCCTTTGGTAAAAATCATGCCTCTTTTTTATTTAAAAAAAATATTGTGAAGCAGAGTGAAAAAAAATCAATATAACATTTTGTTACAGTGAGCCAGTTTCTCAAAATTAAAGTGGTTGTAAAGTCAGAAGGTTTTTTTTATCTTAATGCATTCTATGCTTTAATACTTACCAGAGTCCCATTTCTGTCCAGCATTGTTCACGAGTGTCTCGACCGCCCGGGACACTGCCTCCTGATTTGGCACCATTGGCTCCCGCTGCTGTCAATCAAAGTCAGTTAGCCAATCAGGAGAGAGAGGGGGCAGGGCCGAACCGCAGCTCCATGTCTGAATGGACACCTGCAGCTGCAGCTCGGCTTGGGTGCCCCCATAGCAAGCTGCTTGCTGTGGGGGCACTAAACAGGAGGGAGGGGCCAGGAGCACAGAAGAGGGACCCGAGAAGAGGAGGATCTGGGCTGCTCTGTGCAAATCCACTGCAACAGAGCAGGTAAATATACCATGTTTGTTAATTTTATAGAAAAAAAAATGATAAATTGAAATGTTTCAAAGACAGCATACACTTGTACATACTTTTTTCCAATTAATTGTTCGTAGCTAGATGGCTTATTGTATGCAAGTAACACATTGTCACTATATATTATGGGATATGTGTTAAACGGTCATGCCCCTGTGACCAGGTTGTGGAAAATCAAATTTGCACATATTTTCTTAACAAGCAGTCCTTACTGACCTCTGTTGATGCAGATACTATAGAGTAATTCATCCTCAAATTCACAGCAGCAGTCTTTCTTTCATCAGCCAAGATCCCCCTGCTTCTCCTTCTAAAGCACATGCTCTGTGTTTACGTTCGAGATCGGAAGGCTGAAGTGTCACTGCTGGCAGAAGGACAAATGTTGTCAGATCTGCTGAATCAGTATTGGAAGAGGGAGCTGCTCATTTATTACTTATGCGGTAGCATGGGGAATTTAAGCTGCTCTTTCACTGCTTCACTGGGATTGGGAGCTGAGCTGCTGAAGCCACTCCTGTGAAGGAAGTTGCAGGGAAAGATGAGCTGCTTACTAGTAATGAACATTGTTTTCTTTTATGTCTCCAGAACAAGGAAAAGGTGGACAAACTGAAGGCCCAAGCTGAACAGTTCTGCTCCCGGCTGGGTCGGTATCGTATGCCCTTTGCTTGGACTGCCATTCACCTAATGAATATTGTGAACAGCATGGGGACATCTGGTGGGGACTCGGACTCTGAGGGTGGTAAGAAATAACCTGAAGGGTTTTTTTTTGTTTTTTTTTATGAAGGGTTAAAAAACACAGAATTGATTTTTTCAGTGGCAGATTTCATGATATTAGGTTTCACGATATCAGTGATTTCCAGTTTATGTAGTCATAGATCTGATGGAACTATATGCGGTAATGATAGCACAACAGGTCATGAGCCTCAGGCAGGATAGAATCAAACTGTGAGACTTCTGTATATTCCTAGGCTGTCTATAGACAATTGTCTCATCAAGAATGAGAAATTGAATACCAGCTTGAGGGATATCAAAGCCTCTGTCCTAAAAGTTATCAAACACTTGCTGTCCAAACATAACATTCCATATATATATGTTTCACTGCAGCATTTACTTTAAAGAAACTCTGTCTGGGAAATAAATATCCAAATAAAAGGTAGGTCTGCAAAGTAGATACCTCTTCTTTCCTTCCCTGTTGCCAAACACTGAACTAGTAAAGAAAAATTGTCCCTCAAAATCTCTGCAGAAAATTGACTCTTCCGCGAGTGTCCCGACTGCGATCAGTTATTCCCCACCTTATTCATTAATGTTTACTTTGCTACATAAACAGTCTGTGCTCCTTTAGTAAATCCATACCATTGCACATATGTACAGAGATTTGTAAATGTGTTCTGTTTGTAAGTTTTGGTTTTGCCATTGTACAATAATCCACAAGGACATTCGAATTGGTTTACCACATCTGTTGTGCTATAGTTATTGAAGACTCTAATTTGGAAATTTGTAGAACTATCAGAATCCAAAACATTTCTTTTTCACCCATTGAGGTAAACAAGAAGTCTTTATTTACTTTTTGCCTTTTACTGCTGCCTACATGAGGATTGGACACTGGCAAACAAAAAGAACTGTAGACCAGCCCAGGATACCCACTACTGGCATGCCTTAATATTTTGCTAGTGTCCTGGAAGGATGCATGTCTTTTCTGCAGCACTGCTTTGTTAAATGATAACATATTTTTTGCAAGCACCTTTTTATTTTACAATTTATTTTTTCAACTAAGATTCTTCTCTACATCACTGCTGGAGCTTTGTCTCTTGGATTTCAGCTTTCCAGTGCATTCATCCCCAGCCTGGCTTTTGGAGTACAGTATTGTGTCTGGACCCCACTAGACTGGACATTTCGTAGAAAGACTGGAAATGACCCTTAGGCACTGGGTTCTGTAATGGATGCTTTCCAAACTAGAAAAAGTTAGCTGTGAAGCACTTTCCAGGTCCAGAGCCATTGACATTTCCTAAGTGTTTGCCCTGCCTTTAAAGACTCACTTAATGAGTAGGTCAGTCCATCCGAGTACTGAAAGCGAACAGTGACACCAGCAGTGGGACATAACTCCCCCCAACTGACACCAACAATGGGGTACTATACCTCCCACTGAAACCAATGGTGGGGCACTATTCCTCCAACTGATAGCAGTGATGGGACGCTATTCCTCCCACTGATAGCAGTGATGGGACGCTATTCCTCCCACTGAAAACAATGGTGGGACGCTATTCCTCCCACTGATAACAGCGATGGGGCACTATTCCTCCCACTGATAACAGTGATGGGGCACTATTCCTCCCACTGACAACAGCGATGGGGCACTATTCATTCCACTGATACCAATGATGGGGCACTTTTCCTCCCACTGATACCAATGATGGGGCATTATTTCTCCCACTGATACCAATGATGGGTCACTTTTCTTCCCACTGATACCAATGATGGGTCACTTTTCTTCCCACTGATACCAATGATGGGTCACTTTTCCTCCCACTGATACCAATGATGGGTCACTTTTCCTCTCACTGATACCAATGATGGGTCACTTTTCCTCCCACTGATACTAATGATATGACACTATTCCTCCCACTAATACCAGTGATGGGGCAATTTTCCTCCCACTGACACCAACAATAGGGCACTATTCCTCCCACTGACACCAACAATGGGGCACTATTCCTCCCACTGAAAACAATGATGGGGCACTATTCCTCCCACTGATACCAATGATGGGGCACTTTTCCTCCCACTGATACTAATGATAGGGCACTATTCCTCCCACTGATAACAATGATAGGGCACTATTCCTCCCACTGACACCAATGATGGGTCACTTTCCTCCCACTGCCGCCAACAGCGGGGCACTATTCCTCCCACTGACACCAATGATGGGGCACTATGCCTTCTACTAATATCAATGATGGGGCACCATTCCTCTCACTGAAACCAATGGTTGGGCACCATTTTTCCCACTGATACCAATGATGGACACTATTCCTCCCACAGATAGCAATGATGGGGCACTATTCCCCCCACTAACGCCAACGATGGGGCACTATTCCCCCCACTGACGCCAATGATGGGGCACTATTCCCCCTACTGACGCCAACGATGGGGCACTATTCCTCCTCATACTGACCACGGGTACTATGGATGACATTTTTTGCTCCCACTAATGCCGGGCCTGGGACAGTTTCTACCCCCAGTTGCCACAATCCAGCCCCCCTTAAAGTCTGAATGACCGTAAACTGGCCCTTTGTTTGGAAAGTTTAGAGACCCCCGATGTAGGTTATGAAAATAAAAAGCTATATGTGATCTTTGTCCATTGTTATAGCTGTTTTCTTTTTGTAAAAGGAACAACATGTGATCTCTGTCCATTGTTGTGATCATCACACCATCAAACCACCTCAAAAGTTTTATCTGACTTGGGTCACGTAAAACGAAAAACATTGTTCCCCTTTTCTCTGTGGGAAAGGATTTCATTGTTAAAAAAAAAAGGAGTTTTAGGGATTTTCCACTGACGCATTCATTATCAGTTTCAAGGGAGACCCTACACTGCATACTACAAGCATTTCACAGATCTGCATGGTTTGTACGATGGCATCTGATGACTCTCTGCCCTTTTAACAAGGGAGGAATACTGACTCCTATTAAGAATTTGACAATTTTGAAAATGGCAAGAAGGTCTGGTGTGTATGGAAGTATTACTAGGCTCGGCCATGTTCCACAATACGTGTTGAAATTATTTTATCATTTTACAGTAAAATTCAGTATATCAGTGCCTCCTTTAAAACATGAAAGATACCGCATTACTGCTAAGTATTCATCCAATTGTTCAGCTCAAGGTATTTGATACCAGCGTTGACAGGTCTCAGAACACCTACAGAACTACAGGTTTATGAGATGGCACAAGCAGCTTGAAGGTCAAATGCATGTCAGGGCACGGGCCCTAGGTGAGTGCAGACAACTGTAATCTGTTTTGACCCTGACTGTTTGACTGATTTTTGCTAATTCTTTATTCAAGTAGTACGAAAACGGTACTCCTGGTCATACAGACTACTACACAAAGGCCACATATAGGGTCAATAGTTCTAAACAGGCATACATATGGAGGACTATGGTGAGACGGTAAGAGATTATGATGGTAACTCGTGTGAGTGATCAGTCATAAGCCAATCAGAAAAGATAGCAAAAAATACTGATTTAAACTTGTAAACAAAAAAGGGTTGATTTACTAAAACTGGAGAGTACAAAAAATGGTGCAGCTTTGCATGCTAGCCAATCAGCTTCTAACCTCAGCTTGTTCCATCAAGCTCTGACAATAAAACCTTGAAGCTGATTGGTTTCTGGGTGGAGCTGCATTAAATTTTGCACTTTCAAGCTTTAGTAAATCAACCCCAAAGTGCCAGAAAAGCCTGGTCACCAAGTGGTTAAAATGGGAATGAACCTGAAAAAAGAGACGAAATTGGTCTCTTTTGTCATCACTGCTTCTCTCTGCCTCTCTTTACCGCTCTATGCTGTGATTATTTGACTCCCATGTGCATGCTCGGGAGTGACGTCATTACGGCCTGGCCAATCAAGTGGGCAGTCTGAACCCGGAAGGAAGACAGGGAGAGGATGGAAGTGTCCATGACCAGTGGGAGCCCTGACAGCGGCGGCACTGGAGGGGATCACTTGCCAGGTAAGTTTGCCATAATGTGCTAATATGCTTTGAATACTAGAACATTGTGACTAACAACTCCTGGGGGCCCATCTAATAAAAAAAAATGCAGATTTTAATTCTGTTTTAAGATCTACCCACTTTGTTAGGTTAGCACTGTAGCACAGATCAGAGATCATTTAATATCTTTGTTAGTAGGGACGATAGTATAAAGGTATTGACTAGTTTTAAACATTTGTTATTTGCAAGCAATAAATGAATGTATCACAAGACAACTTGAAACTGGTTTCAACTAAGGAGCATGCATTATTCAGGACTGGTTTTAGGGTTACGTATAGACAGAACTGAACGATTGAATGTATATTTTGGCAGTGATCCGCTATCTATCATGTTTTGAATAGAATATTCAGGTGAGCTGTCTTTTCTACCGATATGGCCATGACTTCATCAGTATACTCTGGCCTGATTTTAATAATATGATGAAAGGTTCTGGACACCAGGCCTGCAGTACATGATCCCACTATATCTCAGAATTGGAAAGCCAGGCAGTAGTCTGTCTAGAGCTTTTTCTGCTTGGTCCTATTAGTTACTTAACGTGATACTAAAGTCTTGAGTTTTTTTGTTAAAAATAACAAACATGTCTTACCTGCTCTGTGTGAGGTTGGTTTTGCACAGAGCAGCTCCGATCCTCCTCTTCTTGGGTCCCTCTTTGGTGCTCCTGGCCCCTCCCTCCTTTTTGGTGCCCCCACAGCATGCAGCTTGCTATGTGGGCACCCTAGCCTAGCCTCAGCTCTGCGGGTCCATTCAGACACGGATCCGCAGTCCTGCCCGCCCCCTCTCTCTCCTCATTGACTCACTGACTTTGATTGACAGCTGAAGGAGCCAATGGTGCCATGCTGCTGTCCCATCCAATGAGGGAGAGTCCCAGACAGCCGAGTCTCTTGTGCAACATCGCTGGATCGAGATGGGCCTCAGGTAAGTATTGGGGTGGGGGGGGGGGCTTGCTGCACACAGAATGCATTAAGCTAAAAAAAAACTATCTGCCCTTACAACCAGTTTAAGGTCCTGTTGTGTATAGCAGTAGAGCACAATGATTGCATATCTGTCTATGGCTCCTAAGGTAATAACAATCTGTATCTCCCTCTGGTTTCCACAGAACGAAAGGGCACATGGAACGAGAAGAAGAGGAAAGCCTTCGAGCGGCTCAGTGTTGGGGAGGAAGTTTGTGGGTTTAACTCTTTCCGACCAGCAACTCTCACCGTCACCAACTTCTTTAAACAGGTGAGATCTGTGTGGGAGGTGAAACCAGTTGTACGCTACGATTAAACTGGGAAGAGGTTAACACTAAGTCTACGTTCACACCTATGCTTTTTTTACTGCATTTTGCAGTTTGCAGAAACGCACTACAATCCATTTTAACATGGTTTCCTATGGATGTAGGTCACATCTGTGCGTTTTGCAGAGTTGGGTTTTGTGGAAAGGCGTTTTTGCATGCCATAGACTTCAATGGAGCTGCACCAGAAACGCAAGTAGTGTTTTTGTGATGTGTTTTTGCCGCGATTTGCGGTTTAAATCTGCCCAGCAACAAAATCCCCCCCCCCCCCCAAAAAAAAATTAAAAACCACAAATCACGGAAAATCGCGGTAAAAAAAAACGGGGGAAAATGCATCCGCATAGGTGTGAACTTAGGGTTAATCCAATCTGGTTTGACATTACTACATTGAAAGCATATTGCAAGGCTGGTAGACTGTCTTGGTACCACACCCCTACCACATAAGGAAACCATATATTTTACATAATGGGGTTGACTTACTAAAAAGGGAGAGTGCAAATACTGGTGCAGCTCTGCATAGAAACCCATCAGCTTCCATTTTTTTTTTTTTTTTTTGTCAAAGCTTAATTGGACAAGCTGAAGTTAGAAGCTGATTGGCTAAGAGGCACAGCTGCACCGGGTTTTGCTGGTTTTGGGTGTTCTCATCCATTTTAATGCAAACAGCCTTATTAACAGTGGGATCCAGTTCATAAAAAGGGTACTTTTACAATGTTAGGTTTAAACTTTGTTTGACTTGCACACAAAAAAAACCTATTAGACAAAGGCATAATGAGCTAGTATGCATCGCATACTAGCTCCTTATGACATACTTACCTTGGAACAAAACCTTCCAGTGGCGCCCGCACACCGCTGAGACGGCTGACATCTTCCCCAGAGTTACTTCTGGGTTTGCGGGCTCCGGCGCTCTGAGTGGCTGGAGCCGCGATGACATCACTCCCGCACAAGGCTCAGAAAGAACGTCACCCGTGGCCGTTCTTTCAGAGTGCATGCAGCCAGTGATGTCACTGGCTGCATGCAATGTAAATATCTCCTCAACGGTGCACACTTAAGAGATATTTACACTACCTATAGGTAAGTCTTATTATAGGATTAGCTATAGGTAAATGTCTGCAGATGAAGTTTACTTCTCCTTAAAGTAAATTATGGGAAGCAGTTACCCACTGTGTGGTAACCTTTTGCACTTGTTAGTCTTTCTCTTTTTGCAAGGAAGGAGATATAAGAAGTTTCATCCTTTAGGCTTTGTAGGGCAGAAGCGGTGTCCAGGTCACACACAACGGCACACAAAAAAAACTGTAGGCCACCCCAGGATAACCCCTGCCATTATTAGCATGCCTCAATATTTGTATATCAAGTGCAGTGCCAACAAATAAATAAGTGACAATTAAGACCCCTTTCACACTTGTGCGAGTTGTCGTGCAATTTGGGATTGCAAAGTCCCATGACAAGTCGTTCCCCATAATTTCCAATGAGTACCGTTCATATCTGTAAGATTTTCAAGTCGTGCCGACTTCAAAGTAATCCCTTCATTTCTTTGGTCCAATTTTAATGCTACTTGAGGTCCGTAGACTTCAATGTTAAACCCTCAAAGTCTCATGCAAATCGCACCTGAATAATATAGATGCGATTTCTGTACTATTTCTGTACGACTTTGTAATATGTTTTCATTGAGCCAAAGTTGCAACAAAGTCGGGCCAAAGTCTTACTGATCCCAAATAGCGTCAAAATTGCTGTAAAATCGCGGCAAAAAATCATGGTAAAATTGGGTCGCACAAGTGTGAAAGGGGCCTAAATTACAGTAGTAATATTTTTTTTTTTAATCAGAAAAAAAAGTGTTTATTGACTTGCATATTGATTCAATAACATACATTATTCAACATATATACAAACAATTAAATTGTACATATTGGATTTCAGTCAAAATAGGTACCGTATTTTCCGGCGTATAAGACAACTTTTTATAGTAAAAAAGATACCCCAAAAATTGGGGGTCGTCTTATACGCTGGGTACTGTAGCTACAGAAGGTCCATATTAAATATTTTAGCCCGCTGGATGTGCCCTAATATGTGCTTCTGCTACATACAGAACTTCTCTATCATTAATATTTTAGCCCGCTGGATGTGTATACAGTAAGCTTCAGCTACTTACAGAATGTCCCTGTGCTGTAATACTCTATGTACCGCGCTGAGCCAATCACGGCAAGCGGTGTATTCTATTAATGCATACAAAGCCTGCTCGGATTGGCTGAGTCAGAGAGGCGGACTTATACAACCTTTTCCAATTTGAGCAGGCTTTGTATGCATTAATAGAAATACACCGCTTGCTGTGCGGTACAGAGTATTACAGCACAGGGATGTTCTGTAAGTAGCTGAAGAACTTACTGTATGCACATCCAGCAGGCTAAAATATTAATAATTAATAATAGAGAAGTTCTGTATGTAGCAGAAGCTACAGTACATATTAGGGCACATCCAGCAGGCTAAAATATTTAATAGGGACATTCTGTACCTAGCTGAAGCTTCAGTATTAGGGCACATCCAGCAGGCTAAAACATTTAATGGCTGATAGAAAAGACCCCATGATGGCTCCAGCAAGAAGAAGGAAATATGAAGCCAGTTTCAAGGTGAAAGTTGCAAACTTTGCCAAGGAACACAATAACTGTGCTGTTGCAAGACAATATGGAGTAACAGAAAAGATGGTCTGAGACTGGAAAGCAAATGAAGATGCATTAAAGAGCATGCCAAGGAGTAAGTGTGCACTAAGAAGAGGCACCCCACATTGGCCAGAACTTGAAAAACAAGTAGTAGACATGGTGCATGAGCATCGTCAAAATGGTTATGTAGTGACACGAAACAAAATACATATGTTTGCACTTCAGTGGGCCAAATCTAACCCAGATCACAGCAAAGGATTTAAGGCCACTGTATCCTGGTGTACTAGGTTCTTGGAAAGGCATGATCTGATACTGAGGCGAAAGACTAAAATTGCACAAAAATTACCTGCGGATCTCAATGGCAAAGTACGTTTTTTCCATTGATATGTAATACAACAGTGTAAGAAACATGGCTATGCGTTAAGTCAGATTGGAAATATGGATGAAACTCCTATGAATTTTGATATGGTTGGAAATAAAACTGTTAATCCGAAAGGTGCAAAAACAGTGTTAATTAAAACAACAGGGCATGAGAAGTCCAGTTTTACAGTGGTACTAGCATGTACAGCTGATGGCGCCAAACTAAGGACAATGATTATTTTTAAAAGAAAAACAATGCCGAAAATCAAGTTCCCTCTTGGAGTTTTTGTACATGTGAATGAAAAAGGATGGATGGATGAAGAAGGGGTAAAGCTACGGCTTGATAATGTATGGAGTAGGCGACCAGTTGGACTTCGTCAAGAACGTAGCCTACTGGTGTGGGATATGTTCAGGACTCATTTAACTACAAGCACAAAGAAAAGGCTGGCAAGAATAAACACAGATGCTGCAGTTATTCCTGCAGGATTGACATCGTTGGTACAGCCACCCGATGTGTGCCTAAACAAGTCATTTAAAGATCGCATTCGAGAACAGTGGAATGAGTGGATGGTTAGCGGCTAAATTCATTCACAAAAGGAGGAAACGTGCGTGCTCCACAGTTGGATGTTTTGTGCAACTTTGTCATAAAAGCCTGGAATGATATTGATGCAGAAACCATAATCAAGTCTTTCAAGTGTGGCATATCAAATTCTTTGGATGGTATGGAGGACGATTTCTTGTAGCAAGATGAAGGGGAAGCCACACCATCTGATTCAGATTTAGATCCATATGATGACTGTCTTACAAATGTACCACAAGATGTCATTGATGAACTTATGATGTCAGAGGATGAACATGGTGAAGGATTTTAAGTACCGGTAAGTCATAACCATTTTAATTAAAATTAAAATCAAAACCGATGTTATTTAATGGTGTGGTGTTGCCTCAGAAGAGGGGGTAGTCTTATACGGCGAGTATAGGGCAAAACCTATGTTTTTAACTGGAAAATTAGGGCGTCGTCTTATACGCCCAGTTGCCTTATACACCGGAAAATATGGTATATTAAATATAGGCATAATCAAATATATATAAAACAATCCCTGTATTGTCATCCTTCTGTATTTATTCTGTCTATTGTAATGTCTCGGATCAATATGTTCTTTTCCAGGAGTAAGAATAAAGCAAAAATAATCCGTCTGACGCGTTTCTGTGTCTGATCGGCTGCATGGGAGGCTAGAGGAGAGATTTATTTAGCAATAAAGTTAATCCAAAAAAATAAAGTGAAAAAAAAATTATAATAATAAAATTTAAAGCACCCTGTCCCACCATGCTTATGTGCAAATGCAAGTGCATACATTAATCCTGCACACATATGTAAACGGTGATCACGCCACACATGTGAGGTATTGTGGCGAACATCAGAGTGAGAGCAATAATTCTAGCACCAGACCTCCTGTGTAACTCTAAATTGGTTATCTCTAAAGGCGTTTAAAGCATCGCCTATGGAGAATTTTAAGCACCGTAGTTTGCCTCCATTCCACGGGCAGACGCGATTTTAAAGCGTAACATATTAGGTATCTATTTACTTGGTGTAACATGAGCTTTTACATTATACAAAAAATTATAAAATAAAATAAAAATTGGGCTAACTTTGGTGTTTTGTTTTTTTAAAATTCATGAAAGTGTTTTTTCTTTTTCCAAAAAAAAAAATGAGTTTGAAATCGCGCTGCACAAATACCGTGTGACATAAACAATTGCAACGACTGCCGTTTAATTCTATAGGGCCTCTGCTAAAAATATATATATATATATATATATATATATATAATGTTTGGGGGTTCTATGTAATTTTCTAACAAAAAAAAAGTCGATTTTTACATGTAGGAGCGAGTGTCAGAATTTGCCTGGATGGGAAGGGGTTAATACATACTAGGAACAGTATAGACAGAAGCCATTTAACCTACCTGCATGCCTTTGGAGTGTGGAAGGAAACCAGAGTACCTGGAGGAAACCCAAGCAGGTACAGGAAGAACATGAAAACTCCAGGTAGGTAATGTTGGTAGTGCTGCCAGGGAGAGGTGCTAACCACTTAGCCACTGTGCTGCCCATGCCAATAATCATAATAAATAGGGTGAATCTCCCTAACAGGGGCACAGACAGCAATAAAAACTGACATGGGTTCTAATCCCTCTTCGCTCCATCCAAAACTTGAAAAAAAAAGGTTTACCGTTATGTACTTTAAGTTTCCACTTATCTTTTTCCAGTGCAGATTTCAGTTTTGTTGGTGGCGAGGAGGTAACGCACTTCTTCTCTTAGCTGTTCATTTAGGTGACTGTCTCAATGTCTTTTACAGGAAGGGGACCGAATGAGTGATGAAGATCTCTACAAGGTCTTGGCTGACATGAAGAGACCATCGACTGCATTACGCAGATTACGACCAGTCACAGGTATAGCTCATGTGCACGGATACTTTGCAGGAATGTATTCTGCACTTTATTGCGTTTCAATCAGTATACAAAGTAATAGCAACAGTTTCAAGTATACAGGCTGTCCCCAGGTTCCAAACAAGATTGGTTCTGTAGGTTTGTTCTTAAGTTGAAATTGTATGTAAGATGGAACAGGTAAATTTTTTTTATGTGTAACTCCAGCCAAATAAATATTTTTTACGTTTTTTTTATTGGATAGCATAAAGAATAGTTAACACCCTGGTAACATTTGTTTTGCTCTCTCTGCCCCTGTTCAGAAGATTTCACCTCACTTTCTATCCTGGTGACAATTTGATTTTGAAAATTTTGGGTTGTTGTGGACACAAACTTTGGAGAGAAAGCATCAGGGGAGACACCTTTTTCCCATAATAACTCTTACAGGAGTGAATTTCCCTTCCTAGGGGGAGATTTCCTCTCACTTCCTGTTGTCTCCCTCCTTTTGTAAGTCGAATGTAAGTCGGTTGTATGTAACTCGGGGGTTACATACAACCATGCTGTACCATGCTCTTGAGGGTTTCTGAGATGTATATTCCATCTGAAATTTAATTTTTTTCTAATCTTTAAATTGTTATTACAGAATAACTATTTTCTTTTCAAGGATCAGCACTATTTACAAGTATGCGATACATTCATGAGCTAAAATGTAATGCACCCCCATACACAAATTAATTCATGAAGATGATGAACTTGTACTTCTATAGCAGGGGTCTCCAAACTTTCTAAACAAAGGGCCAGTTTACTGTCCTTCAGACTCTACGGGGGCAGGACTGTGGCCATCATTAATACAAAATGTCTAGTCATCAGTGGAAGTAAACAATCCCTCATCATTGGTGTCATTAGGAGGAATTGTGCCCCATCGTTTGTGTCAATGGGCCCCATTGTTGGTGTTATGAGGAGGAGCTTTGCCCCATCGTTGATGTAATTGGTAGGAATTGTGCCCCATTGTTTGTCATTGGGAGGAATTGTGCCCCATTGTTTGTCATTGGGAGGAATTGTGCCCCATTGTTTGTCATTGGGAGGAATTGTGCCCCATTGTTTGTCATTGGTAGGAATTGTGCCCCATTGTTTGTCATTGGGAGGAATTGTGCCCCATTGTTTGTCATTGGGAGGAATTGTGCGCCTTTGTTTGTCATTGGGAGGAATTGTGCACCATTGTTTGTCATTGGTAGGAATTGTGCACCATTGTTTGTCATTGGTAGGAATTGTGCCCCATTGATTGTCATTGGGAGCAATTGTGCCCCATTGTTTGTCATTGAGAGGAATTGTGCCCCATTGTTTGTCATTGGGAGGAATTGTGCCCCATTCTTTGTCATTGGGAGGAATTGTGCCCCATTGATTGTCACTGGTAGGAATTGTGCCCCATTCTTTGTCATTGGGAGAAATTGTGCCCCATTGATTGTCACTGGTAGGAATTGTGCCCCATCGTTTGTCATTGGGAGAAATTGTGCGCCATTCTTTGTCATTGGTAGGAATTCTGCCCCATTGATTGTCATTGGTAGGAATTGTGCTCCATTGTTTGTCATTGGGAGAAATTGGTGCCAGTGAATGAAATAGCCCCAAGGACCAGATAAAAGCAAGCAAAGGGCTGCATCCGGCCCCCGGGCCACAGTTCGGAGACCACTGGTCTATAGTAATGTTCTGTTTCAGAATCCTAGCGTTTGTTGGTATGTCTTCATTGATGATGTTTTATATATTAAATATATTCGCTTAATGGGAGATGATGACAGTGAGTCCTTACATTTTTTAATGTAATCTTAAATTACCTATCACCAGATCTAGAATTTCATAATGACTTTGGACATGTTCTGTATCCTTTTGGACACATGAATCTTAGTGAGTGAAGATAGACTTATTAGTGGTTTATATGTCAAACCGATAAATAGGAACCAGTTGCTTAATTTTACCCACTGGGGTATTAAAATCTATCCCACGGAGTAAACTTACACAGATTCACAACTGGAGAATTGATGACATTGAGAATAAGTTGCAGGCAAGGGGTTATTCTTTTCCTGCTGTAAAAGGAAATGGCACAGAGACATACAGTGCCTTGCGAAAGTATTCGGCCCCCTTTGAACTTTGCGACCTTTTGCCACATTTCAGGCTTCAAACATAAAGATATAAAACTGTATTTTTTTTGTGAAGAATCACCAACAAGTGGGACACAATCATGAAGTGGAACGAAATTTATTGGATATTTTAAACTTTAACAAATAAAAAACTGAAAAATTGGGCTTGCAAAATTATTCAGCCTCCTTAAGTTAATACTTTGTAGCGCCGCCTTTTGCTGCGATTACAGCTGTAAGTCGCTTGGGGAAGTCTCTATCAGTTTTGCACATCGAGAGACTGAAATTTTTGCCCATTCCTCCTTGCAAAACAGCTCGAGCTCAGTGAGGTTGGATGGAGAGCGTTTGTGAACAGCAGTTTTCAGTTCTTTCCACAGATTCTCGATTGGATTCAGGTCTGGACTTTGACTTGGCCATTCTAACACCTGGATATGTTTATTTGTGAACCATTCCATTGTAGATTTTGCTTTATGTTTTGGATCATTGTCTTGTTGGAAGACAAATGACAGTGGGGATGGTGTGTTCAGGGTGATGAGCTGTGTTGCTTTTACGCCAAACATAACGTTTTGCATTGTTGCCGAAAAGTTCGATTTTGGTTTCATCTGACCAGAGCACCTTCTTCCACATGTTTGGTGTGTCTCCCAGGTGCTTGTGGCAAACTTTAAACAACACTTTTTATTGATATCTTTAAGAAATGGCTTTCTTCTTGCCACTCTTCCATAAAGGGCAGATTTGTGCAGTATACGACTGATTGTTGTCCTATGGACAGAGTCTCCCCCCTCAGCTGTAGATCTCTGCAGTTCATCCAGAGTGATCATGGGCCTCTTGGCTGCATCTCTGATCAGTCTTCTCCTTGAATGAGCTGAAAGTTTAGAGGGACGGCCAGGTCTTGGTAGATTTGCATTGGTCTGATACTCCTTCCATTTCAATATTATCTCTTGCACAGTGCTCCTTGGGATGTTTAAAGCTTGGGAAATCTTTTTGTATCCAAATCCGGATTTAAACTTCTCTACAACAGTATCTCGGACCTGCCTGGTGTGTTCCTTGTTCTTCATGATGCTCTCTGCGCTTTAACCGGACCTCTGAGACTATCACAGTGCAGGTGCATTTATACGGAGACTTCTGTGTTAGTACTTCACCTTGTTTTAAATAACCTCTAAAGTTTGAAAAAATTGTCTATTTTTTGACTTTTTAACCCGCACGTTTTAATAAGTCGGGGAAATGAAAGTCACGTCGTTTGAGAGAGGTCTTCAAGTCACTCCTAGAGACTTACTAGGTTACAACTGGAGTTACTGATTACTACTATTTATCTTAGGTGGACACACATTAGTTCAGAGGCATATTTACGTGGACGTGACACTATCAGAGTCTCCAGGCCAATTTCGCGTCTCTCGTAGTACTTCTTGTTCCTTGTGTGGTCCGTCCAGGCTCTATGACAACATCTCTTCAAAT
>BLSH010450709.1:1455542-1472515 GCA_018402905.1 Glandirana rugosa | reverse complement strand
AAAAAAAAATGACATGCCAATTGTGGCATGTCAGGGGATCGCCATCACTTAAAGCAGAAGTTCCACTTTTGGGTGGAACTCGACTTTAAGGTTCACGTGTGTAAAGGCAGGTGTCCCAATACTTTTGACAAAACAGTGTATATAACAGTGAAACAGAATATTAAGTTGTAGGGTATTTACTGTTCTGGTGTAGTTATACAGTAGAATACAGTCGGTAAGTCATGTATCTCCTCTCTCCTGTGATCATCGCCAATGTTGACACCCCCTTGTGACATAGCAAGTCACATGGGGTGTTTCAGGAAGTTGTAAATGGGCCTGTATTCTTGCAGGATTGCAATGCAATGCCACAGATTGAACTGAAAAAGGTTGTCCCCAAAACAGGAAGTGGGTGAAAAGGGTGAAATCTTTCAATGGGGACACCTGCTCTGGTGTCAACTGTCTAAAAGGAGATCTCTTTATTTCCTTCGCTTTGGAGAGATTTCCTCTTTTTCTGGGACAATAAAAAGTCTTGATGGGGTTTTAACTATTCCCTATTTTATTTTGACTAATGTAAAATAACTTTTCAGGTATTATATATAATTCTATAAATATATTAATATATTTAATGCTAAACTTTTTTTTGTAGCCCATCTGAAAATTGACGTCTCTCCCGCTCCTGAGATGCCACAGTTTTGCCTTTCTCCAGAGCTTCGTCACGTTAAGCCATACCCCGACCCGCGTGTCCGTCCTACCAAAGAGGTCCTGGAATTCCCCCCACGAGATGTCTTCTCCCCCTACACCTCCTACAGGTGAGATTTTCATCCTGTAATAGACCGTTGCTCCCTTCGGAGGACCACTATCAGAAGCATACTGTATTCTTATAACTATATGGAGTTAATACCTGCAATGATACTATTCAAAATAGTTCTTTCTTTTTATTTTATGTGTTTGTGTCTATATCTTTCTCCAATGTGCATGGGCGCCAAGCTGGGCAGCAACAGTGGCAACACCCACTATGGCTGTAACTGCTCCAGCACCCCTGGCAGAGTTATAGTTTGTGGAGAAAGGTTAGAACCTCTGTCAGGTGTTTACTTCCATCTGTGCCCCTTCACAGGAAGATTTCCCCTCACTTCCTGTCCCAGTGTCCATCTGAGAATTGCTCTGGAGAGCATTTTCCATGCTTTCATATGCAATACACTAGGGACTTATGACCATAACATTAGTCGATTTCAAACTGCAAAATTGCAGGGAGGGATGGGGAATCCTACCCAACAGGGACAATGATAAACCTGGTAAACAATCGAACCATTCTCCATGCTATTCAGAACTTATAGACTGTAAATATTTAAAGCTGAATTCCAGGAATTCAGCTACTTTGTAAAAAGTGAAGACACTATGAGTTAAGTCCAAGAAACTGCATGACATCTCCTGAACTTATTTCTATTATTTACATCTGACAGTTTTATTACACTCCGAAAGGTGGCTATAGTTGTATTTCCAGGAGCCTGACACTGAAGTCTCTGCACCTTCAACACTAGAGTCAATGCAGCTGCTATACCTGCTTCTCCCCTCCTCCTGCCCAATTACAGAAGCCTTTCTATTAGAGCTGCATTATTCATTGTAATAAAATCGTGATCTCGATTCACCCCCCCCCTGCGATCTCCATCATGCATTACCGTGATTTTCAGTGTAGTTAATGGAGACAGAGACACTTCAGGGACACTTAGCGATCCAACTTGCGGGTGACTCAGTGCGACTTGACTATCAGAAGTCAATGCAAGTCGCCTGAAGTCTCCCCAGGAATCTTTTTCTAAGTGGGAGCGACTTGAGCCTCTCCTATCTCGGCAGACTGCCAAGTCTGAGATCATTGCTGATAAAAGAAGCAAAGAGATACAATGTTCTCAGGTGTATAGAAGAGTTCAGTTTAACCATTTAAAGACTAAATCTTTTCTGACATTTGTTGCTAACAAGTTAGGCTCCATTTACATGGGACGCTATTTTAACCTCCCCTGAACGATTTTTTTTGACAGCTAGAAGCCGGCGTCTAAAATGTCAGTTTTGCAAGTGGCGTTTAGCGGCGTTCGCGTCTAGGAGCGTTTTTGAAGATTTTTTTTTTTTTTAAATGGAAATGCCTTTATACGAAACGGCTCTAGACACGAGTTACCGCGTTTAGGCGCGTTTGGTGGCGTTTACAAGCTGTTTGGCGTTTCAAATGCCTCTGATCTGGCGTCTGAACCCATTTTTTTGCGTTCCAAAAAAAGCCTTTAAACTCAACTGCCTGTAAACGACCTTAAACGACCCTGTGTAAATGTACTGATAAAATAACATAAAGGAAAGTTCAGGGGCAGCTGAAAAAAATGCCCAAATGCCTCAAAACGTCCGTTTACCAGCAGCAGTGTACATGAGGCCTAAAAATCCATTATTTTCTGCTAGAAAATTACTTGGAACCCCCAAACAGTATATATATTTTTTTTTTTTAGCAGAGACCATAGAGAATAAAACGGCAATATTTTATGTCACACGGTGTTTGCGCAGACCTGGTAAAACACCTTTGGGATGAATTAGAGTGGAGACTGCAAGCCAGGCCTTCTCATCCAACATCAGTGCCTGACCTCACAAATGCGCTTTGGAAGAATGGTCAAACATTCCCATAGACACTCCTAAACCTTGTTGACAGCCTTCCGAGAAGAATTTAAGCTGTTATAACTGCAAAGGGTAGGACAACTCAATATTGAACCCTACCGACTAAGACTGGGGTGCCATTGAAGTTCATGTACGTGTAAAGGCAGACGCCCCAATACTTTTGACAATATTGTGTATAAAAGAGATAATTTCACGAGATATCATGCACCTCCTTGCACCTAACTCATAGTGTACCTGCACTTTTTAAAAAGTGGCTGAATTGCTGGAATTCAGCTTAAGGCTCAGTTCACACTAGATGCAGCACAAATGTATCGAATTCGCTGCAAATTTGCACCGCACCTAAATCGCAACCGCGTTCATGCGAACTGATTGCGGAGTGTATGTTAAGTTAACGACACCCCACAATCAGTTTGCAAAACGCAGCGCGATTTGCGGAATCGGGTTGCATAAGTGTGAACACCCATGCGATCCGATTCTGGTTGCGGACCAAAAAAAGGGTTCTGCGCGGGTTTGGTCCGAATGCGATGCAAATTCAGCCATACAGCTTGTATACTGAAATCCGCAACGCACAGACATCATATGTGATCTGCACAGCAATGCGATGCGAATCACATGCAATGTCTGGCATCGCAGCAGTGAGAACTGGTCCTTAAAGTTTCTGCTGATGTTACCAAATGTATTGTACTTTCCCCTAGCCATCCTGAGCTTGGAACATTGTAGCGGCCCCTTTACATAATAGACTGTTATGTATGAATGAGGTGTCACCCAACAGTTCATAGCTAACCACCGCAGTTCTCTACTACAGCAGCCTACTATAAGGGTGGCACTATACATGTGTAATGTCACCAGAGTATGAATCCAGGGCCATTAACCCTGCCATCTTTCTGTAAGATTCACCAATTTTCCAGATGCTGGAACCCCCCCCCCTCCCCATAACATTCATATCATTCCTCTGATGTTGCTGCTCATAGAATGTAGGGACTCCCGGTCATACATGTGCCTCGCAGTCTTTATAAAAGCCTTTACTATATATAAACAAGATATACGTGGCAGCCAAGTTCCCAGAACAGCCCAACAATGGCAGGCATGCTGGTACGTGAAAATGTTCTAATTCCAGCGAATTGTTCCTGTGCAGTCTTGTTCATTGAAGACGACGTGTGTGCGCCCATTGCCTGATGGGACAAGCGCTGTCATATACGTAAACTTACAAGAACAATGTTAAACATTTACATTTTCTCCGTTGCAGCGTATAAACATGAGAGAGCGCAGATATTTTTCCTATACCGCTTGACAAGGCCTCTATGTTTATACAAGTGCTACTAAGGCTTAGTAACAATCTTATAACTATTTTATATTTCCTTGAGGCTAATCGGTACTTTACCGGGTGTTTTATCTCAGTGAAATCACTAATCCAGTATAGAATGGGCTCCTAGACTGTGCTAGATATTATCACTATGTACATCCAAGTCTGATGCCTGGTACACAGTGAAAAAAAAGGGACGGAAAAAACGAATTTGAAGCGATGTATTCGATAATCTATTCCTTAGTACACAGCTTTCAAAAGCCAATCATGTCAGTTCATGCAAAAATATCTGAAGGGACAAACATGAAAATTTTTCTCATAAGATAAGAACAAACGAACGATATTCCTTTAACTACTTCCCGCCCGCCATATAGCAGAATGACAACCGGAAAGTGTTTGTATTATCCTGACTGGGCGCTCTATGACATCCAGCGGGATAAGCCACTAGTGTGCGCCCATGGGGGTCAGTCTGACACACTGCATCTCCGATCCTGGTAAAGAGCCTATGACATAGGCTCTTTACCATGTGATCAGCTGTGTCCAATCACAGCTCATCACATGGTAACCAGGAAATGCCATTTATTGGCTTTTCCTCTACTTGCACTGACAAGCGTGGGTAGAGGAGAGCAAATCGGCTGCTCTCCTGACACGGGGGTCTGCACTGATAATCAGCGCATTGATTATCAGTGCAGACCCATCTAGGATGCCCACTAGAGCCCACCAGGGATGCCCCATGGAGACCACCAGGGATACCAATCAGTGCCCATTAGGGATGGCACTCTGTGCCCATCAGTGATGCCTGTCAGTACTGTCCATCTGTGCCGCCTATGAGTGCCCACCAATGCCACATATTAGTGCCCATCAGTGCCACCTATGAGTGCCCATCAGTGAGGCCTTCAAGTGCCACCTATGAGTGCCCATCAGTGCTGCATATCAGTGCCACCTATCAGAGCCCATCAGTGCTGCATATCGGTGCCACCTATCAGTGCTGCATATAAGTGCCTCATCATCAGTGCCCATCAGTGACGCCTATGAGTGCCCACCAGTGCCACCTATCAATGCCCATCAGTGCTACCTATGAGTGCCTATCAGTGTCGCCTATGAGTGCCCGTCAGTGCTGTATATCAGTGTCCATCAGTGCTGCATATAAGTGCCTCATCTTCTGTGCCCATCAGGGACACCTATCAGTGCTGCTTATCAGTGCCGCTTATTAGTGCTGCATATAAGTGCCTCATCAACGGTGTCCATGAGTGCCACCTCATCAGTGTCAATCAATACTCATCAGTGCCCGTCAGTGCAGCCTCATCAGTGCTTATCAGTGACACCTATGAGTACCCATCAGTGCTGCTTATCAGTGCCCATCAGTGCTGCATATAAGTGCCTTATCATTGGTGCCCATCAATGCCACCTCATCAGTGCCAATCAGTACTGCCTCATCAATGCCCGTCAGTGCAGCCTCATCAGTGTTCATCAGTGAAGGAGAAAATGTATTTACAAAGTTTTATAACAAACAAAGAAAAACTTTCTTTTGTTTTTTTTTTCAAACTTTTCGGTCTTTTTTTATTTGTAGCTCAAAAAATGAAAACCCCAGTGGTGTTCAAATACCACCAAAAGAAAGCTCTATTTGTGGGAAAAAAATGATAAAAATGTTGTTTGGGTACAGTGTTACATGACCGTGCAATTGTCGTTCAAAGTGTGACAGTGCTGAAAGGTGAAAATTGTACGTGGCAGAAAGGGGGTGAAAGTGCCCAGTATTGAAGTGGTTAAACAGCATAGTATTCATCCATAAAAAAATTGAGTGACCAAGACCGCGCATGTTTGGAAATAAGAATACAACCAGGAAGGGAAAAATGGCAATGAAACCAATCTTTGTATTCAAGAAAAATGTTCCCAAACATGAAAAAAAACCATTGTTTTCCGCACAGAAATATGTCTAATGGCAGTAAGGAATGATAATCTTATTGCTACACAATTTTGGTTATTATTTGCAAATCTTCTAAAGCTATATACTCTATCAAAAAATGTTTTTGTTATAATGTTGACAGCTCTGTGCACTGTAAATAATTTTAATGTATTAAAAGAAATCAAAGCCGATTACATGCTGGTACATTTGGAAGTTGTACTGGATTGTATGAGAATTGCGTGCATAAATGCTCATAATGCAGCTTTGGTGCATTTTTTTGCATGACCACATAGGCTAACATAGAAGTTTGTTTAAAGACATAACAAAAATATGCTGTACACCTGTAAAAGCAGCAATTCGTTTTTTTATGCCCATGTGCATGAGGCCTTATTCAGGCCATAGATGTTGTGACTTTCTTTCCTGCAATGACAGGTTACAGGAAAGAAACTTGCACGATTCTCCCATCAACACAGTTCGTGCTGAAAGGGGAATCTCTCCTGCCAAGCAATTGTCTGCTCTTGGCGAGTGGGGGGGGGGGGAGCTGCCCCTGCCAGGAGAAGACAATGATATATAGCGATAATCGCAACTGAATGCCGCAGGCTGATTATACCCAACTTGATTGGTCGATCAACTTGGTACATTCAGTCTGCCCACACTATGGCTGGCCTTAAGTTAAAGAGGAAGTAAAGTCTTCATTTTTAATTTTACCCACAGGTAAGCCTATAATAAGGCTTACCTATAGGTACTGTAAATATCTCCTAAACTTTCACCGTTTAGGAGATATTTACTATATACACCACCGCCTCCTCATCGGCGCATGTGCTCTTAAGGAACGGCCTCCCCGTGCCGCTTCTTTAGGGCCATGTGCCGTGACCGGCGGCTCCCGTGCATGCACGGGGAGTGACGCCACCACGGCTTCGGCCAATCACAGCACTGGAGCCCGCGAACCCTGAAGAAACACCGGGGAAGATGTCAACCGTCTCAGCGGTGTGCGGACACCGCTGCAGGACTTTGTTCTAAGGTAAGTATTTCATCATGAGCTACGCATATGCGACGCATACTAGCTCATTATGCCTTTGTCTTACAGGTTTTTTTTTTTTTAATCGGGTTTACAACCTTTTTAATTATAGGTAGGACATGGCAAGTACTGGGATCCTTTTGTCTTCTATATGCACTGGTCATATTTATTCTATTATTAGTATTTTTTTTTTTTTAATTTTTGGGGTGTATTCATGATAGTGTGCTGCCCACAGGCATTAAGGCAGATCCAAATTGTGCTGCCCAAAGGCATAAAGGTGATGGCTGATTTATTAGAACACCAAGACTGTCTCCTGTCTTCACAAAATTAAAGAGAAACGCTCATGTCCATTATAGTGTGTCATATAACATTACTAATAACATTTTTGTACCTTATGGCTGCCTGCAGGTACTTACATTTATCCCCAGTTCCTCTGCCTGGGGAAGATCCTGGATCCCCGTTCCAGGCTGTGCACAGGGCCTCTTCATAAATGGATCAGGGCAGGTTTTTTTGCAATTTGTACTTCTATAAGGGAGCGATGGCTTTCTGTACAGTTCCTGGTCATACAGTTCATACAGTCATACAGTTCCTGGTAGAGTAAGAGTGAAAGTAGCTCCTGTGATAGAATGATTACATCATTGCTCCTCTTCTGTACTAAAAATGCTTACTCTGATTTCTCTCAGTGTGCATTTGAAATTGCAACAAGTCAGACAAAGCCCGCCTCATTTCAGGGCATGAGGACATCCAGCATTATATAGCTCTTTTTACCCCAGATTGATCATCCCCGGCCTACCCCTTTTATCCATTTGATTTCAGTTACTTCCATCATGGAGGCTCAGCAGCACGTATGGGTGTTACCTAGTGCAGTCTGCCTGCCTAGGAACGCACACTTCTCTAGGCCATGGGTGCTCAACCTGTGGCACTCCAGCAGGGCCGGGGCAAGGCGTGGGAGGGAGGGGCAGCTGTCCTGGGCGCAGTGGTTTATTGTAGGGATGGGGGCACCTTCCTTCTGTTACAAGGCTGACAGGAGTAGTGACAGCAGCATCACTATTCATATTAGCCCAGCAATGGGAGCGGCAATAAGAGAGGTGGGAAGCGGTGCGGGCTGTGTTTTCTCACCCGGTCCTCGTTCCTGCCAGAGCAGCGCTCCTGTATTCAGAAGCCGGCAGCGGTAATCGCAAATACAGGAGCTCTGCATTGGCAGGAGGGAGGAAGGGAGAGAAAGCACAGCCCACAGCTGTGCGCAGAAGTGTCCAGGACAGAGCCGGGAGTGGAGGAGAGAGCCAGGAGGAGGTGGAGCTGTGCTCTCTCTCCCTTCAGCTCCTCCCATCTATCAGGTCAGTGCTCCTGTAGCCTATAAACGCAACTGCCGGCTTCTGCATACACTGACCGCTCCGGACTGTTTCTTGTGTTGTCTTACACCCCCCCGGCCAGTGACTCCCCACAATGGGGTCGCAGTTTGGAATCTTTGCCTTGGGCACTGGATGACCTTTTCCCGGCACTGCTCTAGCTGTTGCAGAACTACAAGTCCCATGAGGCATTGCAAGGCTGATAGTTACAAGCATGACTCCCAAAGGCAGAGGCATGATGGGACTTGTAGTTCTGCAGCAGCTGAAGGGCCACAGGTTGAGCACCCATGCTCTAGACCAGGGGTCTTAAACTGGCGGCCATCCAGCTGTTGCAAAAGTACAAGTCCCATGAGGCATTACAAGGCTGACAGTTACAAGCATGACTCCCAAAGGCAGAGGCATGATGGAACGCAACAGCTGGAGGGCTGCCAGTTTGAGACCCCCTGCTCTAGACTGAGACTTGCTTATAAAGGCATTTAGATATTTGCATAACTTCTCCCAGGAGCCAGCCCACTGCTTGCATAAGGTCTGAGGGCTCTGTTTTCAGGAAGCCATATACACCACCCTGCTGGACCCTCCCACCAGTCATGATCTGCTTGCATTTTATATAAAAGCACAGAGATCCAATGGTGAAATCACTGGTTCTAAAATAAGGCATGTAATGAAAACAGAAGAGTTTTATTTAAAAATGTCGCTAGTATTGGGAGGGAGCATAGGAAGTGCAAAATATAGCAGATTACACTTCAACTTTAAATTCTTGTTAATTTAATTGAATCATGATGTGGATATAAGAGGAAACCAAAGGACAATAAGCACACACTTTTTATTAGGGGTTGACCGATATATAGTTTTTTTTCAGGGCCAATACTGATTTTTCGGCTGCCTTTCAGGCCGATAGCCAGTATCAGGTGCCGATATTCTGTAGATTTAATTTTTTTATTTTTACATTGTGCTTTTTAATTTTTTTTTTTATCACTTTAATTGCTGTCAGAAGGAATGTAAACATCCTTGTGACAGTAATAGGCAGTGAGAGGTACTGTTTATGGAGGCATCTGGGGTCTATAAGACCCCAAACCCCTGCTACACTTGAAAGTATTCAAAACGTCAAGATCGTAGTTTTTGAATACTTTCTATTTTTTAAAACTGGCGCCTTTAGGATGCCAAGTGATGTCAAGACCTCGCTACCGGGTTACTAGATCCGAGACCCGAACAAAGCCGATTTGGCTTTGTTCGGGTCTTCAGCCAGCCTGCAGACATGCTGGCTGATCACTCAGGCCTCCCGGTGAGACGGGGGACCCAGGCGGGGGGGGGGTGGACATTCCCTCCCACTGCTTGGAATAACAGCCGAGTGGCTGCTGAGCCGCATCAGTTGTCATTCCAAGAAAGTTGACCGTCCACCCTAAAGAATGGTACCGGGGTGATGCCTGCCCTTGAGACAATATCAGTAACATCAGTAAGTTTGTGACCGATACAGATGCTTCAAAAAAAGTGAATATCGGCCGCACCGATAATCGGTCGACCCCCTACTGTTTTTAATAGTTAATCAAAAGCCAGAACCACAAAACTTCAACTTCAAAATTAAAGGTACAGGTGTGTGTTATCCAGCTCTCATAGGTGGCACCTTCCACCTTGAGTTAAACATTCCCCGAGTCCCCTCCTCACCTCCCTTGGCGCAAAACCGCAGCACTGCATACTGGAATCTTCTGGCATGCAGGAAGTTTTTCTATCCGTGGAGTTTACCATTGTTGGCAAAAATGCCAGTAGGCCAAGAAACATTTGTTATTTATTGATGGGAAAATAAAAAGGATTTGAGTCATTGTTTTATATCTATTTTGTTTAAAATTTATTTACATGCACAAAATCTGTGGAACAAAAAACTGTTTCACATGACAAAATGATGTGTGGTCACGTCAAGGCTTCAGAACAACTTCCTCCTTCCCCAATCTGACCTGATCTGGGTATTCCTATAGGTGCAGTGACCAAATTATGAGCCCTAAAGTATGGTTACATTTTCAACTATTAAGATCCCTACAAAGGCAATCATGAATCATAGTTGGCAGCATCTAAAGGGGCATCTAGCAGCTTTGTACATATTTTTGTTTTATTTATTAAGAATATTCATAACTATAAAAAAATATATAAAATCGTAAAACTTTTTAGGCAGGTAAATATGAAATACTACATAAGAATAGAATAGTGTTTTGTCCAGCCAACAGGTAGAGCTCTCAGCTCCTATTGAAATGCTGTACAGTCAGAGCCAAGGAATTCTTATTCTTTCTTTTATTAGATTTTTTTTTTCTTTACAAAACATTCATTTAAGAATGTTCAACCTTAAACAAAAATAAATAAAATTGATCAAAAGACTGATGGTTTCCCATCCAAAGCACAGGCTTACCTTAAATAACTTCTGGGGACAATGTACCTATGAGCCAGAGTATCTCCATTTGTAAAGCTAAACTCTGTCTTTGACCCCTTAGGCCAGTGTTTCTCAAACTTTTTTTGTCTTGCGGCGCACCAAAAAGATCTAAAATTTTTCACGGCACACCTGAAAAGATTTAACAATTTTTGTGGTGAAGAACGTATTTATTTTTACATATATGTTTCATTTTAAATTTAATGTGAAGGATGTGTCTGCTTTCAAGAGCAAATCAGATTGAAGCGATTGTAATCTTTGTACTTTCGCTTGCTTCCTTGCTTTTCATTTAACAGTTTCTCTTTCAGAGTTCCAGACTTGATTAAGTTTTTCTCCATCGCTAAACAATGAATAAACTTTATAAGCATCAAAGTTGGAATGGAACGGTCTCTATTATAATATGATTAGAGCGATCGCGTTCTCCCGAAAAGAATCAGTGAATGACAGAGTGACAGAGATTGCGTTTTTATATAAGTTACTTTTTTAACTTTTGTGACATTGATTTACCATTTCATTTTTCAATGTGTTCAAGGTTTCAAAACGCTAGCAATTTTAAATATTTTTCAAAACTCCCATGGCAAACCTGCAAATCTCACACGGCACACAGTTTGAGAATCACTGCCTTAGGAGCACTATAGTTTCTATACAGATATGTGCCTTCAGTAGATACACCTCTTAAATAAATGTCATGGATATTTAGCGGGTCTGTATTGATGCTTCAGTGTGCAGTAATGGAACAGCTGCATCTCGTATCTTTTGTATTGGTAGCAGTACCGGTTGGTTGAACTCTTTACTATAGTCATAGACAACCTGACACTTTGTCTGCAGAACCACATGCTCCAGCATGCTTTGTCCTACTCCATCTGTCTTACTGTGTGGACATTTAAATTGACAGAATTTAACACAGGGATGTCAAACTCAATTTAATTTTGGGCTGTATCAGCAGTATGGTTGCCCACCAAGGGCTGGTTGTAACTGGGGTGAGCTATGTACAGAGTCCAGGATTCAAGATTACGCAATGTATAGAGTGCAGGGTTCAGAGATGCACCACGTACAGGGTGCAGGAGTGCGCAACGTACAGAGTGCAGTGTTTAGGGGTGCGCTATGCAGTGTGCATCCTGAACCCTCACCCCCTAAGCTTCCTTGCATCTCTCTCTCTCTCCTGCCTGGCTCGGCTCTAGTACCTCCCTGTGTAGACTGCTCTACCTCGCCTTGCAGGGAGATCGATCTTTCTATCAGATTCTGGAGATCTGTACCAGCCATGCCCCACCAGGAGTGCGCGCAGGCTTCTGTGTTTACAAGTGACATTGGGTAGCAGGAGCAGAGGGTAAGAGCCAGAGGTGGCGGAATGAAGTTCCTCCCCGTTCCGACTGGAAAACTGGGTGCGAGGGCCACACGACAAGGCCTGGTGGGCCCGGATTCGGCCCACTGGCCTTGTGTTTGACGTATGTAATTTAAGACATTCTTTGTTTTCATCCATTGCCTGTTATCACTTTAAGCCTTTTGTCAGTGAATGTCACATGCAAATCTGGAGGGACCAGTCCAGTGGCATTCTCTGACTTCAAAAAGAAAGTGCCATCGTAAGGCACTGTGTATACAATGTGGTGTCATATAAATTAACATTTACATAAATATGCAAGTACTGAGTGTAGAAAAGCAGGGGGAAATATAAAAGTTTGTTTAGATGGTGATAGTGTTCTCAGCTGAGTCTCGGTTGATGGGGTAAATGCGCCTTTGCTGGAAACAATTAAATATCCATATTGACTTTGCTGTCCAGAAATGGTATAAGCAGTGCACTTTGGTCTTCCTGTGCAGCTGTCTTCAGTCTTGACACCAGGAAGCTTGTGCAGTCCATTAGGTTTATTCATGTCCTGGCAGAGGAGGAAGTGTTCTTGAAGGTCAATGGAACCTTCAGATCAGACCAAATAAGGTGTCAACTGGAACGGATGGCAGAAGCCTGCACAGGAAAGCAGAATTACCATTAATGAACCTTAGCTGTAACATAGGACCAGCAGGGTGGTCATAAGGCAAGTTTTTTTTTTTTTTTTTTTGAATACTTGTGAATGTAATATTTTCTAGGCATAGTTTTGAATATATATATATATATATGTGTGTGTGTGTACATGGTGTCAGCCATATTGGTCATTGCAGATGCATGCAAAATTGAACCCTTATCTTTTAGCAGAAGTATGCAGTCAGGCTGCATAAAAAGTAAAGCATGCGTGTGTTGTTTTATTTACATTTTTAATGTGTTAATGCGCTACTGCTATACAAAACTGCTCTGAGCCTGCAGCAGGTTAAAGCGGAGTTCCAGACGTTTTTGGGTTTATTAAAAGTCAGCAGCTACAAAAAGTGTAGCTGCTGACTTTTAATAAAAACACACTCACCTGTCCCACAGTCCAGCTATGTGGGGGCTGAACTTCCAGCTCTCTCTCGCTCTCGTCTCTTCCTGGCTCCTGAATTGCAATTGTGGGCACCCGGATGTGACAGCTTGTGGCTTCACAGCCGGGCGCACACTGCACAAGCGCAGCTCGCGCTGTGCCTCCTTAATGGCCGGGCAACCTTCTGGGATCTGTGACGTGTCCCAGAATATTGCAGGGTGGGGGGGGGGAGAGGAGAACTTAAGCTCGAGCTGCCAAGGCGGGAAGTGGGAGCAGGTACCTGTCAAAACTAGGTACCTAACCCCCCCCCCCAAATAATGACATGCCAAATTTGGCATGTCAGGGGATAAGGAGTTCTTAAAGCGGAAGTTCCACTTTTGGGTGGGACTCCGCTTTAAAGACCCAGACCAGTAGTCACACATAAAGTGCAGCAGTCTGGGTCTCTAGTGGAGCACTGTGTGATGAAATGTGAGGAGATGCCTGACAGCAATGCTCTGGATCTTCAAACCCAATTGTAGTCAAGCTGCAGACTTTCAGGTCTCAATTTTCTGTTTGTGCTATTCAATCCAGATGTCCTCGACCCTCTGCTTCTGCATTAGGGTCTTGGGGCTGATGGTAGCCTCCTTTTTAAAGCAGTTCTCTTTGCCAATGTAATGCCTACCCTCTGGTTGTAAAGGTAGAAGGTTTTTTTACCATTGGTTCCTGCAGCTGTCAATCACAGCCAGTTAGTGGGGGGGGGGGGTCGAGCCACGCTGTGTGTGTCGTATGAGTGCCCCCATAGAAAACGCGTTTCTATGAGAGCACTTGGCAGGAGGGAGGAGCCAGCAGTGCCGGCGGGAAACCCCCAAAGAGTGGGATAGGGGCTGCTCTGTGCAAAACCATTGCACAGAACATGCAAGTGTAACGTTTGTTATTTTAAAATAAAAATTACATTTACAATCCCTTTAAAACTTCCTGTGTCTCTCAGTGGGTGAGAGAAAATAGATTTTTTTCTACTTGTAAACCACTTTTTCTTTTTCATACATTACGGGACACAGAGGCTAAAATTCATTACCTATTGGGTTATACTTCATCTTCAGGTGAATGGACACTGGTAGACAAAGTGTTGGACAGGAAGTGATCCCCTATATAACCCCTCCCATACAGGAAGCACTTCAGTTTTTACCAGTGTCTGCAAGGTGGATGGGCACGTTTGTTTGAGCTTCCTGAGATCCAGGTCTTTAGTCCCAAAAACAGTTCTTAAATAAATCAAGGGATTGACCGATCGGATCCATTTGAAACAGGCTATATGCTTAGATAAATGGTACCCGAGCCTAACAAAGAAGACACAAGGATCCTGCAAGGTTTTTCCTGTAACGCGACCTCCAGGCGCTGGACCCTATGTAGTGGAATCCTGGACACCACAGAGCTAAGACATCCCTACAGGGTGCTGTGCAGGTCCAAGGCAGTGGACCCTAAACATGAAAAGGGTACCCAGTCCTTGAAGGTCCTCAAGTGACAGGAACCCGCCATGATGGGTGAAAATTGGGCTTAGTTTCTAAGGCTGCCCTGCGCCTGGAGGGGTAAGCCCCCTTATTTACTAATTGTGAGGTGCCCCAGTGATTGTAACAATCAGTCAAGCTAGCTAGAGGCTGGACATCTGTGTGCAGTGACCACAGGGGGGAGTTTTGTCTTGTTGTTTGGCTGTTTTTTACCTTAAATCGGAGTTCCACCCAAAAATGGAACTTCCGCTTTAAGCACTCCTCGCCCCCTTACATGCCACATTTGGCATGTAATTTTTTTTGGGGGGGGGGGTGTCCCCAGGTTTCAGAGGGACTTCCTGTCCCTCTTCCGCCTTCCATTTCTGGGCCGCCTAGGCGACGACTCCTTTCCCCCTAGGCGGCCCCTCTCTCCTGGCAACCTTCTGGGACACGTCACAGGTCCCAGATGATTGCCTGGCCACTAGGAACGTGCAGCGCGACTCGCGCATGCGCAATGCGTGCCCGGCCATGAAGCCACGGCCGGTGCCCACACTTACAATGACGGCGCCGCAGGGAGGAGGGGGAGACGAGCGAGGCTTCGGGCGCAGCCATCGCTGGACCGGGAGACAGGTAAGTTATTGTTTATTAAAAGTCAGCAGCTACACTTTTTGTAGCTGCTGACTTTTAATAAACGAAAAAAACGAGTGGAACTCCGCTTTAATGAATGCACGCTCATGAGTGTGCACAGGCATTGTGTGCACACGGAGCCACGCATGCAGGGTAGTCTAACCTGGATGTGCAAAGATTTGCGTCATAGGCGAATACAGCCGCGCCCGTTCGCCGGAACCACGCACGTGCGGAACATTCCGGCGTACAGCCGGCTTATTTGAGCTGTGTTTGCCAAGCATGCAGTGCTTGCAGGGGACAGCTGTGGGACACAGAGCAGGCTCTGAACCAGGCATTTTCAGCGGTTTAGTTCTCCTTACCCAGGTCATGTGAGTCACCAGGTGTTGCTTGGCAGGCTAAGGTGCTTAGCAGGATTGTTGCATTGGGGCTTGGTGAGCCCTATTAAAGGGTCTCCCTTCTGGTTTATGTAAATTCTAAACCCAGGTACTCCCTTTTTGTGGCTTGTAATGTCTTCAAAAAAGAGGAGCGGAACTAACACTAAAGGGAAGGGCACATCTATGTCATCAGTAGCTCCTGAGAAGCCTAATTGAAACCCTAGTGTTGTATCCCATGAAAGACCGGGCAATCTGAGCCATTGTGCCTACAGTCAACACTGCTGCTTCACCCTTTATCACCAGGGATGAACTGTCCTCAGCCCTAGCCGGGTTAGAGCACAGGACTGCTGGCATGATTGCCTCCATCCCGCAGGGTGGCAAGAAGCGTGACAGATCCCCCTCCCCTGAGCTTCCTAATGTGGAGCAGGAATGGGTTGAGGAAGGGGAAGAGCTAGAGGCTAAGGACTTAGGAGATGGCATGGCAGATGAGTCTGCTACTGAGGAATCTGGGCCAGAAGATGTCCAGTTGATATCAGCCTCTCAGTCGCAGAGGCTTTTCATCCAGACTCTTTACGAGATGGTTTGTTCTGCCTTTAAGTTACCTCCTGCAGCGTTTTCTGACCCTCCCTTGTCCTCTTTGGGGTCCCTGAAGCCTCCTCAGGCTGCACAGGCTTTCCCCTTACACCTGCTGTTGGAACAGGTGATGTATGCTGATTGGAAACATCCTGACAGGATTTCTGTTCCTCCTAAGAGGTTTTCCCTTTTACATCCTATGGAGGAAAAGTTAAGAAATGAAGTATGCTAGCCGTAGGTGCGGCAGTCTCTTCCTTAAACAAAAACTTAACTTATCCAGTGGATAACGCACAGGGCTTGAAAGACCCTGTTGACAATAAACTGGAGTCATTCTTAAAGGCTTCCTTTTCTTTGGCCAGTTCAGGTATTCAGCCAGCTGTTGCAGCAATTAGAGTCTGCCAGTCCTTAAAGGATCAGGTCAGACGGCCTAACAGGCCTAACCAGGAGGATGATCTTGCTGAAAACAGGCAGATATTCATCGAGCACTGTGTTTTTCTGCAGATGCCTTAAAGCAGGGTTTCTCAACCCGTGGTACGCGTACCCCTTGGGGTACGTGCAGCAAGGGGAGGGGGTACGCTGCCTCTCTGATGTCGGGTGAAAAGGCTGCATGAATTGAACAGCAGGAGGCCCACACGTCCCCCGGCGAGGCACTTCGTGAAATCACCCCCCTCCCCCCGCTCACGAGGTCGACGACGATACTGAAAAAAGAGGCACAGGTGTCACGACAGGACCGAGGAGGGGTTCTGTGTCGGGGGGCGAGGTAGGAGACAGAGGTGACGGACCTGTAATTGGGAGACGACCGGCGTCGCCGTAACAACAGTCGTCTCCGCCGACAAGTTAAGTACGTCGGAAAAGTGGGCTGTAGTCTCTCCGTCGCATGGGGGAGGGGAACGACGTGCATGGGGTTCCCCATGCGCATGGTGCCCAACTCTTTGGGACGAAATTCCGTA
>BLSH010450709.1:1438565-1455532 GCA_018402905.1 Glandirana rugosa | reverse complement strand
AGATAGAGAGCACTGACACCAGCACTGAGATACAGAGCACTGAGATAGAGAGCACTGACACCAGCACTGAGATACAGAGCACTGACACCAGCACTGAGATACAGAGCACTGACACCAGCACAGAAATACGGAGCACTGACATCAGCACTGAGATGGAGAGCACTGACACCAGTACTGGTGAGGCTGCATTGATGGACACTGGTGAGGCTGCATTGATGGGCACTGGTGAGGCGGCACTGATGGAGCTGCATTTATGGGCACTGGTGAGGCTGCATTGATGGGCACTGGCGAGGCTGCATTTGATGGGCACTTGTGAGGCAGCATTTGATTGACACTGGTGAGGCTGCATTAATGGGCACTGGTGAGGCTGCATTGATGGGCACTGATGAGGCTGCATTTATGGACACTGGTGAGGCTGCATTTGATGATGATTTTGCACATAAAAACCATCACAAACACAAACCCAACAATAGAAATGTATTTCTCGAGACAGGGGTACTTAGGAAATTTTTTTAGACCTGCAGGGGTACTTCACCGTAAAAGGTTGAGAAACCCTGCCTTAAAGGATTCTATACAGCAAGCCCCTTGTATGGCTCTCCTGTCTGTACACATGCACAGACTTCTATGGCTTAAAAACTGGTCAGCCGAGCTTCCTTGTAAGAAGTTATTGGCAGGGTTCCCCTTTCGTGGGGACCGTTTGTTGATGATTTGGATCAATATATCCAAAAGAATTCCGGAGGGAAGAGCTCACTACTTCCTGTGAAGAGAAGCACCAGGCTTCCCTTGTTAACACCTCGGGGACCGCTTGCTCATGTGCCTCAGTGCCAGGGCAATTCCACCGCCAACAGAGTGCTAGAGCCAGGAGCAAGCCGGAGGGCCAGAAGAAACCCTGGGTCCAAAACTTCTAAACTCGGCACCAAGCTCTCCTTTTGAGGGGATGCCCCCACTCGGGTGCGGGGAAGGCTGCTGCACTTTGCGGACATTTGGAGAACAGTGGTTCAAGACGAGTGGGTCACCTCGACAGTATCCCGCGGTTACAAGATGGAATTACAGAGGGTTCCCCCTCAGAGGTTTCTAAGATCCAGCATTTCCTCGGATCCTCCAAAGCGAGACTTATTGTTTCAGGCGCTGGATCATTTAGTGCATCAGGGAATGATTATATAGGGATGCAGGGTTCTATTCAAACCTGTTCACAGTTCAAAAACCAAATGGGGACACAAGGCCCAGTTTGGATCAAAGATCCCTGAACCAGCATCTATTAATCCAGTCCTTTCAGATGGAGTCTGTCCGACCAGTAGTAGCCTCGCTTCAGATGGGAAACTTCTTAGCCTCCATCAATACCAAGGATGAGTATTTACGCGTACCTGTCTTTCAGCCTCATCAGAGGTTCCTGCGATTTGCAGTAGAGGAACGTCATTTACAGTTTGTGGCATTGCCCTTGGGGCTTGCCACAGCACTCCGGGTATTTACAAAGATCCTAGAACTGTACTGGTTCTTTTAAGGGCCCAGGGGATCTTGGTGCTCGGATACGTGGACAACCTCCTGCTCAGAGATCGCTCACTACAGGCCCTGGAACACAGTGTAGCCTGCACAGTGTGGTATTTAGAAAGCTTCAGCTGGGTAATAAATACCGAAAAGTCAGCCTTGAGACCAGCTCAGAGTCTCAAGTATCGAGGTCTGATCCTAGATACGGTATGGGCAAGGGTATTTTTGCCATCCGTTAGGATCTGTGCCCTGAAGGATCAGGTGCATTAGATAAGGGGCACCAGACAACCCTCCATTCGGCTCGGTATGAGTCTTCTAGGAAGGACGGTGTCCTCCTTCGAGGCAGTGCCCTATGCCCAGTTCCATTCCAGGCCTATACAACAAGATATCTTGTTGGCTTGGAACAGGAGAGGGCAAGCCCTGGATTATCCCATGTTCTTATCTCCCCGGGCACGCTTAATCCTAAGATGGTGGTTGCAGGATCAGAACCTGCAAAAGCGAAGATTCTTCCTCCCGGTGTCTTGGAGAGTACTGACCACAGACGCAGTCTCTCGGGCTGGGGAGGGACCCTAGAGGGGCTCATGGGAGATGGTCAAGGATAGGACTAAGCCTGCCCATCAACATCCTGGAGTTGCGGACAGTATGTCTGGCCCTACAGTCCTGGGTGTTAGAGCTTCTGGACTGCCCTATTAGGGTTCAGTCCGACAGTGGCACTGCAGTGGCCTATATAAACCACCAGGGCGGTACTAGGAGTCGTTCAGCTCAGAAAGAGGTGAACCACATACTAGCTTGGGCAGAGGGACATGTGCCAGTTCTATCGGCAGTTCATATTCCAGGGCAGAGAACTGGAAAGCAGATTATGTCAGTCACCAGCAGATCTGCCTGGGGGAATGGTCCCTACACCAGGCTAGAAGAGTGTCGGAATTGGCGGCTTTTTCATGTAGGGAACCATACGTAATTCTTCACCACGGCAACATGGTCTTGCGTCCTATTCCGTCCTTCTTGCCAAAGGTGGTGTCGGCCTTTATTTAAATCAGGACATTGTTTTGCCTTCTTTTTTCTCTCAGCCTCGTTCGGCAGAAGAGGGACGACTGCATTCCTTGGACGTTGTCCAGGCAGTCAGAGTTTATTTGTCTAGATCTGCCGAGATCCGAGGATCAGACTCCTTTTTTGTTTTAATAATAAAAGTGCAATATTACCATGAAGTCATATATAAAACAATTCCCAAAATGTTAAAATTCAAAAATGCATAAGGATATAAATATATATCCATAAAGTCCATAGATATAGTCCGTGAGATAGAAAGAAGGGAGCTCCTAAAACGGTGTTTGTAGTGACACATCACATATAGATGTGGGATAGAGTGAGTTCTTTCCAACCCAAAGGAGGAGGATGGTCCAACACACCAAGTGAATAGATGCACAAACTGCTTACCAGAATGTTTTTACCACCAAATGATAAGTGGTCAAACGATGCACGGGGATATAAGGTCTCCCCTCCACCCCTGGGTACTCTCCCGCTGTAAATGTGAGCTGCTCCCTTCCGTCACTCCCCTCACACAGTACACACGGAACTGATGGATAAAAGTAAACACTTCATGATGCAGTACCTAATTACAATTCACTTTATTAAAATATAAGGTTGCACTTACAAGAAGCTCTTGGTTAAAAGGCCCTGGTATAAACATCCAAAACAGGTAGATAGTTAATGCGGCGTCCATGCCCAAAATCTCTCCCTCCGGCTCCTAGGTTTATAGCCAATCAGAGTAGAAAGCGTGATGATGTCACCATCCTTGGCCACACCTATGTGTTTCGTCACATCAATTGTCGTCTGGGGAGGGCATTTTTTTGTTTTACCCGAAGGACGCAAGAAGGGGCGGGCAGCTTCTAAAGCTTCCATTGCCAATTGGGTCCATCAATTGGTCATTTAGGCCTATGGTTTGAAATGTAAAGCTCCTCCCTTCAGGGTGAGAGCTCATTCTACCAGGGGTGTAGGAACCTCCTGGGCTTTTCGCCATCAGGTATCTGTGGCTCAGATTTGTAAGGCTGCTACCTGGTCTTCAATGCATACATTCACAAAATTGTGGATGTTCGAGCAGCTGAGGATTCGGCTTTCGGCCGCAGTGTAGTCTGGGCTACCGTATAAGGTCTGATGGCTATTCTTTGGCAGGCTGTCTCCCTCCCCTCAATGCTATTGCTCTGGGACGTCCCAGTAGGTAATGAATATTAGCCTAACTCTGTTCCCATGATGTATGAAAAAGAAAATAGGATTTTTTTTTGTCATACCTGTAAAATCCTTTTCTTTGAATACATCATGGGACACAGAGGTCCCTCCTCTCTTTTTGAGGATTCAGTGCTTGCTACAAAACTGAAGTGCTTCCTGTATGAGAGGGGTTATATAGGGGATCACTTCCCGTCTAAAGACCTTTGGTCTACCAGTGTCCATACACCTGGAGATGAAGTATAACCCAGTAAGTAATGAATAATAGCCTCACTCTGTGTCCCCTGATGTACTCAAAGAAAAGGATATTACAGGTAAGTATGATGAAAAAAATCCTATGTGAATGTACAATGTATATATAAAGCGCTGTGTAAATTGACGGCGCTATATAAGTACCTGAAATAAATAAAATATAAATTAATATTTCTTGGATCGCATTGAAAGACATAGGTCCCTACCCCTCTTTGTTTATGACTATGCTCTTGGTACCGGGTTTCGTACAGAATTGAGGTTTGCTGGTAGTAGGACGGGGTTATACTGAAACAAAATTGTTAGGTTATTCTGAGAAATCTAAAGGGCTCTTCCATTAGAAGCTTAAAAAAAATGTCAGGTTATTGCTTATGTTGGAAATCCGAAAACGAAACTTACTTGTTTTAGAAGGTGAAGTAGTTGTTCCCTCTGCTTTACCATCTGTTCCTTTTGACGTGCAGCTTCCTGTGTGAGTACTTGTAATAGTAAACTCTGCTTTTCCACCTTATCCTGGGGTTAATAAGAGAAGGAATCGGTGTAAATACACTTTCAGTGCAGCAATAGTCTTATGGAGCTGCAGACATCATATTGAGGTGCAAACACTTACCTTTATGTCAGGCATGGCCCTCTCCTTCACCTCTGCTTTTTGCTGTAGCTCCTGAACCCTGTTCCCTAGAGCTCCATATTCTGTCTGAATCTCCCTCAGATCTTGCTCCATTCTATGCATCAGGGTCCTTCTTTGCTGCTCTTCTCTCTATAAGGGAAATCATGGAGCTTAGTACAATCTTTCTTGCATGCAATTGAAAGAACCCCAATTGTACAGTATAGAGTAGCCTTTCTCAACCTTTTCAACACCGAGGAACCCTTGAAATAATTCTCCGGTCTCGGGGAACCCCTGCTAAAAATTAAAAATCTACAACTCATGATACATTAGTGTGATGGTCAATGGGAAGAATGCTCCCTACACTTGTGGTCATTGGGAAGAATTACCCCCTTACAGATAGCTAAAAAGATCAATGGTATCATTGGGAATTTATCTGAGAGGTAGAAATTGACCATCGCTCAAGGAACCCCTAGCAACCTCTGGAGGAACCCTAGGGTTCCACGGAACCCTGGTTGAGAATCACTGGTATAGAGTATTGTATCATTCATAATCAAATATCGAAATGTCTTGTAGTGTTCTGACAGGGGCCTGCCCAACTTAGACCTCATAGGCAGTTTTGAAGACTTTTTTCTAGGCAACAGAGTGCCTAAACCCTTAGGCTCCATGTACACTAGCAGCTCCTAGACTTGAGATTAGAAGCTCTTGGCGTTTTTTGCAAAGCTTCTAAACTCAACTGCATAAAAGGCTATGGGGTGGATTTACTAAATCCACTTTTCACTACAAGTGCACTGCAAGTCGCTGTAGATCAGAGGGGAAGATCTGAAATGAGGGGAAGCTCTGCTGATTTTATCATTCAATCATGTACAAGCAATAATGCTGTTTTTTATTTTCCTTGCATTTTCCTCTCAGATTTACAGCGACTGCACTTCCTAGTGCACTTGTAGTGCAAAGTGGATTTGCCTTTAGTAAATAAACCCCATGTGTCTTTTAGGAATATTTAGGAGCTGCTGTGGTTTGGGGAGGTTCAACCTCCTCTAACCTCCCTCTCCTGAACACGGAAGAATCGCGTTCAGGATAGGAACATTTTGACCACCGGCGGAGTTTTGCGTTTTCCCGTGGATGGCGGTCAAAGTAGTTCAAGTGTACATGAAGCCTTACTTTAAATAAACCTGTTGTGATCTTAAAGGAATTAAACTTTCTGCTGGAGTTTAGAGCAGTTACACACTACAGCGACTTGGGATCCGATTTGTGTCGCCCCAAGTTGCTTGACATAAGAAATCCTATTGAAGTGAATGAGAGCCGTCTTAATGTACACTACTGAAGTCGCTCCGACTTCAGATAAGGTTCCTGTACTACTTCAAGGCGACTTGTGCCCATAGAATTCAATGAAAGTCGCCTCCAAGTCGGATCCCCATCTATATTGAAGCGACTTTACAGGAAAAAGAAAATAATTTACCCAAGTAAAAGGAATGATGTCAGAAGAGCTATAGTCTCTGATTGGCCACAGGCAAAGTCGCCTGGCATGGAGGTCGCTTTAAGTCACGTAAGTCGCCCAAAGTCACTCTGAAGTCGCATTCAAATCGCCTACAAAGTCACGCCTGAAGTCGGATCGCCCCTGTGTAAACCAGCTCTTAAAGCAGGTACTTCTCAATGGCTTTAGATACCTACTTGAGCTGCTTGGATGCACCAGAATCCAGGGCAATCTATTTGGTAAATATAAACTTCAGCAGAAAAACTCTGTCTGGCCCTCTTGCACACCATGCTGTTGGTCATTGAAGCTGCCCATTGCATCAAGAAACCAAGTTCTAAGCCAGGCCATAGACAGTGCAATTTTTTTGTTCCTGCAACCACAGGTTGTAGGAAAGGAATTTGCACGATTCCCCCCATCAACACAGACAGTGCTGACAGGGAGATTCCTCCTGCCGAGCAATTGTCTGCTCCCGCGCGGGCGGGCACGGGAAGCCGTCCCTGCCTGGACAAGCCAGTGATTATTGCTAGCGGCTATAGCAGCCCCTTGCGATAACTGAATCTGGCAGGCTGGTTGTACCCAAGTTGATCGACCGATCAACTTGGCACATTCAGTCTGCCCACACACAGTTCGAATCTCCGCCGGTACCTGCTGCACCGGCCGACATTCGAACCGTCTATGGTCCGCCTAACTCCAGGCAAAATCTCTTATATAAATTAAACTCTTTATTGGGCAAAAATGATATACATTCCATTTTATGGAATGCTTTTGCAAACCTAGGCATTACCTTGTAAAAGTAGCAGTGACATCATCACTGTGTTGTACACAGCCTGTATAGAGAGCTGAGCTGTGGGAGGGGCCCAGCAGCTCCACCGACTACAGACTGCCTGCAAAAAATTAGAGGGGCAGAGACCAGACCAGTCACCCTGCACAAGGAGAGAGAGCGGCAGTGACCGGTCTTTATTTCAGGAAGCTCCTACACTGTATTTGTACACAGATCTGTAAAAAATATATACAAGAACACACCAAGATTCAAGGAAGAATACTCATGACTCTTATATTTAGACAATATTTGTTTAGCCCTGATTTCAGCTTGAGGTTATTTGATATGACAACAGTGAACAGCTAATGCTTTTCAGGAGTACAGAAAGATCGAACAATTTCCCGAAAACCAGCCATCTCATTACATGGCAAAAGTTTACCTAGAATCCAGAGTGTCCTCTAGAACAGCTCTATTCTATAGTTGATGTTTTGTTGCAGTGAACATACACTGCATTGACTTACAGAATATCTTCTACAATGTTAAACAGACCTAATTGCAATGAATGGTACTTTACCTGGAGTCTTTCGGCCTCCACACTAAGCCGCTTCCTCGCTTGCCTTGCTTTTGAAACCTCTGCTTTTAGCCTCTCCATGGTCTGCTCTTGCCTTGCTTGCCTACCTGCTACTTTTTGAAGTTTCCCAGTGGTGGAGCTGTAGGTGTCTGTCAACGCTTCACCCAGCTGGAGTGTGCCATATAAAAGTACATTGAACTCCTCTTGCAGCGCAGGCCTCCTGTGCTCATTTCCCAGGGAGAAGGGCAGCACTAAGGCAAACAGCAGGAGCAGCATAGTGTGCAGTGACTGGAGAGCTTGGAGTGAGGAGCACAGAGGGCAGGTGTCCCAGCTATGAGACGTGTGAGCAGGGAGGATGTGCTATGAAGGCTTGGATTATGTAAGATGTATTGGATATTTCAACAGATGCTGCTAGACGGTGAGGAGGCAGGATCAGCTGTCTGTCTCAGTCATGTCTGTAAAGCACACATTCTTGGTTTATGCCTTTACCTAAAAGTAGTTTTTAGTGTGACTTTTACATTTATACTTGCTGTTAAATCTTTTCATAAGGGTGTACAGACTCTGTACATTTTCTGTTCCGGTCGTTTTTATTGTTGCTTTCAGCACAGGCTGTGCTTGATTAGCTGCAGTGGAGGGCAGGGTAGATGTTGGGGGTCTAATTAGATCCCCAGTGTCGCCATAAAGAGGACCTGTTACCTGCTTAGTGCTGTCACAGATAGTAGTTGCTAGCCTTCTTGTGATAGCAATAAAGTTAAAGAATTAAAGTAATTCTAGGGCCATAATTCACCGTTAACTCTACACTAATAACCTGTAGAGGCTTTTAAAGCATAGTCCTTGGAGAATTTTGGCACCATAGTTTTTGCAACTTCATGGGCATGCACAACATAGTTTTTGCAACTTCATGGGCATGCACAATTTTAAGGCTTGACATGTTTGGTTTCTATCTACTCAACGCAACCCCATCTTTTACCACAAAATGGGGTATAAGAGGTAGGGCCCAGGACAATATCCACATCATCAATTACTTGTGGGTACTCATAAGGTGAAAAATAGGGGGAGGAAGGGGAGAGAAAGAAAATCGGGGGAGAGGAGTGAAAAGAGTAGAGGAAAAACAGAATGAGGGGGAGGTAGGGAGAGGTGAGGAAGAAGAGAAGAGGAGAAGGTTTCCAGGTGTGTAAGAAATGCAAGGGCTTAGATTGATAAGTGTGTGCAATCAAATGATGGGGCATAAAGTGCGTAACCCAGGGTTCCCAAGGTTTATGACGGTTGGGTAGGTTATCTTGTTGAATGGCAGTCAGTTTTTTATACAACCGTCTGAGCTTCTTACCTCACTGACAGCAACCTTCTTGACCCCTTACAGTCTCGCATTCACTTACTAAACGTCAGTGAAACTGCCCTACTAAAACTCCTGATTTTCTAACTGCTAAAACCAGGGCTCAAAATTACAAGTCCTAAGCTACTAGCCAGGTCTTAAGGGTTATTCGCCACCAGTTGCCCCACCTAACCCCTACCGTTCTCCGCCCCTATACACTCATTCATAAATTCTCATGAAATGACAGTTAAATGTTTTATGCAGAATAAAGTTACACAAATATTAACAACTTTCTCAGTGCCCATTAGTGCAGCCTCACCAGTGCCCACCGTTGTAGCCTCACCTGTGCCCACCATTTGAGCCTCACCTGTGCCCACCATTTGAGCCTCACCTGTGCCCACCATTGCAGCCTCACCTGTGCCCGACATTGCAGCCTCACCTGTGCCCAACATTGCAGCCTCACCTGTGCCCAGGCCCCCCCCCCCCCCAAATTAAATGCAGCCTTACCAGTGGCAATTAATGCAGCCTGATTAGTGGCCATCAGTGCAGCCGCACTAGTGCCCATTAATATTAGTCCCCCCCAGTACCTGGTCTGGGAATCTTCCTAGGTCCTGGGTGCAGTGCTTGTCCGTTCCTCTGGAACTGAGCTGTTCCTCTGCAACAATACAATAATCCCGCCGCTCTGCAGCTGTATATACAAAAAAAAATCTACGGGTCTCCTCTGTGTTCAGCAGTGCCAGGTGATAGTTGACAGTCAGTGGACTATTTTACCACTTTCGGCTTTGGTGGATTAATCCGCAGTGCGCCCAGGCCGGCCAGTGTACTGGTTTAGCACAGGCCGACTTTCAACTGTGTAGCGCGTGAGGCGGGTTAATCCACCAAAGCCGAAAGTGGTAAAATAGCCCACTGGCTGTCACCCGGCACTGCTGAACACAGAAGAGAACTGGAGATGTTTTTTATATACAGAGCTGCACAGCGGGGGATTAGTGTATTGCTGCACAGCATTGGGAGTCCTCGCCCGCTCACTTTGCCCACAGGCAGCCCAGCTCCTCGCCAGCCCTCATTTTGCACTCGCAAAATGCGAGTAGGCGAGTGCAAAATTTGAGGGCTGTAAAACCAATGGCCACTACTCCATACACTTACTACTAGACCTCTATGCGGACTTTGATACTGTTGATCACCCGCTCTTGCGCTAAAAATTCCACTCTGTTGACTTTAAAGACTCCGCTCTCTCCTGGTTCTCCTCCTACGTATCGCAGCGCTCCTTCAGTGTTACCTATAACTCCTCTCCACTTCCACTTTTTGTAGGGGTCCCCCAAGGTTCTGCCCGTGAACCCCTCCTATTCTCCATCTACAACTCCTCCCTTGGTCACTTGATAAACTCCCATGGCTTCCAGTACCATCTCTATGCTGATTACGCCCAAATCTATCTCTCTACTATTCACCTCTCTCCTTCGGTCTCCTTTCACATTACTAACTTATTAACTGACATATCAGCATGGATGTCACGCCACTTCCTCAAGCTCAATTTTTCTAGCTCATAATATTCCCCACTGCCCATGCCCCCGCCCCTGACTTCTCCATCAAGATTAATAATACAACAATTAGTCCCTGCCCTCATGCCAGGGCACTAAGTGTAACCCTGGACTCTGACCTGTCCTTTCAGCCCAAAATCTAATCACTGTCCAAACCTTGTAGACTTCACCTCCATAACATCTCTAATATACACCCTTTTTTTGTAATTCCTTTATTTAACCAACAGTTGCATTACACAAGTGAAGCTATGGTAAGGCAAGATACAATGACATATGTATGCTAAAAGCAAATAATATCCGCATTAGCTTCAAAGGCAACTCAACAGATAGTAATTATCCCCAACTTTGAAAGTCCGAAATACACCCCTTTTTAACAGTTGAAACCAATAAGCAACTTATTCATTCCCTTTTTTTCTCTCGCCTTGGCTATTGTAACTCCCACCACATAGGCCTACCACTTTGCAGGCTATACCCTCTTCAGTCCATCATGAATGCAGCTGCCAGATCCATCCACCTTACCAATTGCTCATTGTTCGCCACCCCTCTCTTCCAGTCCCTCCACTGGCTTCCGATTGCCCAACTAATAAAGTGCAAAATATTAACAATAATATGCAAAGCCATTTACACCTCTGCCTCGAGCTACATCACCAGTCTTGTCTCCAAATATCACCCAAACCGTCCTCTCCACTCCTCCCAAGACCTCCTGCTCTCTAGCTCCCTTGTCTCCTCCTCCCATGCTCGTCTCCAGGACTTCTCCAGAGCTTCTCCCATCCTCTGGAACTCACTACCCCAATCTGTCTGACTATTGCCTACTCTGTTCACTTTTAGACGGTCCATAAAAACTCATCCCTTCAGGGAGGCCTATCCTGCCTTCAACTAAAAACCAAATCTTTTATTTCTCCCATCAATTCATCCCTCACATGCATTACCTTTTGATCAACCATCCCAGGAGCAGGGCCCTGCTAACACCCTTGTATTGAATTGTATTGTTGCTGTATTGCCTCCCTTTATATTGTAAAGCACTGATCAAACTGTTGGTGCTATATAAATCCTGTATAATAATAAGACAGACATAAAGGTGCATTCTTGATATAAAGGCTCTGGCTTTGTACATTTTCTGTTAATAGCTGTGTGGCAAATAGTGCATAAAGTGGAAGATAAGGCTAATACTATTCTTGAAAATGTATCCTTCCCCTTCTCCTAACTATCCTGCATACCCTGTATAAAAAAAAGATCTGTACACTCACCTATTTTAATCCACTCCAGTCTGGTCATGTGATTCTGCAGCTCCGGCTTCCCTATGTCAATGAGTGCACCGTGGGAGCCTATGGGTGACATCATGGCTCTGGGAATTCACAGCTGTTGTTGAGTGCTCCCCTACACAGGGGAGCTGGAGCTGCTGAATCACATGACCAAACTGGATTTAAAAAAGAAAAAAGTTAAGTACACAGATATTTTTTTATACAAGGTATGCAAGATAGGTAGGGGGAGGGGGAAGGGAATGTTTTTAAGAATAGTTAGATGTAGCCTTTATTACCACTTTAACAACCATTGAGACCAATATAATAATTTATGGCCTAATCAATAATCCACATAAAGGTTATTTTCGTCCAGCTTGATCCCCCTAGGCATGATGTCTAGAGCACAGGAGTGATAAAGCACTGTAACCTTGCTGCACTACTAAGCAGAAAACAGCCTGCTATGTTAGGCTGTCTATATCTACACGATAGCAGATAGATCAGGTGTATTACAGTGCATCCGAAAAGTATTCAGAGCACTTGACTTTTTCCACATTTTGGTATGTTATAGCCTTATTTCAAAATGGATACATTCATTATTTTCCTCATAATTATACGAACAATACACCATAATGACAATGTGAAAGAAGTTTGTTTGAAATATTTGCAAATTTATTAAAAATATAAAACAAAAAAAAATCCCATGTACATGTAGTATCCACAACAGCCTTTGCTCAATACTTTGTTGAAGCACCTTTGGCATCAATTACAGCCTCAAGTCTTTTTGACTGTAATGCTACAAGCTTGGCACACCTATTTTTGGGCAGTCTCTCCCATTCTTCTTTGCAGGACCTCTGAAGCTCCATCAGGTTGGATGAGGAATGTTGGTGCAAAGCCATTTTCAGATCTCTCCAGAGATGTTCAATCGGGTTCAAGTCTGAGCTCTGGCTGGGAAACTCAAGGACATTCACAGAGTTGTCCTGTAGCCACTCCTTATCTTGGTTGTGTACTTAGGGTTGTTGTCCTTTTGGAAGCTTCGCCCCAGTCTGAGGTCCAGAGCGCTCTGGAGCAGGTTTTCATCAAGGATGTCTCTGTACATTGCTGCATTCATCGTTTCCTTGATCCTGACTAGTCTCCCAGTTTTTGCCACTGAAAAACATCCCCACAGCATGATGCTGCCACCACCATGCTTCACCGTAGGGATGGTATTGGCCAGGAGATGAGCGGTCCCTGGTTTCCTCCAGACAATGACGCTTGCCGTTCAGGCCAAAGAGTTCAATCTTTGTTTAATCAGACTAGAGAATTTTGCTTCTCATGATCTGAAGGTCCTTCAGGTGCCTTTTGGAAAATTCCAGGCGGGCTGTCATGTGCCTTTTACTGAGGAGTGGCTTCTGTCTGGTCACTCGACCATACAGGCCTGATTGGTGGAGTGCTGCAGAGATAGTTGTTCTTCTGGAAGGTTCTCCTCCCTCCACAGAGAAATGCTGTAGCTCTGTCAGAGTGACCATCAGGTTAGGTTATTGGTCACCTCCCTGACTAAGGCCCTTCTCCCCCAATCGCTTAGTTTGGCCAGGCTGCTTTAGGGAGGCTCCTGGTGGTTCAAAGCTTCTTCCATTTAAGGATGATGGAGGCCACTGTGCTCATTGGGACCTTCAATGCATGCAGAACATTTTCTGTACCCTTCCCCAGAGCTGTGCCTCGATACAATCCTGTCTCTGAGGTTTACAGACAATTCCTTGGACTTCATGGTTTGGTTTGTGCTCCGACATGCACTCTTAACGGTGGGACCTTATATAGATAGGTGTGTGCCTTCCCAAATCATGTCCAATCAATTGAATTTACCACAGGTGGATGCCAATCAAGTTGTAGAAACATCTCAAGGATGATCAGTGGAAACAGAATGCACCTGAGCTAAATTTTGAGTGTCACGGCAAAGGCTGTGAATATTTATGTACGTGATTTTTTTTTTTTTTTCTTTTAATAAGTTTGCAAAGATTTCAAACAAACTCCATTCACGTTGACATTGTGGGGTATTATTTGTAGTATTTTAAAGAAAATAATGAATTTATTACATTTTGGAATAAGGCTGTAACATAACAAAATGTGGAAAAAGTGAAGCGCTGTAAATACTTTCTGGATGCATGGTATAGAAGAATAGGGAAGTAAACATAAATAACCATGCCAGGAAGCTGTACTTTTTGTACCAACATCGCTGACGCTGGCCTTAATGGAGGAGTACAGCAGCAGAGAATAAATTCTGCCCAACCCTGTCTTACCCCTGAAAGCAATTGCCTTGGGGGTTGTATTTCTATGCATATTTTGTGGGCAGGAGGGGGCATAAGGTCACTTTTGGATCTAACTGTAGATCACTGGATTGGACAATGTTCTTGGCGTCTGTGGCTACTCTACCAAGAAAATTCCCCTGCCACCTGGTATGCAATTAATTATAAGTTATGCATATAAATATGAATTTTCAATAGTCGCTGTCATCACTTGGTTCTCCATAAACTAGTCAGGGGATCTGTTTTATAGACACTCTGCCTGCTGCAGCAATGTGCTCTGATCAGCAGAGTTATCCAGCAAAAACCAACATTCCAAGAGTATAAGTAAGAGAGATTGAGTGCCACCCATAACGTCCTTCCCGTCGTCATCTGCATTTAAACAATATGAGTGATTTGGTGATACTTTTATATTTGCAATCTAGCATATACAATTGTGACACAAGTCCTATTGTAATTTAATGTTAATAAAAATGACCTTTGCTTTTCAGTCTGCAGCTCTGTAATTTTTTGTAAAATGTAATGCCATATGGCTACCTGGAGGTGTTCTGTACACAGAATATGTACAGAACGCCCCCCAGAAACATAATTTCCTGCTTGTGATTGGCTGATTTTCGCAGAAGTCTGCACTAAGATACAAGTCGGGTATCAGGCATCCCCTGCAACAAAAATTTCATTTTTGGTGAGACACTTCAAAGGGAAATCACATCTAAAGGAAAGCAGACCCTGTCATTTTCCTCATTAGATCCCTGCAAGTACAGCAGCTGATTGATAATTATAAAGTCCTCCCATTCACATTTAGTTTTCACATGGACACAGATGAACAGCATTTCTTTAGAAGAACAAAAGGTATGAATCTGCAACAAAGTTTGTTAAAATCCTTGTACATAGATCATCCAGAGGGGGATGTTTTTTATCCTCAACAAAAGTGGATTTTTAGCACTGATAATATGAGAGACACTGAACCGTATACTGCCTGCAGCCCAGGTTCACACTGACAACGGGTTAGAAATCATGCGAGTTCTATTGAAATCTCCAAAGTCGCCAAATGTAGTGCAGGAACTACTTTTAGGAATCGGTGTGGCGCCACAAAGTCGCCGTTGCACTGATTCGGATGGTGCCGTTACCGGCAATAGCCGCCAATTTGCAAAATCGCATGCCAGATTGGGCAGATGTGAACCTGGGCTCTGAGTGGTCAGATCCTTACTGCTGGCTTGTTCCCCTCTTATTACAGCCCAGTAAAAGGAATGCTGGGAGGATGAAAGCCATGTCATAGTACAGTGCTGGATTCCTTTCTAGTGAGAAAAGGAGAAATGTTTATTGGGGCCATTTTAATATGGCATTGAGGCCTTAAAGGGTTAAATTTGTTCTCCCACCTCGATCAGTTTCATTTTTAATTCCTCCTTAGTCAGACTATTACTTCAGTTCAGTCACTTATTGCTCTCGCCTGCTGTCAATGCCAGGTAAACACAGGTGACCTCGCCCCGAGGTTGCACAAAGGTAATGCCGTCTGCTCCCTTCTCATTGGCTGAATCAGCTATGCCCACTGTGCACTGACAATCTCCCTTTGTTGCTTTGCCAGAAAGTAGTTCCATAGACACAGCAAGAACTAGCAGGCGCTCAGTTGTGCTTGTGTTCAGTATCATATGTTGTAAAGCATATGCCAAGGCATAATAAAAAAAATACATATGTGGTACATCTTTGGCACTGAGACCTTTAGGGGTGGTTAACACCCGAATCGCACAGGATTGCAGTCTGCATTCCTGTGCGATTCATTGTGGTGCGATATTCACCCATTCATTTGAGTAAGGTGAAATCGCATTGGATGGCACCAAAAGTAGTGCATGCACTACTTTTGAAAACGCACTGCAACCAGATCGTATAGCATTATGGTACCATGTGGTCCGGTGCAGGCACTGCGTTTGCGATCTGCGTTTGAAGAGTTACTAGGAATACATTGACACCCACGCCAGATCACACACCCAGTGCATTTTGAACATGGTGATGGAATGCACATGGAACACAGGATTCCCACACCACATTCTGATGTAAACGGTCCCTCATATTTTCCCACATTTTATCTCTTTAAAGCGGAGTGCCGGCCAAAATATGACTTTTAAGATAAAAATACCCGTAGAATACTTATGCCTCGTGTAACAAAGGTATGCTGTAAACTATGCCCCGTTATTTATTTGTGCAGCATCATTTTCTTAATTTGTGAAGTGCCTACACAGCGCAGCCATCTCCAGTGTGGGCATCTGAAGCTGCAGTGTCCTTCTTCCTGTATTCCGTGCTTGCTGGCTACCCAGCATGCACCTGCCGATCTTGTGCATGTGCAGTGCAGTACAATCTTGGCTAGCTTGACATGGCATGGCTCCAGTAACATTTAACTTTGGCTTCTATGGAAAATCTTGGGCAGCTTGACATGGCACGGCTCCAGTAACATTTAACATTGGTATGTATGGGAAATCTTGGTCAGCTTGACCATGGCCCACCCTGTACACTTAATATCCTATTGTGGGCTGACAACACAGAGCATTTCTGTGGACCGAATGGTATCAGCCCTGCCCTTTGCTAAACTACTCAATCCGTCCCTCTGTTTTCAACTCAAAACTTTCAACTTTTCAACCCTAGAGCCTAGGCACCAACTGATTTGTAGTTTAAGATAGGATCCAGGAGGGCTAAATAGACTGTGAGATAACGTATTTATAGAAGTTTGCAGAGGGCACATGAGAGCTCTAAAATTTTAAAAACATCAATAGGTTTATTTGCACATACAGTATCTCACAAAAGTGAGTACACCCCTCACATTTTTGTAAATATTTTATTCTATCTTTTCATGTGACAACACTAAAGAAATTACACTTTGCTACAATGTAAATAGTGAGTGTACAGCATGTATAACAGTGTAAATTTGCTGTCCTCTCAAAATAACTCAACACACAGCCATTAATGTCTAAACTGCTGGCAACGTCACGACCTTTTATTACCACCGGTGTGTTTTATAACTGTGAAACCCGTGTTAAACCTGTGAAAGTGAATCCCCCACATGAGTGAAAACAACGGTCGTCAAATCTGTAATTACCGACACACAACTCAATAAAACTCTCCTGTCGTTTAAATGTGACAATATGTACGACATGTGAGTGATAAATGTAACATCGTTTCACATTAAAGAAATCACAACAGTGTACTTTTCTATCTTATTTTATAAATGTTTTTACACTCCCCACATGAGTGAAA
>BLSH010450709.1:1382026-1415664 GCA_018402905.1 Glandirana rugosa | reverse complement strand
GTGACATATCGCCTTCCAGTCGCTTGTCAGCCAGCCTCTGAAAAGTGATCCACCATGGTTCACTTTTCAGAGAAACAGCAATGGCTGCCGCTATTGTATACAAGCCCTTAGTGTCTAAGGGGAGCAATAAGCCATTGGCTGTATAAAGTCAATAGATTTGAGAGCTCCTTCACACTTGAAAATTCAGTTAAAGTGGATGTAAACCCTCACATATACCAAGTGAAGTGAACAGCCTCAGATGATACAAAAAGTTGAAACAAATCTCCCTATATAAGTTTTACATGTATATCTGCTGTCTTCACATTTATATACTGTTTAGAAAGTGCACATTCTGTTAGCATTTTCACTTCCTCATTCCCCTCTAGGAGGGGTTATTACTGGACACTGTGAGATAGCTGATTGGAGGAAAGGCACACACCTCCTACCCACACATGCAGAACTTGCCTGTGTATCGTGCAGCAGTCTACTAATCTATTTATAGCAACCTCCTCCGACACACACTTCTGTCTCCGGGTCTCGTATAGCTTGTCAAAAGTTTATGGCTGATAACAGAGGAATGGAGCAGGACAGAACTACAGGACACAATGCTTTTGAGAGAGATAAGTAACCTCTGCAGATAGATGTGCCCAGCTCAAATTTCATAAATTAAGTTTACATCCACTTTAACCAGTTGCCGACTGCCTCGCGTACGCTTACTGCTGCAAAGTGGCAGCTGTACGCAGATCACCATCTATAAATGCAGCTAGGAAGCAAGTGGACGGCACGCTCTCGTGCCCGCCACACGCTCCCTGAGCGGGGCCACGGTCAGGTGGACTCGATGTCCGCTGGCAACCCGCGATCGCCTGTTACAGCAGAAAAGCGGGGAACCGTGATGTAAACACGGCGGTTCCCCGCTATGTCAGGCAGCATGTAAGAGATCTACTGATCCATGTTACTGGGATCAGTTAAATCTGTCATGCCCCTGGCAGCCCAGCCCCCACACAGTTAGAAGCCTAGGGAACACAGTTAACCCCTTGATTGCCCCCTGCAGGTTAACCCCTTCCCTGCCAGTGACATTTATACAGTAATCAGTGTTTTTTTGTAGCTGTGATTGCTGTATAAATGTCATTGGTCTAAAAAAAAAATGTAAAAAATGTCTGATCTGTCAACCGCAATATCGCAGTTCAAATAAAAATCGCAGATCCCCACCATTACCAGTAAAAATAATAGTAAAAACGCCATAAATGAATTCTTATGGTTTGTAAACGTGGCAACTTTTGCGCAAACCAATCAATATATGCCTATTGCGATTTTTTAAAATAAATTTGTGTTTTTATTTATTTTAATTTTTTTGGACATTTATTATAGCAAAAAGTAAAAAATATATATATTTTTTTTCAAGATTGTAGCTCTTTTTTTGTTTATATCGGTGATCAGAAGTGACACAGAGGTGATCAAATACCACTAAAAGAAAGCTCTAATTCTGGGAAAATAAGGACGTCAATTTTGTTTGGTTACAATGTCGCATGACCACGCAATTGTCAGTTAAAGCGAGGCAGTGCCGAGTCACAAAAAGTGCTCTGGTCATTAAGGGGGTAAATCCTTCCAGGGCTGAAGTGGTTAAAGTAGAAACCACCAAATTAGTCTTGGCTAAAGCACTTTGTATTCTGAAGAGTTGCTATGTTTTTAATTAAAATACTTGTTTTTACTTTTATTTTCATGCTTTGTTGCATTTCAGGATTACTTATCTGCTGCAGGTATTCTTGACTATATGCACTATAACGATAGCGAGCTGGTATTTATTAGTGCTGGTTTCCTGATAATGACTAATTTAACATCACTTGAACCTGTCATTAGTGATTCACTGGGTACCTTTACATTGGCACCATAATCTAAAATTACTGCCACAGGGAACTGGAGGACCCCTTTTTCAGGAAAAGTAATTTTATTTCTCATCCTTTGAAGGACACAGAACATCTTGACCCTCCGGGTTATGTTGCCACCTACAGGAGAATTTAATGATGGCAAACAAAAAAAAAGCTGTAGGCAATCCCAGGAAAAAACTTCTCCCAGCATATCTCAGTTTTTTGCCAGTGTTCTAGGAGGATGGACTATCATTAGCCTGTGATATTTCTAGCAATTATTTTCTTCTTTACTTTTTCTTTCCTTTAAGATTTCTCTAGACTGCTGCTGGTGGTTTCTCCTCCTGTTTGCAGCTATCCTGTGCAGATGTCCTCAGCCTGTCTTTTGCATACTGCATCTGAAGTCTGTTGGACTTGACTTTGCTGGGCTTGCCTGGAAGTGACCTTAGGCACTGGATTGTGTGAGGGACATTTTCCAGACATAGTTCTGGTTAAATTCCCTAATTTGGATTAAAAACCGCCCTCTCATATGCCATAAATTACAATACATACATACATATAGTGTTAAGGTTTAGGACTTCCTGTTTTCCTCAGTGGACACCAAGAAAAGGATTTTACGGTAAATACAAAAATCCTATTGTTAGTTCCTAGTTAAAGTCCAGGTCACAGAGCAGAGTGCTTACTATGAAGTATCAGAGATTGCAGCTGATTATTTGGATGCCCCCTCTCTCTGTGTAGGACCCCTACTTGGACAAGTTCTTCACTCTGGTCCAGGTTTTGGAGGAGCAGAGCTTCCCGTTCCGCCTGAAGGATGTCATCATTTCAGAAAGTAATGTGGAGTCTGAGCTGAAGAGTAGCATGGGGAACATACGTTTGGCTGCTCTCGGTCCAGCGGTTTGTTTTTGCCACCAGCTGCTGGACAAGTTGATATTGCTTATCGTCCGACCCCCTGTTATCGCAGGACAGATTGGTGAGTCCAGTTTTGTTGTCTCTTATCCTTTGTTTTTTTGCTTTAAAGAAGGTTTTCAACAAGAGCTGTTGGTCTTTAGATGGAGGTTAATGGTGCAGGCTGTGGATGAAATAAAAGACTCATCTTTGTCATTTACATTCTTAAGCCAACCATAGACTGTTCGAATCTCAGTTGGTTCAGCAGGGACCAGACAACATTCAAACTATGTATGGGCAAGATCATTGTACCCAAGTTTATTGATGTGCTTGGGTACAACCAGCCTGTTGGATGTTTCATGCAATTATTGCCAGCAGCTATAGCCGCTAGCAATAGTTACTGTGTGTTTTCTTCCTGAATGGGTATACATGTGGCAATAAAGACCATAAAGAGTTTCTAACCCTTCTGCATATTAGAGACATGGTCACAGTGCCCTTGTGGGGCAAAGTCACGGTCACGTACCTGGTTAGTGAGCCTGACCTGCAGAGGAAGGCCCCTCGTACAGCTCCAGCTCGGGGGCCACTGATAGTGGAACAGTAACCGTGAGAACACAGTTAGGTATGAGTGCCTATGATCAGTCCAGTAGTCTGCGTAGGTAGTTGCTGACACTTCATATGGAGGAAGCCAGGAACCGGAACAGCTGACATTAGGCAGATGTCACAGCAGAACAGGCTGGCAGTAAACAGACTGGTGCAGTGCTTGCTGATGACAGGCTGTAGCTATAAAGCAGGAGCCAGATGAGAACATGGACTGAAGGAGCTGTAGCAGGCTGAATAAGCAGGATGCAGGGTCAGGCAAGCCGGGTTGGAAACAGACAGGAGGATCAAGCATGAACAACAGACAGAAGAATAATCAGGTCACAGGCCTTTGTCAGCAACGCTGAAGCAGATCAAGCAAGAGCAGGAGGAGTCAGAATCTGGGGACAAGCCAAGGTCAGGGCAGGTAGCTGACAAGGGTAGTCCGGAGCAGGCCAGGTCAAGATCACAGGTCAGGCACAGGAATCGGGAACATGCACACAGAACACTGTAGACCAAACAGCAATTAGCCAGTGCTGTAGCCTGTTTAAATAGTCCATTTGGCGACAGTATTGGTGACAGGCGCGCGCCTGGGCATGCGTGCACATCTGCTCGACAAGTTGGTGCCCTGCGCATGAGCGCACGTATGCACCTGGAAACTTTATCTGCACTATGGACAAGCCTTCCCTCAGAGTAACAGTATCTCTGGAAAGAGCCCACCCCCCTCTCCCCACCATCGACATATACTTGCCTTCCCAGTGATCTCTCACTGCTTGTTCCTCCTCTGTAGCCATCTCATTGTCGTCCCAATATCTGACACTTCCAGGTATGAAGGAGTATGTGACCTCCTTCTATTTGACAGTGCATAGGTCAAGCAGCTAGTTGCAAGGCCTGGGCACTGCGATGACTGGGAAGTGACGTCACCACTTGCCTGGTCGCCAACACCGCTCTTTTTATTGAAGGCTGCAGAAATAGGAAGTAGCAGCAAGAGATTACTGGTAAGTTGAGTATATGGGGGTCGTTCAGGGTCTTTTCCCAGCCACTGCCATTTTTCCCTACATAGACAAGGTGACAGTGTCTCTTTAACGGCACTGCTACTTAGAGGGAACCTGAGCTTTGCCCCTGCAGAGCAAAGCAACAGGTTCACTTTAATAACCGCTCCACTAGCTGCATATACTTGGCTTTCTTTCACTCCTCCTGCATTCACCTTGTGGGTGTTAGGTGACAGCCTGTGTCAGCTTCAAGCGGAGACTTGGGCCTGGGCTGAGGACTCTCTTCCTGTCCCCAACTGACAGTGCTGTGCATCTGATCGGCCAATCACCTAGCACTAGTACTATCACATGAAAAGAATGATACTGAGTCACATGCTCCTCCAAATATGGAAGGACTGGGTATGACACTTTACCTATGTAGTGTGAAGGTAAGAGAAGTCTAAGTAGCTGTGTTGGCCGACACTACAGAGGAACTGTTGTTTTGCCCTGCATGGGTAATTTACAGAATAACTTTGACTTATACAGCGTCTTCTTATTTTACCCATTACTTAATGTTTTTCTTCTCTTCTTACAGTGAATTTGGGCCGGGTAGCTTTTGAGGTGGTGGCTCTACTGGTAAGCCAGATCCATCGCACTCTGGAGACCTCTCAGGATCAGCATGGCAGGAATGCCCTCCTGGCATCCTATCTCCACTATGCCTTCCACCTGCCCAGCGACATGCCAGCCCAGCTGCACAGCTGTAAGTATCAGCAGCGGTGCTGCTTGAAATGGCACATGCCATATGTCACTGCATTCACGCGACTTAGAGGTTACTGATGATGATTATCCACGTTTTAGCTTCAGGAATTTTGTTAAAAGGTTATTGCAGCTAATGAAATATGATGGGTGACATCATGATGATGATGAAATATGATGGATGACAGACCTTATTTGCCAAATATAAAAACAAAACCTGAAAACCCTGCAGCCCTGTAGGTGCAACACTGCCATCTACAAGTTAGAACTTTGTACTGCACTGCAGTCTTCGATATTTAGCTTTGTTTAGCTGAAAACAAGTGTTTATGCTATATGTGTTTTAAAAAAGCCAATATAACTCCATGGAATACTTATATGTTTTATCTTCCTGCGGTACAAACGGAATTGGAAATCAGAATTGGGGGGGTGCAGCAATACTCTGTTGTATTGAACAGTTCTGTCAGTCTAAGGCCTCTTGCTCACGATACAACATTTTCAGACTTTTGTTTTTTTTCAAAGTATTTTCACGCATATGCGTTTGCGCAAATGGGTGAAAATTTACGTGCATTATCGCACAAATGCGCGTACACTTATTCTTACGTTCTTGTTCTGCAGTAATGCTTTAGGCATTAGCATACATATTTGCGCACATGAGTCGTAAATTACTCACCAAAAATGCAGATTTTTCTATTTATTTTTTACTGGAGAATGAACGGCACTTGTTTATGGGCCTGTGTGCATAGGCACATTACAATTAATGGGCTGTATTTTAGCTCAGTAAAACTGACACACTCCCACTGGTGCCTAAACAAGCGCAGTGCATTCTTCAGTAAAAAAAAAAAATAGAAAATGATTTTTTGGTCAGTAATTTACGCCTCATGTGTGCATATACGTGCAAATGGCCATTTACCGGTACATATTGTGCAGAAGGAGAATGCGAGAATACGTTTTCGCGCATTTACATGTTACACCCACATTCAGGGTGTAACATGTAACATTTTACATATGCACCGGCCCCCGATCCCCAGTTCTGACAGCTAGTGGGGGATCTTCTCCCCAAGCTAGCTGTCATAATCTACAAAAGATGTGGTGGTGTGGGGTTCCGGCCACATCATCCAATCACAGTGTTCTGTAAATGGGAAAAAGGTCTGAGAGCCTTTGCGACTGTCGGCTTGTAGTCCTCAATGAACTACCATGGCGCTGTTGAGCGTTGTGGTAGCTCATTGAGCTTCCTATCTCTCTATACCTGCCTAGCCATATCGGAGGTATGGGCAAACAGATACACAGACAGTCTGAAGGACCATTTCATCACACTCACAATCTTCTGATTGTGGGTGCAATGCTTTACAGGTCTGTAGCAAAAAAAATAATAAATGCATATTTTTTTACCTGCAAAAATGTGCATTTATTATTTATTTTTTTTTTTTTGTAAAGGTGAACTTATACTTCAAATAATCTTTCCACAGCACCTTAAATGGCCATGAGCCAATCATGGGTGCCATGCACTGCACGGTAAATGTATAAAAAATAGTGGAGCGCTATCTGTTTGTTAACATGTTGCTTGTGAGCATACACTTATGCATAAATAAAAGCTTAATATGTCCTGAAGATCATACAGATCTCAATGTGCAGACAATTTAAATAAACAGAAATATATCAAATAAATGCAGTTATAAAAGCTCACATAGAATATAATAACACGTGTCTCAAGGCTGGACACTCCAGTTGAAATACACGGTGATGAGCTTCAATAATGAGTACAAAAATACAAATTATAACTTGGATATAACATTGCCTAAAACGTCTTTATATAATCTGTGTCTTTATCCTGGAACTGTGAGATTTTCCCAATGTGCAGGCAGTGTGCTGTAATACAATAAAGTGACTATTCCTCTTCCTTCCTGTGTCATCCTTACGTGTTCTAGCCTCTAGCCTGAGGTGTGCTATCTGTAGCACATAAAGGTTTCTTTGTAAAGATGATATTCAATCCACCTCTAGGGGTCCCCTGTGTGCCTGCTCAGCCCTTTGCTCCCGGTGCTGGTGGCTTGGATCCCACGGTGTTTATAAAGACATATTTCCTTATTCTCCCGGTGTACATATAAGAAACCAAAAATGCTCTCTTGGTGTAGTAACGTTTAAAAACAATTTTATTAAAACAGTGTTGTTAACACTCACATTTAAAATCAAGTAACGGTCCTATATCCACGAGCGCTGAGTTTGTCTGTAAAACTCTGTAACTTCCAGTCACCTCTGCTACCGCCCTACGCGTTACGTCATGCACCACGTGACTTCTTCAGTAGAAGACTGCAGCACTCGTTTCCAGGAGTGAGGTAACGCTGAGCTCCACTGGATCCTCTCAGAGGAGGAAATTGGTAGTCTTTTCTCTGACATTTGCAGTGATATCTTTTTCCTTTGTGGGATCTAATTATTACTTTGACTGACCATCTTCTCACAATTTCATTGGAGCTTGAATGACTGACTCTATCTGGATCCCCAGATGTCCATTAATTAATATAAGGAAATTAGAGAGAGACCTCACACGCTATTGTCTTATCGGTCCAACCTGCAGTCTTCTATGCCCACCGCCTGACTTTCCATATGTGTGGGATTTGTTTGTACACCATTGGAGCTGGAATTTTACAGGAAACGCCTTCAGAAATACTGTATGCCTCACAGTTCCTGACGAAGCTATAGGCGAAACATGTAGAACTTACAGGCATCTAGACAATTTTCTTAATGTTTCCAGAATAAAACTCTGTACTGTATTGTGGTAATGTTTGTATTATCACGGTAGAAGTTCCAAATCTTCTACATACTTGTTTTTTGATTTCTATGAATAGAATTTCTATTTTTTATACCTTTGTGTTTTTTGTGGCACCATTAAAATCCCGCTTCTTCAATTAATCCTTATACCGCGGGATCCAAGCCACCAGCACAGGGAGCAGAGGGCTAAGTAGGCACGCAGGGGACCCCTAGAGGCGGATTGAATATCATCTTTACAAAGAAACCTTTATGTGCGACAGATCTAGCACACCTCAGGCTAGAACACATAAGGATGACACAGGAAGGAAGAGGAATAGACACTTTATTGTATTACAGCACACTACCTGCACATTGGTGAAGGGAAAATCTCACACTTCCAGGATAAAGACAGATTATATAAAGACGTTTTAGGCAATGTTATATCCAAGTTATAATTTGTATTTTTGTACTTATTATTGAAGCTCAGCACCGTGTATTTCAATTGGAGTGTCCAGCCTTGAGACACGTTATTATATTCTATTATATTCTATGTGAGCTTTTATTACTGCCTTTATTTTATATATTTCTGTTCATTTAAATTGTCTGCACATTAGGATCTGTATGATCTTCAGGACATATTAAGCTTTTATTTATGCATAAGTGTATGCTCATAAACAATATGTTAACAAACAGATAGCGCTCCACTTTTTTTTCATGCATTGATCACTAAATAGTCACGGATCACTATACAGTGTGAGCAGCTCTCACCACAATTTAGAGGAATTGCAAGTAGTGGAAGCGCGGGAGTACACACAACACAACTGTCTATGCACTGCACGGTGCAGGCTAATATGTTTTCAGGCACTGGGAGCTGAAAGGGGTTAAGGGAGCTTACAGAAGGAAAGAAACTCCTAAAGAAGCACATTGTTTTGGATCTCATGAAGCTTCTGGCTAAAACCTCTCTGCACCTGGGTTCCCCTCTCTGACTACCTATGTGGTTACAATGATGGTGTCACTCACCAAAATTATTTTTGTATTATAGAGAATGCTGCACAAGTAGTGAGACTATTTAGCCTGGCTTCACAGTGACTTAACCAAAGTCCCAGAAAAACAAAAAATAGCCAGAAGGCGATTGTTCCAGTAGTCTTGGCCTGCAACTAAATGATTACTTCTATTTAGACATGCTAAACAGTCATGCTGCTATGATGTTGAGTGCTGTAGAAGTATTCCAGATTGATTGTTTTTAGTAATGGAGCAATTTTATTGGTTATTGATTCTGTGCAGGCTTTCTTATTAATTTCCTTTTTTTGTTGTCTTAGCACTGGCCAATACTTCAGGCCCTACTACTGTGCATTCAGCTACTCTCTCCCGTGCCACTGGGCGGCCAAGTAGCCTCAACCTGTCTCGCTGCCGCAGTATTAGTAACAGTAACCCCGATCTGACCAGCACTCCGGGATCAGCAGACGATGAAGAGGTGCAGAAGATCATGGGAGGGAAGGTATGCTTTGCTTATTTAATGCTTTCATAATTCTCAGGCTGTGGGAGATGCTCCTTTGGCTTTTGCCAAATGTTTTTTTTTTGTGTGTGTCTGCTGAAATCTAAGGCTACCCACACGCAAAAGATAGCCATTTTTCCAGGTTCCCCATTTAATATATCCAGTGATATGAAATAACATTAACATTTGAAGGTAACTTTGCACTCACCTTTGCAGTCTGTATCCTACAAACAGCAGTCATCCTAAGATGTTGCTCAACCTTATTTCTTCACACAAGGGCACTGGACTACTTAGAATGTAATTCAGAAGTTCTTTGGATGATAAATGGGGGCAGAGATTTAAAAGAGAAGTATAGGGTTTTTTTTCTGAAACATACCTAGGTGGATGCAGCATCGGTCCAATGCTGCACCCGTCCCCTGCTGGCTCTAAGGGCCGGTTCACACTGGTGCGATCCCGGAGATTGGATGTGATACGCACTGCAGTGTGAATCACATGTGATCTCTGTGCAATGCGAATTCAGCCATACAGATAGTATGACTGAATTTGCATCGCATTCAGACTAAACTCGCACAGAACCTTTTTTTGGTCTGCATCTCACTGAGAACCAAGCGATCAAACACCACCGATCGCTTGGTTCTGTCAGTCACCGACTCTCTGCTTTACCCCTCCAGTGCTCACTGGAGCACTGGGCTGTGGAGGGGGCCGGAGCGGCTGGCTCAGGCTCTCAGAGGCTTCCTGAGAGGCTGAGCTGAGTACTGGTCCAGGCATGTAAGTGGATCCAACCATATGGTCGTGATTCTTCCCGAGCCTGGACCAGCTCTATTACGTCAGCCGACAGTGGGTTTCAGCCTGCTGTCTGCTGAAAACGGGTCACAAGAGTGCAGAACGAACTGCACTACTGTGATCCACAGGAGAGGTACAGCCAAATGAGCTTTGGCTGTACTTCTCCTTTAATTGGTAAGGAACATTTCCTACTCCAGCAGGTGAAAACAGAGGGGCTTGGCTGATGGGGTGGCTAATGTAGTTAAAGTGGAACTATTCTCACCCTCTCTTCAGTGCTGCGGTGTCCCAGAGCTCCCCGCGGGCCACAGACATCTTCAGCCTGGTGGTTTCTGGGTACCGATCTTTTGACATTTCAGTTGGCCTGGGTCAAGATGATATCACTCCTGCGTGTTCACTCATCTTGTTATTGCTGAAATTGTACACTGAGCTGCATGTGCACAGCTTAGTGTATAGGCAGGTAAGGAACTGACATGCAGAAGAGACCTGATGGGGGATATTTAATAAAACTGGAGAGTGGAAAATCTACTGCAGCTCTTCATAGAAACCAATCAGCTCCCTAGTTTTATTGTCAAAGCTTAATTGAACAAGCTGAAGTTAGAAGCTGATTGGTCGCCATGCACAGCTGCACCCATTTCTAGGTGCTCTAGTTTTAGTAAATCTCTCCTAGCATGTCTGCTCCGCATTAAAAATCCTGCCTGCTTGCCAGTTTTGTTTTCCTTAAAGTTCCACTTTTGGTTCTAAAAATCCAGCAGTAGATAGCAGTGTTTGTCACTTCATGTGCGCTAATGCTTATAATTTAGGTACCAAGCTTTGTGAACAAACCAACCAAAGATGGACCTTTTCTTAGAAATTATTTAGTATATAGGCCTCCGGGTCAGTCTAAGGATTATGATTAGGGATGAGCTCAGGCGTGTTCGAACATAAATACAAACCCGCCTGAGATATCCCGCTGGGAAGCTGTCAAAGCGGACAGCCAATTATAGGCAGCAGAGGCATTCTCCGCCCCGCAGCTGCCTGTATGCAAGGGACGTATATACATAAGGCTGTAAGGCAGGAAATGCTTCCGCTGCCTATTATTGGCCGTTCGCTTTGACAGCTTCCCAGGGGGAAATCTCAGGCGGGTTTGTGCTTGTGTCTAATTGTGACTGAGCTCATCACTGATTATGATAATCTCTTGATTGACAAGATAGCTGAAATGACAATTGAAGAAGGAGATTTTAATTTTGGTTACATGCCATTAACAGGAAACTTCAAACTACGGTTGTGCCGATACTGCTATCGGTGTCGATACTAAGAATTTGCACGAGTACTGGTGCAAATGCTCCGATGGCTTTACGGTGCAATTTGAGCCCATACAAAATGAATGGGCTCAAATCGCACTGCAAAGAATCTTGTGATTTGAACAGGAATGCAATGCGATTCCTATCGGAATCACATGCGGTTTCCCGCATCACTCCTGTGTGAACCCAAGCTTGTCATAGTAATTTCAACCTGGGTTCACACAGTAGCAGGGCGGGAAACCGCATGCAATTCGGACAGGTATACCGCTGCATTCTTGTTCAAATCCATTGCAATTCTTTGCAGTGATTCATTTTGTATGGGCTCAAATCGCACTGCAAAGGTATCCGTACTTGGTATTGGTGAGCAGGGCTGTGGATAAGGGGGTACCACCAGTCCTTTTGTATGGGGCCTGGGCCAGCAAGGGGACCTAGGCTGGGAGGGTGATCGGCGTGGCGAGGGTCAATTACTGTAACCAGTCCCCTGTATGGCTCTCTCTGCAGCAGCTGTAAGCTGGCTTCTTCTCCTCTCCCTCCCTTTCAGTTGCTGTAGAGGGAGCCATACAGGGATCGGTTGCAGTAATTGCCCCTCACACCCCCCCCCCACCACCACACCGATCACATTCCCTGTGCACCATACGTTTCCCCCTGTGTCCCCAGCCCATCCCCGTAATGCTGACAGGCTTTCCTACTCTCCTACCTGCCAGCAGCTGCAAGAACACAATAGGATCCTTTAAGATGGAGAGTGGGGGTAGGGTCCGGTAAATATGTAATATATACCAGCCCCTTCCTTTCCTGAATGAATACAATGATCGATTGGTACTAATCATTACTGTGTTCATTCATAACTGAAGCACTGGCTGTATGGGGCCCCATGTCAGGTTGTCTGTACGGGGCCCTGTGGTTTCTAACAGCAGCCCTGTCGGCGAGTACTTGTGTACAAGTATCAGTACTCCCATCAGTACTGTATCGGTGCAACCCTAACAAATAAGGATTGTCTGAGCTTATGGTGGAAGAAAGTTTTAGGCCCTAGTGATCACAATGTCTTTGGTTTTATATTAGAACACAAATTGATAAATCAAATACAAACAAAATTTTAGATCTCAGGACAACTTTTGATGAAATTTGTGATTTTCGAAAAAATGAATTATAAGAAAGTCTTTAGCAGTCCATAATCAGTGGGCATTTTAAAGTCTACCATCCTGGGGGCAACTATATTATATGTCAGGCAAATTAACGGAGAAGAAAACCATTGTGGTTCGCTGCAAAGGTAAATAAGATAGTAAAGTAGAAAATAATCAGCATAAAGGAGATAAAAGGAAACAGAAAGTGTAGCTGATAGAGAAATGTATATATATATAAAAAAAAAAAAAATCTTCATCTGCGTTGTATAGCACGAACGTTGGGATGAATTCCCCTGCTGGGCTATTATACTGGATGCAGCTGCTGTTCAGTTAACAATTTTCTGCCTGGCTCCCTTGATTTTTCATTTGAAGTATTCCGAACGGGAGGGGGCCAACAGAACCAACCAGTAAGTGATGTTCAGCCTGTTTATTAGGAACTGGCCTAAATTTGAACCCCAATCTTCGTTATTGATGTTTGATTATGTGCTTTTTATTGTTTCCCTTGCAGTGCCTAATTATGCTTGCATACAAATATGTGTCTCTTTTTCCTGTACATTTATATGCCTTTATATCCTGAGCCTCTTTCACTAGCTGAGCTTTTTTCCTCTGGATTTATGTCCTGGGTTTGTTTTCTCCACTTCCACTTATCATTGTATTGGGTGCTTTTCCAGTCCTCACCCCTTTATTCTCCTGGGCATTCTCTCTCCTGCAGGGAATTGATCGCTCTCATTCTTGGGTGAACTCTGCTTACTGTCCAGGCGGTCCGAAATCCGTACAGCGCCGGACCCAACCCAGCTCCAACACAGAGCTCAGACAGGTGGCACCCCCTATACTGTGTTATGCATGTGCCAGCCTCTCTCTGCATGCCCTCTGCACCCATTTCACCCGTAGCTGTGTAGCCATCTCCTCCTTTATCTGTAACCCATTGTGACATTTCTAGTCTTCATGGCTATCCTCAGAACCTTCAGGTCCCCAAGAGATATATGTTCAGTAAGCTAAGTGACCATGCATGATATGGGCTGCTCATAGGGAAAAATTACTTGGATTGAATTTATTAGCTCACATATGGATTAAACTACACCATGTTCATACTTGGCTGAGCAGTCTCTAGGGCCTGCTTACTCTTCTCCGTGTTTGTGTATGGAAATGTAGAAGTTTCCATTCATTACTATGGAGATGGGTCAGATGTGTGTGCTGCATGGAGCACGTGTAGAACTCTGCGTTATTGCATATTAATCGTATCAATTATATTTGTTCAAAAAAAAATTAGTTGAGCTCCAGCGCACATCTGTAGTATGCTGCAGCACACCTGCCTTGTATCACACCAAGGTACACTGATGCATATGCTCTGTGCATTGCACACTTTTTTTTTTCTTGCATTAAGGTGCATTAACAGGCTATTCAGATTAAAAGGATTGCCTAGCACAATGCACCTCAACTCAGAAAGCTCACTGCGTTACAGAGGATTTTTATTTGTTCTGAGGATCCCTTTCAGATTTTCTGTAGTTTATTCTGCATGTCATATGGTTGTCATTCATCTGTCTTTCTTGTTTCTAACCCCTCCATGTTTCCCACTTCAACCTTCTCTTCCATTTACCATCAAACGCTTCTACGGCCACCTTTTAACTTCTCCATAGAACAATGAGCGAAGTCCAAATCGCATGTCCACCTACGTGGAGGGGGAAGTGTCCTCCACCCTGCCTCGCCTCACTGCTAAAAAGGTATTTGCACTGGCTGTTTGATGCGTTATGGTTTACTGTAGCTTAGGTCTTTATAATGATGCTGAAATAGGACTGGAGAGTTCCAGGAGCCAGGTAGCCAAAGTAACATCTAACTAGTCATCAATACTGCATGTGGGCCTTACCCATTCACTTGCCTATTTATAAAACTCGTATCTGTTACTAATATGATGTGTGTTTTTAGAAAATGTTTCTTATTTTCATGTTTAACTTTCAAAAGTTCAAATGAATGTTAGCAAGAAATACTGACAAGTAGTAGGATGTATCACTCCTTTTCACCAGAGGGTGGCACAGACAGGGGGAGCTATGTGATGTTGGGTCTTTCGCTCCCACCACAGGGTTACACCACCCAGGAGGAGCTATATAACATGGACTTTGCCCCTACCGTTACTGGGTGACATGGCATCTGTTCCTCCAACCACAGGGTGACACCACCCAGGAGGAGCTATGTGACATGGAGTCTGCCACTCCTACTACAGAGTTACACCACCCAGGAGGAGCTATACACCATGGACTTTGCCCCTCCCATTAGAGAGTGACATGGTATCTGTTCTTCCAACCACAGGCCGACACCATCCAGGAGGAGCTATATGACGTGAAGTCTTTCGTTCCCACCACAGGGTGATACAGACAGGATGAGCTATGTAACATAGTGTCTTTCATTTTTACCAAAGAGTGACACCACCCAGGAGTGACATGGAGTCTGCCCCTCCTACCACAGGGTTACACCACCCAGGAGGGGCTACAGTATATAACATGGACTTTGACCCTCCCATTACAGGGTTACATGGCAGCTGTTCCTCCAATCACAGGGTCACACCACCCAGGAGGAGCTATGTGCCTGTCATGTGCCATGAGTCTGTCCCTCCCACCACAGGGTGACACAGATAGGAGGAGCTATGTTATTTGTAGTAAAAATGGTAGAGAATGACACTGTGACACAGCTTGGTATAACATGAGTATTAAGTAGTATATGATGTTGGTGGGTTTTTTTCTTTATGGCTGACAGTTGCTTGTTGTGTCTAGCTGCTGCATGAAGAATTGGCCCTACAGTGGGTGGTGAGCGCCAGTCCAGTGCGAGAAGCGGCTCTAAGTCAAGCTTGGTTCTTCTTCCAGCTCATGGTAAGTGGAGGGATTATAGAAGAACACAATGGGCAAACTAAGAGCGTGTTTGCCAAGTATGTGATGGACAGAAGGAGGTGGATTTGTCTTTGTCTAATGTGAATCCTCATACAAACTTAGCCTTGCCGCAAACCTGTTCAAAACACATTGGAGCCCCTTTAAAGGAGAAGTACAGCCAAAGCTTGTTTGGCTGTACTTCTGTGGATCACAGCAGTTCAGTTCGTTCTTCACTCCTGTGACCCAGTTTCAGCAGACAGTGGGCTGAAGTCACTGGTACGGGAAAGATTGCAACATTTGTTCGGGATCCGCCCACATGCCTGGACCAGAACCCGGAGCAGCCTGTCAGCTCCCGCCCCCTCCACAGCCCAGGGCTCCAGTGCGGGCAGGGGGGGTTGGCTGAGCAGACAGCGGTGACTGACACAGCTCTCTGCTCAGGGAGCTATGAGAACTGAGCAATGGTAGTGTTTGATCGCTCGGTTCTCAGTGTTAGAGCCGGCGGGGGACAGGTGCAGCATGGAACCAATACTGCATCCACCTAGGCAAGTATGATTCTGAAATAAAACAAATTCCCATACTTCTATTTAAGATGAATTTCAGTAATTTTGCCACTCTATAACCTGTTCCGGATTACTGTGGGTTAAGTCCAACAATGTGTTTGCCACTTGATGGACTTATGTTTTTAATTTACAATTTACATTTTTAGTGAGTGCGGAGAGCATAGCCATCGCTGTACCAACGTTGGACCTTCTGGTCTCAGCTCCAGCAGCTGCAGAGTCATATGCAGCCACTCTGCCCGTCCCTCCCTCTTCCTCCTGATCATAGGTTGCTTTGTATTTTGGGTTCTCTAAGCCTTCTGTGAATGGACAGCAGACAGGAATGGACTGGTAGAGCAGCTAATCTGTGAGAAAGCAGTATCTCTCCTGTCAGAGTGCTGTGAGTATAACAATAGCTGTACTCCCAACATGCAATAGAACTGTCAGTTGTAAATAAAAGAGATAAATCAATGAGGTGGTATGCACCTCCTTGGACTTAAAGCCGTAATCCACTCCCCTCCTTCCCCAATTTTTTTTCCCACTTGCCTGTAGGGCTGTAGTGCTCTTCAAAGCATATACTCACCTGTACAGCGAATACAGTGTTGTTCCACTGCAATCTGTTGTTTGGGTGCCACACTGCGGGTCCCTTGGTCCTCTTCAGTTGGCTGCTTCTTCCGGATGTTGGCAGCCAGCTCAATAACGCGCCAGACCTGCCGCCCCCCAGTTGCTTTGTGTTCTGATCCTGCAGCCTCCAGGGAGATGTGATGTAAGTATCCCATGAGGTTGCAGGACCAGGTACACGTCATTCTGGCCTAGGCTGGAATGGTGGCAGGGGTGGGTCTAAAAATAAATAAAAAAATAAAAAAAAAAACAGATCGGGACCATTACAAAAAAATGTACAACAATTCTGCTTGTGGGGGGATTTATTAATGTGAAACTCCCTCTTGGGAGTTTAGTTTTGTTTTAATCCACAGTAAGCCAGCAGATTTGAGAAAGTGGCTGGAGTTCAGCTTTATTATCCTATGCAAATATAAACTTTCTGAAAACCTCATTTAATCACAAATTCCTCTTCTCACTTCAACGCAACAGTCCTCCAGCTTGGCGGTGGGTTGCTCCTCAGTGCTGCATTATGGGAAGGAGCTGCGCCTTCTCTTCCCATATCTTAGAAGAGGTAGGACTGCACTGAGAGTTTGCAGCAGTGTTTTAGAGAAAACGTGAAATAAAAACAAAACTATTCAATTACAACTTCTGCAGAGTTCTTCTTTATTTTTGGTTGTCATCATTTTCCCTGTACTATTATTATTATACAGGTTTTATAGATAATGTACCAGATTAATACAACATGTCTGTTTTCCCCATCCTCAGACAAAGAGCATGTCTCTGCACCTCCATAACTCCGAGCGGCTGGACGCACCCAGAAAGCAACGTTTCCCAGAGAGATTTGTGGATGATATATCTGCCCTAGTGTGCAACGTCTGTACGGAGATCGCCAGCCGATACCTCAAGGTTCTGAACATTCCAACCATTGATCTATTTTTTTCTTTCTCTTTTTTCCTTTTCTCTAAGTCTATATTTGCATATAACTTTTTTTTTAGTTTCAGTAAGGGCTGGTTCGCACATAGGTGATCCGACTTCAGGCGTCACTTTGCTAAGCGATTTGAAAGCGACTTCAAGGTGACTTCAGTGTAACTTTGGGCGACTTAAAGCGACCTTCATGCCAGGTGACTTTGCCTGTGGCCAATCAGAGAAGGGAGGGAGGGGGTTGCCTGGGTAATTTGTGGGGAGTACCTTGGTAAATTATTTACTTTTTCCTGTAAAGTCGCTTCAATATAGAGGGGGATCCGACTTGGAGACAACTTCCATTGATTTCTATGGGCACAAGTCGGATAGAAGTCGCCTTGAAGTTGTACAGGAATCTTTTTTAAAGTCGGAGCGACTTAAGTAGTGTACATTAAGATGGCTCTCATTCATTTCAATGGGATCTCTGATGTTAAGCGACTTGGGGCGACACAAGTCAGAGTGCAAGTCGCCTATGTGTGAACCGGCCCTAAGTTTTCATGTAAAGTTTTATAAACAAGACAAACAAACATAGGATGAATTCAGGGATATGTATTATTGTACAATATACAAAGGCAAGATCTAGGTGCATATACATGGTGCTGTATATTGTCGATAGACAAGCCTCAGGATGATCCTGTGTAAGGCAAAATAATATAGACCAGACATTGTATAGCACTCTTTAGTGCATATATTGACTCATGCGTTTAAAGATCAGGTGAGAATTCCATAGTTACGGTCATTTAGCAGGCAGCAATGTACAGGAGCATTGAGTTTCTCACACCTAATAAACATATTCTGAGTCATGGGGGGTGGATCCCAAACCTGATAATCATGCAACTAATTTAATTATTTGACAGTGAGAGTGCCATATTGGGATCCAAGGAGTAAGCTCCCTAACCTTGGTAACAATTTGGCCCACAAGAATTGTGATGGCCTCTACTAGACTGACTTCAGTCATTTCCCAAGCCTTGTTAACCATGTGTAACTATATATACGTCTTTCTCCCTGGACCAGGATACTGAGCTAGCTGAACGCCTTAACAGCAGTCTTGCTTTCTTCCTCAATGATCTTTTGTCCTTGATGGATCGTGGCTTTGTGTTTGCCCTCATACGCTCATATTATAAACAGGTAAATACATAGTAGAATCAATAGCATTTATCACATTCATTGGTCTTTTCATATTAAAAAGTTCTTTAATAGAACTTCTTAGAAGTTCCTAAAGATTTATCCAGCCCTCTCTTAAACTATAGACATTTTAATCTGTATGGCTCGCTCACTGTGTATGTGTTTGTATGTATGTGTGTGTATAACAGCAGTGTTTTTATTGTCAACGTTTTTCAATGAAGCTCAGTCCATCTTTCTAAAAAAAAAATTGTGATCAGAATACAGCGGTTGGTTGAGAAATCGGAAGGCATTCTTGCTACGTAGGGCTTTATGGGTTAGCATTACAGTACCTTGAAAAAGTATTCATACCCCTTGAAATTTCCCACATTTTGTCACGTTTCTACCTAAAACATAAATGTATTTTATGTGATAGACCAACACAAAGTGGCACAGAATTGTGAAGTGGAAGGAAAACGATAAATGGTTTTCATAGTTTTTTTTTTAAATATCTGAAAAGTGTGGCGTGCATTTGTATTCAGTTCCCTTTACTCTGATACCCCTAACTAAAATCTAGTGGAACCAGAAGACACCTAATTAGTAAATATAATTAAATCCACCTGTGTAATTTAATCTCAGTATAAATACAGCTGTTCTGTGAAGCCCTTAGAGAACCTTAGTGAACAAACAGTATCATGAAGGCCAAGGAACACACCAGACAGGTCAGGGATAAAGTTGTGAAGAAGTTTAAAGCAGGGTTAGGTTATAAAAAATATCCCAAGCTTTGAATATCTCACAGAGCACTGTTCAATCTATCATGTGAAAATGGAAAGAATATGGCACAACTGCAAACCTACCAAGACATGGCCGTCCATCTAAACTGACAGACCGGGCAAGGAGAGCATTAATCAGAGAAGCAGCCAAGAGGCCCCATGGTAACTCTGGAGGAGCTGCAGAGATCCACAGCTCAGGTGGGAGAATCTGTCCACAGGACAACTATTAGTCGTGCACTCCACAAATCTGCCTTTATGGAAGAGTGGCAGGAAGAAAGACATTGTTGAAAGAAAGCCATGAGAAGTCCCGTTTGCATTTTGTGAGAAGCCATGTGGGGGACACAGCAAACGTGGAAGAAGGGGCTCTGGTCAAAAGAGACCAAAATTAAACTATTGGCCTAAAAGCAAAATGCCATTTGTGGCAGAAGTGGAAGTGGCGGAAGTTGATGGGAAGGTGGATGGAGCCAAATACAGGGCAATCTTAGAAGAAAACCTGTTATAGTCTGCAAAAGACTTGAGACTGGGGCGGAGGTTCACCTTCCAGCAAGACAACGACCCTAAACATACAGCCAGAGCCACAAAGGAATGGTTTAAATCAAAGCATATTCATGTGTTAGAATGGCCAAGTCAAAGTCCAGACCTAAATCCAATTGATAATCTGTGGCAAGACTTGAAAATTGCTGTTCACCAACGCTCTCCATCCAATCTGACAGAGCTTGAGTTATTTTGCAAAGAAGAATGAGCAAAAATGTCCTCTCTAGATGTGCAAAGCTGGTAGAGACATCCCCAAAAAGACTTGCTGTTGTAATTGCAGTGAAAGGCGCTTCTACAAAGTATTGACTCAGGGGGGCTGAATACAAATGCCCCCCACACTTTTCACATATTTATTTGTAAAAAATGCTGAAAATCATTTATCATTTTCCTTCCACCTCACAATTATGTGCCACTTTGTGTTGGTCTATCACATAAAATCCCAACAAAATACATTTGTTTTTGGTTGTAACATGACAAAATGTGGAACATTTCAAGGGGTATGAATACTTTTTCAAGGCACTGTATGTGTTACCATCACTTGTAATAGTGTTGTTCAGAAGCCATATTCAGGGCATGGCAGTTCCATGGTCAGTAATACTGTGGTAGACAGAATATGAAAAGCTGACTCACCCACTCACTTCTTATATCTCTTGCGGATTTCACCCTGCCTATCTGAGGATTTTCCAACTCCTCCTGTTGCATGCTCCATAATAATAATCAAACCAAACAAAAATGCCAATGCAACTTCCCCTGCAAGTCCGGAGTCCCTGGTAATGACCAACTACTCACTAACTGAAAAGCACCTGGCTTATGGCTTACCACAGACTCAAAATGTTCTAATTACCAAAGTAAACATATACAAAGTAAAGAAATGGAAACCTCTGGAGCTTAACCATTTTGGAAGACCTACTGTATGTAGTTTGTACAGATATTAAAACTAATTACCATGGTGCATGCTCCATAATATAAATAAATTAAACATCCAGCAGGGAGACTAACTTGTAAGGGGTACATTGAATTACAGGGTTTTTTGTTGCAGTTGAATAATCCCATATTAAATATTACAGCAAAGATCATCAGACGGTCATACAAGTTATGTTGGGGATGTCACTGCGTATTCTGGTGAGGAATTAGTAGACTGAGCTGCTTATGCTGCGTATTCTGGTGAGGAATTAGTAGACTGAGCTGCTTATGCTCTCATATCCTGGTGTCCAATAGGCTTAGTAGAGACCATTTTTTTTTTCTTTTAATCAATACACAAAATGTGGATTTTTGCTTAAAGTGATTGTAAACCCTTACACATACCCCAGTGAAGTGACTGTCCTCAGGTGATACACAGAAATGAAACAAATCCTCCTACATAAATTGTACCTGTTCTTCTGTAGCATTCTTTCTCCTACATCCGTTCAAAGTGAAGAATTTACACAGGATCTCTCAGCTCTGGAAAACAGGGGACGGAGAGCTCTGAGAGCTGATTGGAGGGAAAGGGACACACCCAATTCACACAGGAACAGAGCTGGGGCTGTCAATCAGCTGGAGTTCCCTGCCCTGTCTCTTGGTGTCAGGAATACTTTTTAGAAGTGATTTATGCTCACAGCAGAGGAATGAAGCAGAAGACAGAAATGACTTGGGACTGCAAAGTCGCATCCCATGATTTCCATTCATATCTAAGCGACTTCAAAGTAGTCCCTGCACTACTTTGGTCCGACTTTGATGCTATTTGAAGTCCATAGACCTCAAGATTACACAGGCATTGCTTAAAGTTGCATCAGAATTGCGGCAAAATCGCGCAAGGTTTACAACCACTTTAAATCCCAACTGAATTTCCAGTTTATATCCACAAAATTCATTCCAGGTGCATCAGAACAAAAGGTGGGCAAAGTCTTACAGTTTGCTTTCTTTAGAAAGCAACCACAGCTGCCAGCTGCAGAGAAGGATCCTTGCTCTCTGTAAAGCAGTGGTCTGACATGTCCCCTACTTCAGTCACAGCTAGAGCTCTCCAATCAGCAGGGAGCATTAGCTTTTCTGATTGTAGAACTATAGGCTGGGGGAGGGATTTGTGGGACTTTAAATGAGGCATAGGGCATGTGTAGTCAAATGTCTCCATCCCTATTTATCGCAAAAGAAAAAAAGAGTTGGGACTTTAAATAAAGCATGCAGCAGGAAAGCAAATTGGACAATGTGGGGTTGATTTACTATAACTGGAGAGTGCAAAATCTGGTGCAGCTGTGCATGGTAGCCAATCAGCTTCTAACTTCACCTTGTTCAATTAAGCTTTGACAAAAAAAACCTGCAAGCAGATTGGTTTCTACTCAGAGCTGCACCAGATTTTGCACTCTCCAGTTTTAGTAAATCAACCCCTGTGTGTCTAAAAAATGTGTTTTATTCCATATATCAATTTTATTAATATTATTATTATACAGGATTTATATAGCGCCGACAGTTTACACAGCACTTTACAACATGAGGGCAGACAGTACAATTACAATACAATTCAATTTAATACAGGAGGAATAAGAGGGCACATTTATATCATAGCACAAATGCAAGTAAAAGTTAAATAATGACTGGTAAGTTCATATATTTACAGATAGAAAAAACATGATGATTAGTGTTAGCTTACATTATACAGAATTCATCAATCCATATACACATATTATATAAAACCAAACATAATGTAGGCAAGGGTAGTTAATGCACTTAGAAATCCATATTGTAAACATGTAACTGTAGCATCTGAAATCTCGACGCGTTTCGAGGAATTTTATCCACTCATCGGGAGCAGATGCGGAGAAAACGTCTTAAAAATGTTGACAAATGAATAATGAATCAAGCTGAAAATATAGAGGGGGAGGGATGCAAATGGAACCTCTGCCCATACTTACAGAATGGCTATGAATGTGGCGTATAATGATGAATGCTGAAGGTGGAGTGTGGACAACGTCCATCCCGGGAGCCGAGGTGGTATGAGCCGTAGCACCAACAGAAAACACACAGAACAGATGTAACCGGGGATAAATCCCCATTGGGCAAACAACGGTAGTACATTATTCGTGAACAAGGGCATCTGGAAAAAAAATACAAAATGTTGTGTAGCGTATATAATAATAAAATTATTATTATATTGATTGTAATTGAGCGTTTGTGAAGGAAAGTAAGAGAAAGTGAAAGGAAATTAATGAGATGTGATGGTGGAAAGTCTGAGCCTAGGTAAGAAACAAGGTGAAAGAAATATATAATATCAGGATGAGTCCCAAACAATGCAGGGACTAATATAAATGTGTATAGACAAAACTAAACCATTAAGATTGAAAAGAACAAGAGAAAGCAGGGAAAAGAAGGACCTCCCGAAAAATACCTTATATTGCGACATCAAGGACATGTGCATAGCGCGCACGGTGTAACCAGAGCCACAAGCCAAACAAGGAGCCCATACATTCGGAAGGAGTATATATACTGCACGGTGATCACGGTTAACCACCAACTCCACGCAGGCAGCCAATTAGAGGGAGGGCGCCATCACCTGAGCGGATTAACCGCTCGGCAATTAGTTCCATAGATTACTCCCTCATGTAGACCGCCAATGTACATAGACTAAGCGCCGGCACCATGGCGTCAAAAGATTGATGCCATACGTCCGATGCTAGGGGCATGGAGTCGATGCGCATGAGAACTGTGTAGAGCTATAGGACTGACTCAACAGAGGGCATTTTGGACCTCTTCAGAGGGACCACTGCTTCCCCACAGAGAGTAATGCCTCATACACACGGGTTCGACGATCGTATACAACAGGTCGTACGAACGACCGTTGTATGCTAAATCGACCGTTAGTACACACGATTAGAACAGCCGACGTATGACAGTCGTACAACAGAAGTTGTATGAGCAGACTAGAAAACTTGGTGGTACCAACAAGCAGTCATACGACCGTTGTATCGTGTGTACAGAGAAGTTGGTCCAACAAGTTGTATTGTGCAAAACACGCATGCTCAGAAGTCAGGAACGGCCGGGCACTAATCACATGCACCTGAACTTTCTCTTTATACGTTCATAACACGACACTACGTTCAGCTTGGTCGTACGATCGTGTAGTGCATGTCAGTATGCTAGATACAACAGCCAACATACGATTTGGTCCGTTCGGTCGTACGACCGTCGAACCGTGTGATTTAACCACTTCATCCCTGGAAGGAATTCCCACTGTAGGACCAGAGCACTTTTTGCGATTCGGCACTGTGTTGCTTTAACTGACAATTGCGCGGTCATGCGACGGGGTACCCAAACGAAATTTGCATCCGTTTTTTCCCACAAATAGAGCTTTCTTTTGGTGGTGTTTGATCCCCTCTGCAGTTTTTATTTTTTGCGCTATAAACAAAAAAATACTGATAATTTTGCAAAAAAAAAAACAATATTTCTTGCTTTTTGCTAATATACAAATCCAAAAAAATATATATAAAAAAACAAATTTATTCATCAGTTTTGGCCAATTTATATTCTTCCTCATATTTTTGTTAAAATAAATCACAATTGGCGTTTATTGATTGGTTTGCGCAAAAGTTGCTGCGTTTACAAACCATGAGAATTAATTTCAGGCGTTTTTTACAATTCTTCTTTTTTACTGGATATGGCGGCGATCTGCAATTTTTATCGGGAATGTGATATTGGAGCGGACAGATAGGAGATTTTTGACATTTTTTGGAACCAATGACATTTATACAGCGATAAGAAATTTAAATATCCACTGGTTACTGTATAAATGTCATTGGCAGTGAAGGGGTCAACCTGCAGGGGGAGATCTAGGGGTTAACTGTGTTCTCTAGGCATGTTCTAACTGTGAGGGGGCTGGGCTGTAAGGGGCATAAGAGATCTAACTGATCCCAGTGACAGGGATCAATAGATCTTTTAAATGCCCACTGACAGAGCGGGGAACCGACGTATTTACATCGGCGGTTCCCCGTTCTTTCCCTCTGCCAGGTCATTGCAGCTCGCCAGCAGACATCGGGTCCGCTCGAGTCGCAGGCACACACCTGCAGAGTGCGGCGGCACGAGAGCGCGCCGCCGGTAGTGCGTTCCCGCCCGCTAGCTGCGCGAGCCGCTGTTTATAGACGGCGATTTGCGAGACTGCTACAGTGCAGCAGTAAATATACGATACGCTGTTGGGAACCGGTTAGGCTGGAAATGAATTTCTCCTTAAAAGCATAATTTGTAAACTGACAGACCTATATGCATTATGTATGACACTACCTATGTCTTCTGTTTTACAGATAAACAACAAATTGTCAAAGGCCCAGAACCCGAATGTGCTAATCTCTCTGCGTATGGATTTAATCCGCATTGTGTGCTCGCATGAACACTACGTCCCCTTAAATCTGCCCTGCAGCCGCTTGTCACCGCCCAACTCTCCCTCGCCCTCCATCTCTTCCACCACATCTCAGGTACAAGGGTGCTAACTTAAACGGAACACCAGACAGAATCATTGTTCATTTTGTTGACTAAAACCGACTAAAACATTTTAGTCGACTAACTTAATACCATTTTAGTCGACTAAAATAGGACGAAAATAAAAACGATTGAGATGACTAAAATACGACTAAAACGGCATTTTAGTCAAAAGACTAAGACTAAAACTAAATTGAAATTTGATGTCAAAATGAACACTGGTCTGTAGTGCATGTTCATACCTCAATACCATAAATAATAACATATTAGATTTTTCACTCCAGCAGTATAGAATGAGTGTGGAAATTGTAGAGAAATGCTTAAATAAAGCATTACAATTTAACTACACCCATTAGATTTTAGACGACCAAAATGAGTTTTAGTACACTAAAATTATTTTAGTCGACTAACATGTCCTGGAGATTTAGTTGACTAAATACGACTAAAACAATTGCAGAAGACAGACTAAAATAGGACTAAAACTAAAATGTCATTTTAGTCCGAAGACTTAAACTAAATCGAACATTGCTGCCAAAATTAACACTGATCAGAATGAATTTCTTCTAGTTGGAGGAGGGGCAAGGCGGTCTTCCTTTTATCAACAACCAGGGAACTTGCCGAGAACTTTGCTAAAAGGCAAGCAGCTTTTGTTAGTTGCCTAAATATGTGCTGTATTTTTTTCATATTGAGAATCCCCTAGTAGGCATGCCATGCAGTATTTCTGTGCTTTGCACCATCTAGTGGTTTCTTCATTGGAAGATCAGAAGAGCTCAAAGATCCTTATGCCAGTGCCTTGGCTTTCTTTGCAACCCTCTGCCTGTTGTGGTTATACTAGGACTTGGGGAGATTTCTCCAGTGGGGTCCTAAACAAACCGGAAGACAGAGACCGTAATACCCCCTTAACCACTAAAGTACCAGCCTCTAATGCCCCTTCATCACCAGGACATTTTTTCAGCGTTGTGATAGTTTTACTAACAATTACTTTGTCATGCAACGCTGTACCCTAATGAGTTTTATATAATTTTTGAGACAGATAGAGCATTCTTTTGGACGTGTTTAATAACCGCTGGGTTTTTTTAAAAAAATTACTATAAAAGTTAAAAAAAGACCAAAAAATATGTTTTCCTTTCTGTTAAATTACAAATGCCAGGATAGTATGGAAATCCCTAAATTACCCTTTTATTGGAAAGCAGATAACCCAAGGTGAATTCATTGTTTGCCCAATTTTTTTTGGAAATGAAGAAACATGCCGGTACTGAGGGAGATAACATTGAACTTGAGAATGGTGCACTAAATACATTAATGTACAAATCATGCACAGTGCAAGGAGGCAGTGAAGGGGTTAATGTACTGGTGACAAATAGGGCAGGATGGAGTTGAAGGGGTTGATGTTTAGTAAGGGCTGGATAAGGGAGATGAAGGGTTAATTTGCCGGCCACTAGGGACAGTATTAGTTATAGTATAAGAGATAGTTAAGAGGGGGGGGGCTTGTTAAGAAAGGGTTAAAAAATAAAAAAAAAGATCATTGCAACAGAATGAATAAATCAGCAGCTGCAGCCATTGATCTGTTCATTCTGTGCCCATTTATAAACAGTCAGTCTTTCCTTCCCCTGTTGTAAAGGGAAGGAGAGGGATCATCATTGTAAATAGTACCATGTGATCGCTGTGTTGACCAGTTAGTGATCACAGCCCCTCCAACTGGCTGGGTACAGTGTCTCTGTGTACCCAGCTGTTTAATGACTGCTGGGTACACAGCGATCACCCGGCAGACCAGTGGCCTGGCAGCTGTTTCATCCAGTGCTGTTCATGAACAGCACTGGGTAAATAAACAACCACCTATATGCCATTATAAAACGCAATGTGGTACATAGGGGGTTAAAGAAGCCCTTTAAAGAACTTTAAAAGGCCCAAGATGAGCATTTGGGGAGAATTGATGTCACCAGAACAGGAGTAGAGGGGAGATCTTCCAATAGGGAAACTTGTTCAGGTGACAGCTGTCTAACAGGGTATTTCCTGCACTATGGAGTGATTCTCTTTCAAAGAGAAGTTTGGAATTTGTGAAAATGCTCACCTAGGTGGATGCAGCTTCGGTCTGATGCTGCATCAGTCCCCAGCCAGCTCCAGACCAGTGAGCGATCAAACACTCGCTGAGAGGCTGAGCCAGCTGCCGGTCCAGCCATCTGGGTGGATCTGGATAATATGGTCAGGATCTTTTCATAGAAGTACAGCCAAATAAGCTTTAGCCATACTTCTATACTAAGACACCTGTGGTGTCTCCAGAACAGGAAATGAAGGGAAATCTTCCCAGTGGGACACAGACAGCAAAAATTGGAATGGGAGCTTTAACCTATTCTCACACTGACTGAAGCTTACAAAAAATGGCTTTACATAAACTTCACATACTAAGGACCGTGGGAAGCTGTATTAAGAATTCTCTGTAATGGTTCCTCTCTTTCTCTGTCCTTCAGAGCTCCATGCTTTCCAGCCCAGCCCAGGACAAGACCATCACTAATATGTTTGAGCTGTCAGTGCCGTTCAGACAGCAGCACTTCTTGTCAGGCCTGATCCTGACTGAGCTTGCCCTGATACTGGAGCCTGATGTGGAAGGGTGAGTTCCAGTGTCCACTTACTGTCCTGTGTCTGCGCTCATCCTAGGATGGTAGCATCACTGCTTGTGAATCAGTTGTTGCTGCCCACCATTCTTGATATGGCTATCCTTATCTCTTCTATTTCTTACCTACCTGCTGCCCCACCTGAATAGTAAGACTGCCAATCATTACAGTGACACAGTTAGATTAAGCTCTGGTTCACATTTGTGCGTTTTGGCATGCAATTTGACATGTCAAATTGCATGCCAAATCAGCGACAATTGCCAGCAATGACAGCGTACTAATCGGTGTGGCGCTGCAAATGCCCCCTCGAGCTTACAATCTAAGGTCCCTAACTCACATTCATTCATGCCGGGGCCAATTTAGACAGGAGTCAACCAGTGGTGGCCGCTCCATTAGGGGTGCGGAGGCGACGCCCCCCCTAATCTACGCACCCGGCCCCTAATTTACATGCAGAGACCCGGACGCATGGATTTCAATGGGGTTTTTTTGTATTTTTGAAGCACATGATTCGAGCCGGAGGCTCTAATTGTCTGCCAAAAAAGGTGGACTCAGGGCGCAGAGCACTGCGCCCTGAGCCCACCCAGTTGTGTGACATTCGCAAATTAATATTCGATAATGTCTTCCTGCTTCTTCTCCCGGCCAATCAGGAAGTGGGTCCTGAGACCCGATTGGCCGGGAGTCTTAGGAGGAGAAGCAATGGCCTGGAACTTCCCATGACAAGCTGGAGTGAAGAACAGCCTAAGGTAAGGCCACTGATTGCTGCCTTCCCCTCTGTCTCCCCCAAAATATTGAGCACTGGTCACCACTGGAGCCAACTAACCTGCCATCATGTCTTTGGAGTGTGGGAGGAAACCGGAGTACACAGAAGAAACCCATGCAGACACGGGGAGAACATGCAAACTCCAGGCAAGTAGTGCTGTGGTTGGGATTCGAACCAACAACCATAGTGCTGCTAGGTGGACATGCTAACCACTTATATACTGTGCTCCCCAATATCTCTTATTTATCAGGTCTGTGTTTCCTCCTAATACATGTGTTTGTAGTTGTTCTGTAGAGTATGGGGTACACTGCTGGCTCAATATAAATGAACTAGGTAGACCTGTGTTCTCTTCCTCTCCACACAGGGTGTTTTTCCTGCAGAAGAAAGCTATCAGCACTCTGCACAACCTCCTCTGTAGCCACGACATGGACCCGAGGTACTCCGAGCCGGCGGTCAAGCAGAGCATTTCCCGTCTTTATCTCCCTCTGATTGGCATCGTCATGGAAACTCTCCCTCATCTGTACGACTTCACGGGTGAATATCCATTTAACACACTTTACTGATAAGCCAAGAGGCAGCGATCCAGACACATGTGTCACCTCCGGGGCCTGCCAAGCCTTTGACAGATGGATTCCTGGAACCGAGATTGTCCGCTCCTTCCAGCTTCCCTCACAGGCCCAATTTCACAGACAAATTGGAGCGGTTATGTTTAAAGGGGATATGTGATTTTTGTCGCTGAAGGTGAACTGTTTGAGTCAATTTATGAGAAATTGCAGATATTTTCAAGATGTTATAATGGATTAAATAAATAAAGTGATACTGTTGTGCCTCCCAGTTATCATTAAAAAATATTAAACACATCCCCTCACAATAGTGTGATAAATTCAAAATATCAACTTAGCAGGTGCATGTAAATGTGCAACAAATTGCAATCAATCATAACTTTCCATATATAACACATAAATAACGGAAAAAAATATTATTAATAATAGTATTGAAATTTCACCAGTGCAACTATGTAAACAAGTGTCTCTTTAACAGAGCTTAAAGGAGAAGTACAGCCAAAACTCGCTTGACTATACGCCTCCTGTGGGTCACAGGAGTGCAGTTTGTTCTGCACTCCTGTGACCCATTTTCAGCAGAGAGCGGGCTGAAGTCTGCTGACGTCACAGACGTTGGTCCAGGCACTGCATCATTGCGACAATGGAGTCTGGATCCGCCATATCCCTGGACCAACACCCGGCTCAGCCTCTCAGCAAGCCGCTGAGAGCCTGAGCTGGCCGCGCCAGCCCCTCCACAGCCCAGCGCTCCAATGAGCGAGGAAGGAGCAGAGCAGAGAGCTGTGGCTGACAGTCTGCAGCTTTCTGCTCGCGGAACTCTGAGAACTGTACGATCGGCAGTGTTCGATCGCTCGGTTCTCAGTGTAGAGACTCTGGTGCTGCATCCACATAGGAAAGTATGAATCTTAAAGAAAATAAAAACCCCCTACTTCTCTTTTACTAGTCTCTTGCTAAGAATAAAAAACATGCACATCCAATCTTGACTCTCCCATAAACAAAGGTCTTCCACATATAGACGTAGTGCTGATCAAACCAAGCAAAGTGATTCCCACCACCGTTCACTTATGCTCTCACCTCAGCTGTTGGGCCAGCAAATGTGCCAGGTCATATATTGCTTTCCCCTTAGGTAAGGGCTGCCTTTTAGCCACTTCAAATCCTCCTCTTTTCACAACTCCAAGATGATCAAATGAATTTGGTGTGTTGCCAAAGATTGTGTGTGCATCAATCAAGAAAAGGAATATTGGCTTGTATTACAAACAGGGGAGCTGCGGCTCCTGCGTCACTTGCGGTTGCGGCAATTAATCAGTTGCCCGGCTCCTCCCAACGCTTGTCGTCACAGTCACGTGACATCCTCAAAGGCCACTTTATTTAATTCACTTTAATGTGGGAACTCATTTTACTGTATGTAGCCATTTGCACATTAATAATAGTTTTCTATAGAGGTAGCATGAGATAACACTTTTCTATAACATTATAGTGGATGTAACCTTTGAGTTTTAAACTTTTTGTGCAACCAGTCCTTGGATTTGAGGTTGTCCTTCATGCAGAATGGTTAAAGGTTTAGTTCACCATTTCAAAAACAAAAATGAAAAGGTGAACTAACACCGTACACCCTGCAGACTGGGAACATCCCACAAGAGCTGCAGATTTGGAGTAGCTCTGACCCAGTCATCTAGCCATTACAATTTGGACCTTGTCAAAGTCGCTCATATCCTTACACTTTTCCATTTTATCTGCTTTCAATATATCATCTTCAGGGACAACATGTTCACTTGATGTCTAATATTTCCAATCAACTTTCACGTGCCATTATAATGAGATAATCAATGTTATTCACTTTACCTCTCAGTGGTCATAATGTTATGGCTGATCGGTGTGTGTATGTGTGTATATGTATATGTGTATATATATATATATATATATATATATATATTTCTAGATGTATCATATATTTCCTGATTACACAATAAAGAACTTAAAAAAAAAAAAACTTGTTCATTGTATTGCCAGCCAAAGTCTTTTTTGCAATGCATTTTTTTATAATAAATGGGGACCTTTCAGATGCCCTGGCTGGCAGATGGGTTCACTTGTTATACTGTAATATATACCGTTGTAGTGTTGCTGTGAGTACAATGACTAATAGTCCCGTCCTTTATTAGCAGAGCCACATGCCCAGAGGGTGCGTCATGCCTCTGCTATGGCAGATGAAGTGGACTCAGACAGCGGCACCATCAGTCAAACCATTGCCATGGCAATTGCTGGGTCTCCATTACCGACACCACAGAAGATGACAAATTTCCCGCTCCCGCCAGCTGTGAGTGTTAAGATTATCCCTAACCCTACCGTTCTCCTCAATATTCCTTTTATTGCAATTTTATCTCCATGTGTATGTTTAGATTTGTTTAATTGTATGTTACAGATTTGGGTAGATCAGTCTTTCTCAACTATGGTTCCTCCAGAGGTTGGTAGGGGGTTACTGGTGCAATGAACAATTTCTGCCTTTTAGATTAATACCCACTTACACCAGCAATATTTTTAGCTATCTTCTGTAGGGGGACATTGTTATCACTGACTACCAATGGAACAAGTATTTTTCCACTGTCCACCAATCTAAGGAGCATTGTTCCCACTGACCACCCATGTAAGGAGCATTCTTCTCACTGATCACCAATGTAAGGAGCATTCTTCCCACTGATCACCAATGTACGGAGCATTCTTCCCACTGACCACCAATGTAAGGAGCGTTCTTCCCACTGACCACCAATGTAAGGAGCATTCTTCCCACTGATCACCAATGTAAGGAGCATTCTTCCCACTGACCACCAATGTAAGGAGCGTTCTTCCCACTGATCACCAATGTAAGGAGCATTCCTCTCACTGACCACCAATGTAAGGAGAATTCTTCCCACTGACCACCAATGTAAGGGGCATTCTTCCCACTGACCACCAATGTAAGGAGATTTCTTCCTACTGATCACCAATGTAAGGGGCGTTCTCCCCACTGATCACCAATGTAAGGAGCATTCTTCCCTTCTTCCCACTTACCACCAATGTAAGGAGTATTATTCCACTGACCACCAATGTAAGGAGCATTCTTCCCACTGACCACCAATGTAAGGAGCATTCTTCCCACTGATCACCAATGTAAGGAGCATTCTTCCTACTGACCCCCCCAATGTATGGAGCATTCTTCCCACTTACCACCAATGTAAGAAGTTTTATTCCACTGACCACCAATGTAATGAGCATTCTTTCCACTGACCACCATTGTAAGGTGCATTCTTCCCACTGACCACCAATGTAAGGAGATTTCTTCCTACTGATCACCAATGTAAGGGGTGTTCTCCCCACTGATCACCAATGTAAGGAGCATTCTTCCCACTTACCACCAATGTAAGGAGTATTATTCCACTGACCACCAATGTAAGGAGCATTCTTCCCACTGACCACCAATGTAAGGAGCATTCTTCCCACTGATCACCAATGTAAGGAGCATTCTTCCTACTGACCCCCCCAATGTATGGAGCATTCTTCCCACTTACCACCAATGTAAGAAGTTTTATTCCACTGACCACCAATGTAATGAGCATTCTTTCCACTGACCACCATTGTAAGGTGCATTCTTCCCATTGACCACCAATGTAAGGTGCATTCTTCCCATTGACCACCAGCGTAAGGGGCATTCTTCCCACTAACCACCAATGTAAGGAGATTTCTTCCTACTGATCACCAATGTAAGGAGCGTTCTCCTCACTGATCACCAGTGTAAGGAGCATTCTTCCTGCTGACCCCCCCCCCCATGTAAGGAGCATTCTTCCCACTTGCCACCAATGCAAGAAGTATTATTCCACTGACCTCCAATGTAATGAGCATTCTTCCCACTGACCACCAATGTAAGGAGCACTCTTCCTACTGAATCCCCCCCCCCAATGTGTGGGGCATTCTTCCCACTTACCACCAATGTAAGGAGCATTCTTCCCACTGACGACCAATGTAATGGACATTCTTCTTACTGATCACCAATGTAAGGAGCATTCTTCGTACTGACCATCCCCCCCATGTATGGAGCATTCTTACCACCAATGTAAGAAGTTTTATTCCACTGACCACCAATGTAATGAGCATTCTTCCCACTGACCACCATTGTAAGGTGCATTCTTCCCATTGACCACCAATGTAAGGGGCATTCTTCCCACTGACCACCAATGTAAGGAGATTTCTTCCTATTGATCACCAATGTAAGGAGCGTTCTCCCCACTGATCACCAATGTAAGGAGCATTCTTCCCACTGACCACCAATGTAAGGAGAATTCTTCCCACTGATCACCAATGTAAGGATTCTTAATACTCCCTTCTGACGGGGAATGTAACCTCCAGTCACTCTTCTTACCGGGAATGAAACCACCAGTTACCCTTCTTACGAGGAATGTAACCACTAGTCACCCTTCTTACGAG
>BLSH010450709.1:1366790-1380815 GCA_018402905.1 Glandirana rugosa | reverse complement strand
CAAAATGTATAGAGCATTCTTCCCACCAATGTAAGAAGTATTATTCCACTGACCTCCAATGTAATAAGCATTCTTCCCACTGACCTCCAATGTAATAAGCATTCTTCCCACTGACCACCAATGTAATGAGCATTCTTCCCACTGACCACCAATGTAATGAGCATTCTTCCCACTGATCACCAATGTAAGGAGCATTCTTCCCATTGACCACCAAAGTAAGGGCCATTCTTCTCACTGACCTCCAATGTAAGGGGCAGTCTTCCCTCATAATTCTTCACACTGGTGTCACCAAGAGGCTTTTAACATAGTTAATGGAAATGTGGGTAGAGAGCTAATTCTTTGTCCATACAGTGAGGCTAAAAATCCTTTCCTTGTCTCTCATTAGCCTATGCGTACCAGTGGTGTGCTCTCTGCAGAGTCCAGCCGCAATCTCTTGGTATGCGCACTCTGGGTGCTGAAGAACGCTGAGCAAGATTGTCTTCAGCGCTGGTTTTCCAGCATGTCTGTGCTACAACTGACCCGTCTCCTGGAACTGCTGAGTGTGTGTGTGTCCTGCTTCCAGTACAAGGTGAGCTTCCCATAATTCATACAGACACTGTACTTCTAGTAATGCTTGGATCACCCCTTTAAACCAAACCCCTCATTACTCCCCATTCTTCAGGGTAAAAAGGCATTTGAGCGTATCAACAGCCTGACGTTTAAGAAATCCCTGGATATGAAGGCCCGGCTGGAGGAGGCCATTCTCGGCACCATTGGTGCTCGTCAGGATATGGTGAAACGTAGTAGAGGTATGAATTGGTTTCTCATGATCATCTCGCTTGTCATGTTACTATAATTTATTGGAGGAGATTTACTAAAACTGGAGAGTCCAAAATCTGGTGCAGCTGTGCATGGTAGCCAATCAGCTTCTAACTTCAGCTTGTTCAATTAAGCTTGGACAATAAAACCTGGAAGCTGATCTGATTTGTTTCTATACAGAGCTGCGATAGATTTTGCACTCTCCAGTTTTAGTAAATCTCCTCCATTGCATAAATGATCCAGTATTTGTCCATTTAAATGTCTAGAGAGGCATCTCAGAACAGCAGCCTTTTCCCTTCTATATCTTACTGGTGACTCCGTCATAATGGGGCATAGCTAAGAATTCTGTAATAAATCAGACTCTTCTCTGTGTGTCACAGATGAAACATAGAAAAGATTTCATTGCTTTTTTTAATATACATTTCATGTAGCTCATGCATTTAAAATCTAGACTGTTGTGTATGATCACTTTTACATAGTATGTTATTTTAATCCTATGGTGTGAGCTATCATGGCTCGACTTTCTGGTGGACCCAGTCCAACATTGCTCCCAGTAAGATCCATTTATCCATCCATCGTTCTCTGTCTGTCTAATGATCTCTATTAACCTCCCTGGCGGGATGATTATGTCGGATTTTTGCGGTTAAAAGCGGTACATTGTTTTGCATAGAAATTCTGCGTTTTATATTGTAGACCTGTAATTCTTAGGAATAACTCACTTAAATCTGTCCAAACAAGAGTCTAGTAGACATCCCGGGTATGATTAAGTTTGAAACACGAAATTATAATATAATAAATGACTATGAATAATTATCAAAAATAATAACATAATAGTAATAAAATGTATTCAATAATGTAATCAAATCAAAAACGCTGACATTTGCTCAGTTGCAGAATTTTCACTGTCGCCACTTTCAGTGTCTGATGACGAATTTCCCCACAAATCAGTATCACTCAATTCTGCAAATGATTCTTATTTACTATCGCTGTTTCTAGCTGATCAAAAACCACTTTTGACGTAAAGGGACGCTTTTTGGTTGCCATGGACGTTCTCAAGTTTCCAGGCAGGAAGAATGGCATATATAATACTCCATGCAGGGCACTGGGCAAACCATTAGGGACAAAGGGGATGTGAAATGATTTGATACAGTAATGTAATCTTACAGATTACAGTGTACTGTATGTTTACTATGTGTTTCACTTTTTGAATTTGCCACCGATCTCCACACCCGTGCGACCGACGCTCGCAGGGAACGGAGCCCGGCACACAGAGGCATCGGGCGGAAGACACAGCCCGCTGGCACAGCGGGGAGACATCGCTGGATCCAGGGGAACAAGGTGAGTAACTTTGCCCTGATGCAGCGATGCGATCCCGAGTGTGGCTCGGGGTTAGCGCGCTTGGCACAGAAAATCCACCCTGAGCCACACTCTGGAATACTGCCAGGGGGGTTAATCTATCCCATCTATCTTCTTTGTTTTCTCTGTCTGTGTTTCCTTTTTCTCTGCTCTTATCCCTTTTCTCGTCTTTTTTTTTTTATCTTTCTTTTTCTTCTATCTCTTTTTTTTTTAAGCATCCCTTTCTTTTTTTCTCTTTTTGAAATTTTGAAAAAAAACAATATTTTTTACTTTCTGATATAAAACATATCCAATAAAAAAAATGGAAAAATCTAATTTCTTTACAAATTTAGGCCAATATGTGTTCTGCTGCATATTTTTGGTAAAAAATCCCAATAAGCGCATATTGATTAGCTTGCTCAAAAGTTATAGTGTCTACAAACTATGGGATTTTATTTCACTAGTAATGACGGCGAGCAGCAGCTTGTAGCAAGACTGCGATATTGAGGGACTTGTAGTCCTCCACAGCCTGTTGTTGGTCTTTTAATGAAAATAAAAGGAGTTTGCATTAGGAGTGCGGCCATCTAGCCTCTCTTTGTTTTTACACTACTTAGCAAACTGAGCCGGCACCCTGCTTTACACCTGGATTATTGCAGCCCATGGACAGGTGATCTTCCTTAAGCGGTGTTTCTCTAAGACTGCGGTATTGCGGTGGACAGTCGGGACACCTTACTGACATTATTTGGGGACCAGTTAACTGTCTGCCTAAAATATTTTCTCACTATATGGGAGATGCTTTTACTAGGAAAAGGTAAGGATCCATGTCCCCGGTTTTCAGGAACACAGGATCAATGCCTTCCCTACTGACAGAACTGCAATTTGCCTTGTTTACATAGGCAGACCACCATTCTGGCTCTCTGCCTAATGATTGGCGGGTGCTTGCAGACATCAAGATCAGCTCCCGCTGTGTCTAATCACAGCAGGTTGCACGTGCGTCCCCAGACTCGGAAGTGTCGGATCACGTACTAGGTGCGTGATCCAGGGCAAAGCAGCCACCCTGCCGCAGTATATGTGTGGTACGCGGTGGGGAACTGGTTGGGAGGAAACCAGATTATCCGGAGGAAACCCACGCAGGCACAGGGCGAACATGCAAACTCCAGGCAGGTAGTGCCGTGGCTGGGATTCAAACTAAAGACGCTAGTGCTGCCATGTGGAAGTGCTAACCACATAGCCACTGTGCTGCCCACATTTAAATGTGATTATTATTTTTTTTAACAATCAAAGGTGCTTTATTGGTATCTCACAGTGTAATATACAGTATGCAGAGTGACATGAAACAAAGCAGAATGCTTGACAATAGGTAAAGTAACCAAGTAAGTACAGCACTTCAGGTACAATAATATAATCAGAGAGTCGACTCCAGGGAAATCCAGACAGGTGTGCCAGCAAAGAAAGGTGAAGAGAACAGGGTAAGGCAAGGATAGGGGGAACTTGGGAGGAGCAGAGAGCCCCCCAATCTGACACCCCGGGCTCAAAACATAGTACAGTACCCTGTGTAAAAAATTGAGCCTCAGGTAAAGGTCCAAGGAGCCCACACTTTATCATACTTCCATTTAAATTCTCTATTCATGTATGTGATCATATACATGGGTAGGGCTGCATCAAACAGTGATTCCCAGAAGCAAAGGGCCGAGGAAGATGGCGAGATCCACTTCAGGAGAGTATCCTTTTTGGCATAGATAGGAAATCAAAAGTTTAGAATGATGAGGACGTTTGGCATCTCAGTGAACCCCCCCAGCAAGGCCAACTCCGGCGACACCGGAAGGGATAATTGCAACCTAAGATTCATTTCGGTGAACACTGCTGACCAATAGAATGAAATACTTGGACAATCCCAAAACATATGGAAAAAGGTTCCTACTTGCGTTCTACATCTTGGGCAGGTAGGGTCTTTGTCCAGGAAATATACAATATAATTTCTGGGGTTTGTAATAGATTCTATGTACGAATTTCACCTGAATGAGCTTATCCCTGGAGGAAATGACTAGTTTGGGACCATGTTCAGGGCAATCTTCCCAATCCTCCTTATCCAGTGACGGTATATCAGTATATCACGCATCCCTCAACCTGTCCACCTTTGGGGAATCAGTGCCCAAAAGTGCACCATATAATGTCGAAAGGGGTTTGCTCAAATCTCCCGGGGATAATAGTTCCTCTATGGGATCAGCTTGGAGGAGAGGCAACTGGGAAACTGGGCCCTAACAGTGTGTCGTAACTGCAGGTATCTAAACCGCATCCAGTGGGGCAAATGGGAATTTGAGGGGAAAGTTCGGGAATGATAGCAAAACACCCTGGGGCATAACATCACCCAGAGATGTAATTCCATACCTTGCCCATACTTGAGGACCCAGAAGGGTACGGAACTGCTGTAAACTAGGGTTTCCTCGCAGTGGTTGAGCTGGTAAATGTGATTGTTATTATTATACAGGATTTATATAGCGCCAACAGTTTGTGCAGCGCTTTACAACATGGGAGCAGACAGTACAGTTACAATACAAATCAATAAAGGAGCAATCAGAGGGCTCTGCTCGCTAGAGCTTACAATCTAGAAGGGAGGGTCAATTGAAATAAAAGGTAATAACTGTGGGGGACGAATTGAGGGAGAAAATGAAAATACAGTTGTAAAGTGTGGGCAGAATAGACTTCTCTGTAGATTAGGAGATAATCAGACAGATTGGGGTAAGGCGTTCCATAGGATTGGAGAGGCTCTGGAAAAGTCCTGGAGGAGAGCATGGGAGTAGGTAAAGAGGGAGTTAGAGGGCAGAAGGTCTTGAGAGGAACCGAGAGAACAATTAGGTTGGTATTTTGAGACTAGGCTAGTGATGTAGCTGGGGGCTGAGTTGTGGAATGGCTTTGTAAGAAGTTGTTAGTATTTTGAATTTAAAGCAGCATTCATGATGGATTGAAGGGGGATAGCCTATGTAGAGGTAAGCCAATGAGGAAGGAGTTGCAGTAGTCGAGGTGAGAGATGACCAGGGAGTGAATTAAGAGCTTTGTGGTGTCATTGGTGAGAAAGGGACGTATTTTGCAGATGATGCGGAGGTTGAGGCGGCAAGATTTGGACAGTGATTGGATGTGGGGCTTAAAGGAGAGTTCAGAGTCCAGGACTACACCCTAGGACCTTGGCAGGCAGGGATAGTTGTGCCATCGATTTTAACCGAGAGATCAGGGGAAGGGGCATGTGGTGGAGGAAAAATTGTTCGGTTTTTGATAGATTGAGTTTGAGGAAGTGGTGTGACATCCAGACTGATATATCTGTTAGTGAGGAGACTGAGGGAAAGAGCTGAGGGGTAGAGAGATAGATGTGGGTGTCATCAGCGTAGAGATGGTATTGGAAGCCATGGGAGGCTATTGGCTGAAGGAAAAAAACACAAGAGAGGGGAGCACCGACCTAGCGCAATACCATTAAAACGTTTTTTAAAAATGATAAAATATATACTCACAAACGGAGCAATTGTAAAAACATCACGACAAAAGGTGAAAACTCTGCCTCCAAGGGCTTATGGATCTCCACCAGTAAAGGAACCGGACGATGTCCGTGGCCAGGCTGACACGTTTCCAGGGCGAACCCTCTTCATCAGAGCCTAGCTGTTTCTTATTCAGGCTATTGGCTGACCCAGGGAGGAGGTGTAGATTGAAAATAGGAGAGGTCCAAAAACAGAACCTTGGGCGACCCCATTAGAGAAAGCAAGAGGAGAGGAGAAAGTAGAATTGTAGGTAACGCTAAAGGTGCGGTTGGATAAGTAGGAAGAGAACCAGCAAAAAGTACAGTCACGCAGACCAAAGGCGTGGAGGTTTTTTAAGGAGGAGGGGGTGGTCAGCTGTATCAAAGGCAGCAGAAAGGTCCAGGAGTAGGAGTACTGAAAAGTGTCCATTGGTTTTGGCCATTAGTAGATCGTTTGTTCGTTTTAGGAGAAGTTTCTGTGGAGTGTTGAGGATGAAATCCAGATTGAAGGGGATCAAGAAGGCTATTATCAGCAAGGTGTTCGCTCAGTCGTGTGTAGACCAGACATTCAAGGGGTTTGGATAAAAAAGGGAGCAAGGAGATGGGATGTAGGTTGTTAAGATTGGTTGGGTCCAGTTAGGACTTTTAAATATGGGGCTGACTAGTGATGTTTCAAATAATTTTGAACTCTTTATCAAGCTAGGAACAACTGCCAAGGTGTTGCTCCTCACAGCTGGAAAAGGCTGCAAATATGGAATATTTATTTACACAATCTGTAGTAGAATGGCGTCAAAACTCACCCGTTCTCCCCTACTTTGCAGAGCGCAGCCCATACGGGAATCAGGAGAATGTACGATGGCGGAAGAACGTCACACAGTGGAGGCCAAGCGGCGAGAAGACGGAAAAGTGAGAATCTTTACTAATTTGTAGCCGAGTAATGATGTTCTGCAGATAATGATTTTCACGTTTGGTTCCCTGGATTTGTGTGTTGCCCTGAGCTTGAATAGTTTTAATATTACAGTGATTGGCATTACTTTATATAGTGAACACAGGAGGATACCCAATTTCCTCTTGTTTCAGGACACATGCAGAGCGGGAACTTGAGATCACAGTGGATGGAAACATGGCGACCGAAGCTAACTTGGTGGTACTGGACACGCTGGAGATCATTGTCCAGGTAAGATGACGACAGCTCACCCAGGCAGCGATGGCACAGCTAATGTTTGACCTCTGATAAGTGGTGACCGTCCTTATATGCTGAATAGAAAGGGAAAGACCTTGTAATGAGATGTGTCTTTGCCTTGCAGACAGTCATGCTGTCGGAGATGAAGGAGAGCATTCTGGGAGGCGTGCTGAAGGTTCTGTTACACAGCATGGGGTGCAACCAGAGTGCTCTGTACCTACAACACTGCTTTACCAGCCAGAGGGCGCTGGTGTGCAAGGTGAGTATGCAGAATGTGTGTATACCCTGAGGTCTGTCTGCCTCCGTTGTTTATCCCATTCCTGATATTTTCAATTATTCCACTAACCCCTGTGCCTGCTCAGTTCCCAGAGATGCTATTTGAAGACGACACCGAAATGTGCTCTGATCTCTGTCTCCGCCTCCTGCGTCATTGCAGCAGCTGTATCAGCAGCGTGCGGACTCATGCCAGCGCTTCCCTCTACCTCCTTATGAGACAGAACTTTGAGATTGGGAATGTAAGTGGCTCCAACTTTCCTGATCTTAAAATAAAGGAATGGTGTATTTTAATATATTTTCTTTTAATATGCTCAGTATTAAAAAATGACATATATTGTGCTTCTTTTATCAGACATGCTTGAAATATTGCATATATGTATTTTTAACTTGTCCAACCAGCAGAGGTGGCAAGCTAAGTGCATGACAGGAGCTCCATACACAACAAACAGCTCCGTGACTCAGTGAAGGACCAACTCCCTCTTTCTTTTCTAGTAGCACAAGATCGTTTTTTATTTAGTCAGTTATACACAGGCTTCCAGCAAGCATGCTGGGCTTCTTGTGTTTTTGTTTACAAACATTTAGTGCCCTCCTTCATCTCACAAAGTAGGAAAGGGAGCCGTGAATGTTTGTAAACACAGGTAGTGTTTACACTTGTGATAGCCGTGGTTTGTTCACCATCATCACAAGATACAGAGCTGTTCTGATTGGCTCTTTTCATCTTACCTGTAATCTGTGCTGTCTAATGACACAGACATTCAACAGGCAAACCTGCTGCCCATGCTTGTTTTCTGCGGTGCCATTTATAAACTGCTCTTTTGAAAATGGAGCCCACTTACCTGTTGTTTTTCTACAATACAGTAGTGGTAAGGTAGTTAAGGAGGACCCCAGCTCCTAGGTTATAGGTGGTAATTAAAAAATACCTGTATATTCCTTAGTTTTGAAAGCATCATGTGGCCTTAGCTAACCCAGAACACCTGTCTGACTACATTACTTTCCTGGCTTCTACGGTATATCACAGGTCTAAAACAATAGCGTAGAGACTGGAGTTCTGGTTTTACAAAAGATGCATGCATGACGTGAACAGTGGGGCATTAACCTAGCCTGCCATACATATTAGAATTTACCCTGAAGTGTATTCCAAGGGAGCATTGTACTACTAATTGCATTTTATACCTCTATGAAGATCCAGTGTGAACACACAAACCTGGCAATGATCAGTTTTTACCATTAGAGGGCACTATAGACAGATGGAAAAGTTTGGGCATAGGACATTACAGGCTGACCTGTTGTTATTTTCTTGTTTTAGAACTTTGCGCGTGTGAAGATGCAGGTCACCATGTCCCTGTCCTCATTGGTGGGGACCTCTCAGAAGTTCAGTGAGGAGTACCTGCGACGATCTTTGAAGACCATCCTTACTTACTCAGAGGAGGACCTGGATTTAAGAGACACCACATTCCCAGAGCAAGTAATGCAGCACACATTCATTGCTCAAAGTCTAACCATGGTTACAATTTATTATGGGCAGTGAATATATCTGTAATGGTTGTTCTTTACAGGTTAAAGATCTGGTATTCAATCTACACATGATCCTGACAGACACTGTGAAAATGAAGGAGCATCAAGAGGACCCAGAGATGTTGATGGATTTGATGTACAGGTGAGAGCGAGCTGCCAGTGTTATCTACAAAGCTTATTTTAGTGTTTACCATATGTGTATTCACACTTTGGGCACTGTCCACAGAGAAATATCCTAATGATTAACCTCTTCCCGTCCGTGCTATACCCGAAAGAGGGATACAGGAAGGGCTCACATTGCCGGGAGGGCGTCTATGGACATCCTCCTGCAATCAAGCTGCCCACGCGTCCCCTGCGGTGCACATCAGCAGGGATCTGTAATCGCTGTGTCCGTAGGACACAGCTGATCACCGATCAAGGTAAAGAGCCAATCACAGCGGCTCTTTACCATCTGACCAGCTGTGTCCAATCACTGCCCATCACAGTGTAAACAGAATCTGCCGGTTATCGGCAATCCTCTCCTCACGCTGATTGCTCATGAGGAGAGGAGAGACGATAACTGGCACATCCACACAGGGGACATCTACACTGATAATCATGGCACTGATCATCAGTGTCCTGATTATCAGTGCTGGTCCAACAGTGCCCATGAATACTGCCAGTCTGTACATATTAGTGCTGCCAATCAGTGCCCATTAGTGGTGCCTGTCAGTGCCCAACAACGATGCTTATCAGTGCAACCTCATCAGTGCACATCAGTGAAGGAGAAAAATTTCTTATTTAGAAAATTTTATAACCGAAAGAAAGAAAATCTTTTTTTTTTTTTTTTAATTTATTTTTTTCAGTTTGTTTAGCAAAAAATGAAAAACCCAGTGGTGATTAAATACCACCAAAAGTAAGCTATATCTGTCTCAAAATAATTATAAAATTGTCATAAGTGTCTAAAATTGGCCCTAGTATAAGTATGAATGTGAGTTAAGGACCTTAGATTGTAAGCTCCTTGAGGGTAGGGACTGATGTGAGTGTACAATGTATATGTAAAGCGATGCGTAAATTGACAGTGCTATACAAGTACCTGAAATAAATAAGTGTACTGTGTTGCATGACCGAGCAATAGTCATTCAAAGTGAGACAGCACTGAAAGCTGAAAATTGGCCTGGGCAGGAAGTGGGTGAAAGTGCCCAGTAGGCAAGTGGTTAAAGAGGACCTATAATAATTTTACAAAAAAATTAAAAATCAGCAGCTACAAATACTGTACCTTCTGATTTTTAATCAACACGCACACTTACCGCAATTTTTTGATGCTGCCTGTGTAATCCTTAGGTCTATGAACCTCAAATCGCATCAATCGGACCAAAGTAGTGCAGGGACTACTTTGAAGTCGTTGCGATAGGAAGTCTCACAGATATGAACGGTACTCATTGGAAATCATGGGGCAGGACTTGTCATGTGACTTTATAGTTAGTCCCAAATCGCAGGAAAAGTCGCACGTGTGAAAGGGGCCTTAGGCCTCTTGCACACGTACAGAGTTTTCTTCTACTGATCTAAAATACAGCCCACATGTTTTTTCGCACCGGGGCCCTGAAAGTTCTAGGTACACCTCTGAGTGGGACTTTCACTTTTAAGTGAAGTTCCACTTTAAAATATAGCCTAAGTCCCAATTTTTTTTTCACATTTGAAGTAGGAAATGATCATCAAGGGCCTCACCAGTTCAAATTTCCTTTTCTATACAGTAAGCCCTTGTGCTGTTTCCCAACATGTTGTGTCTCAGTGTGTGAACAGTTACAGCACATGGAATAAAGCATCTCCGGATCTCTTTAGATGTGCATACTTCCAAAAGCTTGCTTACATTTTTTTTTTTTTTTTTAACCAGAGGTCACATGCGATGAGCTCATTATCTCTAGGAATTCCTTGCTCCTGCAGTTTCTCCCTCTTCTGTTTTTATTTCTGTACACATGCCCTGGCACTGGAGTGAAGGCATATCCTGTATAGAAGTCACATTTTAATGCTTCTGGTACTGGACGCATTACATCTATTTTTGTTTAACCTTGTTTTATTACATTTTTAACACATTAAAGTACAAAAAAGCCATGCATATTATGTGTATACAGTGCCTTGAAAAAGTATTCATACCCCTTGAAATTTTCCACATTTTGTCCTGTTACAGCCAAAAACGTAAATGTATTTTATTGGGATTTTGATAGACCAACACAAAGTGGCACATAATTGTGAAGTGGGAGGAAAATGATAAATGGTTTTCACAATTTTTTACAAATACAGTGGAACCTTGGTTCACGAGTAACATGGTTAATGAGCATTTTAAAAGATGGACGGGCTTTTTTTTTATCTTAAATCCTGACTTGGTTTGCGATCGCTGTCTCACAAAACAAGCAGGATTAGGCCCCTGGGCATGCAATACCGCATGTGGCCAGAGCTGCGGGGGCGCTGGTGAGCCTCGGAAGCATTCGGAAATACCAAAAGTGTAAACAGTTCCCGAATGTTTACGAGCGTCTCCAAGGCTCACCAGCATCACCACACCTCTGGCCGCATACGGTATTGCATACACCAGCGCCCCCAGACCTCTGGCCACATACAGTACTGCATTGAGAAGCAGTAATGAATTATCTGAGTTTCCATTGTTTCCTATGGGCAAATATGCTTTCATATACGAGTGATTTGGATTACAAGCATTCTCCTGGAATGGTTTATGTTCGTAATCCAAGGTTCCACTGTATGTGAAAAGTGTGGCATGCATTTGTATTCAGCCCCCCTGAGTCAGTGCTTTGTAGAACCACCTTTCACTGCAATTACAGCTGCAAGTCTTTTTCGGGAAGTCTCTACCAGTTTTGCACATCTAGAGAGTGACATTTTTACCCATTCTTCTCTGCAAAATAGCTCAAGCTCTGTCAGATTGGATGGAGAGCGTCTGTGAACAGCAATTTTCAAGTCTTGCCACAGATTCTCAATTGGATTTAGGTCTGGACTTTGACTGGGCCATTCTAACACATGAATATGTTTTGATCTTAACCATTCCATTGTAGCTATGGATGTATGTTTAGGGTCGTTGTCCTGCTGGAAGGTGAACCTCCGCCCCAGTCTCAAGTCTTTTGCAGACTCTAACAGGTTTTCTTGTATTTGGATCCATCTTCCCATCAACTCTGACCAGCTCCACTGTCTCTGCTGAAGAAAAGCATCCCTACAGCATGATGCTGCCACCACCATGTTTCGCAGTGGGGATGGTGTGTTCAGGGTGATGTGCAGCGTTAGTTTTCTGCCACACATACAGTGCGGCAAAAAAGTATTTAGTCAGCCACCAATTGTGCAAGTTCTCCCACTTAAAAAGATAAGAGAAGCCTGTAATCTTCATCATAGGTACACTTCAACTATGAGAGACCGAATGAGAAAAAAAAATCCAGAAAATCACATTGTTTGACTTTTAAAGAATTTCTTTGCAAATTATGGTGGAAAATAAGTATTTGGTCAATAACAAAAGTTCATCTCAATACTTTGTTATATACCCTTTGTTGGCAATGACAGAGGTCAAACTTTTTCTGTAAGTCTCCACAAGGTTTTTACACACTGTTGCTGGTAGTTTGGCCCATTCCTCCATGCAGATCTCCTCTAGAGCAGTGATGTGTTGGGCTGTCGCTGGGTAACACAGATTTGCAACTCCCTCCAAGATTTTCTATGGGGTTGAGATCTGGAGACTGGCTAGGCCACTCCAGGACCTTGAAATGCTTCTTACGAAGCCACTCCTTCGTTGCCCGGGCGGTGTGTTTGGGATCATTGTCATGCTGAAAGACTCAGCCAGGTTTCATCTTCAATGCCCTTGCTGATGCAAGGAGGTTTTTACTCAAAATCTCACGATACATGGCCCCATTCATTCTTTCCTTTACACGGATCAGTCGTCCTGGTCCCTTTGCAGAAAAACAGCCCCAAAGCATGTTTCCACCCCCATGCTTCACAGTAGGTATGGTGTTCTTTGGATGCAACTCTGCATTCTTTCTCCTCCAAACACGACAAGTTGAGTTTTTACCAAAAAGTTCTATTTTGGTTTCATCTGACCATATGACATTCTCCCAATCCTCTTCTGGATCATCCAAATGCTCTCTAGCAAACTTCAGACGGGCCCGGACATGTACTGGCTTAAGCAGGGGAGACACATCTGGCACTGCAGGATTTGAGTCCCTGGCGGCGTAGTGTGTTACTGATGGTAGCCTTTGTTACTTTGGTCCCAGCTCTCTGCAGGTCATTCACTAGGTCTCCCTGTGTGGTTTTGGGATTTTTGCTCATCGTTCTTGTGATCATTTTATCCCCACGGGATGAGATCTTGCGTGGAGCCCCAGATCGAGGGAGATTATCAGAGGTCTTGTATGTCTTCCATTTTCTAATAATTGCTCCCACAGTTGATTTCTTCACACCAAGCTGCTTACCTATTGCAGATTCAGTCTTCCCAGCCTGGTGCAGGTCTACAATTTAGTTTCTGGTGACCCCTGACAGCTCTTTGGTCTTGGCCATAGTGGAGTTTGGAGTCTGACTGTTTGAGGTTGTGGACCGGTGTCTTTTATACTGATAACGAGTTCAAACAGGTGCCATTAATACAGGTAACGAGTGGAGGACAGAGGAGCATCTTAAAGGAGAAGTTACAGGTCTGTGAGAGCCAGAAATCTTGCTTTTTTGTAGGTGACCAAATACTTATTTTCCACCATAATTTGCAAATAAATTCTTTAACCACTTGACCACTGGGCACTTAAACCCCCTTCCTAACCAGACCAATTTTCAGCTTTCAGTACTCTCACATTTTGAATGACAATTACTCACTCATGCAACGTTGTACCCATATGAAATTTTCGTCCTTTTTTTTTCCACAAACAGAGATTTCTTTTGGTGGTATTTAATCACCATTGGGGTGTTTATTTTTTGAGCAATAAATGGAAAAATACCGAAAATTTTGTAAAAAAATGCATTTTCTCCTACGTTCACTGACAGACGCAGCTCTTCATGACTTTGTGGGGTTTTATGTTCGTCCTACTAGGAGTTAACTAGGCAGGGAAAAGAATCAGCTGGCCCCTCCCGTAACTTTGACTTCTCGATAAGACACTCCCCCAAACTACATCCCTTTCTCCTACCGGGGGTTCCCTCCCCGGTCGACTAAGAAAAGGGACGGATCAATTGAGGATCATCCTGCTTGTATTTTGGGGTGTTTCAGTACTTCTCGACGCAGACAGTCACTTGCATCCTCTTTTACGTAAAAAAATGTTTTAAAAGCCATAAAAAGGTAAATAACGAGTTTTTTATTTGTGGGGTTACCACTAATTTATGGTGGTTTTCTTTAGAGACAAACACCTTTTTTTTTCCTGCTTTTAAAGTATACCCATGTTGCAACGTACTCACTCATTAACAGTAAGTTTTA
>BLSH010450709.1:1344470-1356584 GCA_018402905.1 Glandirana rugosa | reverse complement strand
ATCAGCTTCCAGGTTTTTTTGGTCAAAGCTTAATTGAACATACTGAAGTTAGAAGCTGATTGGCTTCCATGCACAGCTGCACCAGGTTTTGCACTCACCAGTTTTAGTAAATCAACAATATCTGTTAAGTATTCGAAGTGAGCATTCTTAAAGCGGAGTTCCACCCAAAAATGGAACTTCCGCCTTAAGGGAAGGTGACCCCCCCAACATGCCACAATTGCATTTGGCATGTCTTTTTTTTGGGGGGTGACCAGGGACCCTGTTTTCACAGGGTCCCAGGTCCATTCTTCCTCTGAAGCCGCGGCTCCAGGAAGGAAGTCCACCTTCCCCCTCCCTCTCGGCGAGGGTCCCAGAAGTTACGCCGGCCAGTCACATGGCGCAGTGCGCGCCCGGCTTTCACTGCAAAGCCGAGCGCCCACACGTATGATGCCGGTGCCGCCGAGGGTGGGGGGGGGGGCGAGGAGTGATCCCTCGGGCAACTAGCTGCTAACTTTTACATGGGTGGAACTCCACTTTAATTAGCACAGTTGTGGTTACTGGAGCTCACACAATGCTTTCACTTATTACTGGAATAGTTCCTAAAGTATTTTGTTTCATGAGGTGATATGAATATTTGAGGTGCATTCATTAGGTGTACATCTTCCTGCAGGGTGGGTTGTTTGAAGCGGTGAATGAAGTCTATAAAGTTCTCATTCCTATTTATGAAGCAAATCGTGATTACAAGAAGCTGGCCGTGGTCCATGGGAAGTTGCAGGAAGCGTTCAACAAGATTACCAATCAGGTGTGTGTCTACTCTCTCCTATTGTAACTGCACCTAGTGACTATATACTGTATACATAACAAGAGTCCACCCGACTCCGGCAGTAATGTGGCCATACACATAGAATGACAGTCTTCCAATGCAGAAGATGATATAGTTCTATAGAGCAGCATCAAACAGTCCAACATAACCCCCTGGGACATTAAGTGAAAGGCAATCTCCGTAGCAGAAAAACAGCAATAATCTTTTTTAGTAAAAAGAGAACTGTCAGGGTTGTTGTTGCTATTTGTGTCCATATTGAGAAGATTTACCCTCACTTGCTGTTCTGGTGACTACTGTGACAGAGACAGGAAGTGGGGACACGGACAGCAATAAATACATGACAGATCCTTCTCTATCCAACTTGAAGAGAAAAAGCTGTTCTCTGGAGTTTCTCTTTAGGATTTAAATGATATTGTGCTGTTTGGCCCCTGCATTATTCAGTTATTTCAAGCCCTTTACAGGACAGCAGCCATGAAGCATTTAATGTATTGCTTAGAAGCTACCCTTTAACATTTTTTTTTTTTTTTTTTTACAAATGATTTTTAAATACATATCTTTCTTAAACAATCCTAATAAACAGAGGAATTTAGAGACCATTCTTCCAGCTTGTTCGCCCATCAACTATCCAACATTCCATGATTATGTGCCAAGGATTAGCGTAGGGATTAAATGGAGACTGTTACTGTGTATTAATGTGTGTTCTTTTTCTCATCTTTTATTCCTCCTCCCCTTCTACCTTCTATGTTATATGTTCTTATTTTTCCATTATGTGTGATCTGATGTATGTTCCATGCGCTTACACCCTAAAATCCCCATCATACACTGTCATGCCATCAATATTCAATTACCCTTCCCATTACTTTCCTTACCTACACATCTTGTGTATCGTCCTTGACCTCTATTCCATTTCCCCCTCCTCCCAACCCCCCCACCCCTGTATTCCCCATCCTGTTTTTTCATGCCCTCCCAATGTCTTGACCATCTTCTATTCCATGCCCTTCATCTTTCCTGTTCCCTATTCTATGCCTTTCCTCTATGTCCCCTGTCCTCTATTCCATGGCCTTCATCTCTCTCCCCTGTCCTCTATTCCATGACTGCCTTTTCTCTCACCTGTCCTTTATTCCATTGCCTTTTTTCTCACTCCCCTGTCCTTTATTCCATGGCCGTCTTCTCTCTACCCTGTCCTCTATTCCATGGCTGTCTTCTCTCTACCCTGTCCTCTATTACATGGCCGTCTTCTCTCTACCCTTTCCTCTATTCCATGGCCTTCTTCTCTCTCCTGTGTCCTCTATTCAATGGCCTTCTTCTCTCTCTTCTGTCCTCTATTCCATGGCCTTCTTCTCTCTCCCCTGTCCTCTATTCCATGGCCGTCTACTCTCCAACCCTGGCCTTTATTCCATGGCCTTCTTTTCTCTCCTGTTTTGCTATTCCATGGCCAACTTCTCTCTCCCCTGTCCTCTATTCTGTGACCTTCTTCTTTCTCCTGTCCTTATTCCATGTCCTTCTTCTCTCCCCTGTCTTTATTCAATGGCCTTCTTCTCTTCCCTGTCCTTATTCCATGGCCTTCTCTCTACCCTGGCCTGTATTCCATGGCCTTCTTTTCTCTCCCCTGTTTGCTATTCCATGGCCACCTTCTCTCTTCCCTGTCCTCTATTCTATGGCCTTCTTCTTTCCCCTGCCCTTATTACATGGCCTTCTTCTCACTCCTCTGTCCTCTATTCCATGGCCTTCTTCTCTCCCCTGTCCTTATTCCATGGCCTTCTCTCTCCCCTGTCCTATATTACATGCCCTCCCTCTGACTCCCTTTTCCTCTATACCATGGCCTTTCTTTGTCTTCCCTGTCTTCTATTCAATGCCTTCCCTCTCTCTACCTGTCCTCTATCCCATGCCCTCCCTCCTTATCCCCTGCCCTCTCTTCCATTGCCTTCATCTGTCCTGTATTCCATGTCTTCCCATTCTGTATTCCATGCCTTTCCTCTTCTACCACTTTCTTGCAATTTTTATCTGTTACCATTTCATCACCTTACTTTATCCTGTTGCTCAATTACCTTCTTGCTTTCCCTCCCCATTTGTCATGTCTGCATTTTCTGTCATTGTTTTCTCATACTTTTCCTTTACCATACTTCTTTTCCCTTCCATTTACTTTTCCTTGACATCTCTCCTGAAATCTCATTCCTCTCTTGCCATGTATTGAATCTTATACTTTTGCTCATCACTCTCTCTCCCTTTCTTTTCCTTTTTTTTTTTTTTTCTTGCCGTCTACCTTCATTTCCCCCTCCTTCCTTTCCTCGCCTCCTTTCTTGTCTCTCCCTTCCCCTCATCTCTCTTTTTCTCTCTCGTGGTTTCTCCTTTTGCTCCCGAGCAGATCACAGGCTGGGAGGTAGGCAGTGTGTCGATTAACCGATTCTTTTGGTTTTCAGTCTTGTGTTCACCTTGCTTCTCTCACTCACAACAATGTGCTAAACAGCATCTAACTCTCACCCTGACATGCTACGCCAGGGACATTCTCTACTTATGCAATAGGAAAAATGACTGAAAGCATTCTTCCAATTGTCAAATAATAGAACTATGCCCCATACACTAAGAAGTTCACTCTAAATGTTAAAGGGATAAATGAAATCCCAAAATGTTAAATGCTAGAGGGAGACCATTTTCTCAATCTGCTGACAGCCAGTGAAAGGAGAATTAATTATCTCTATGATCCTATTGCATAATTAGAATGTGTACATGTGAATGATATTTGCACAGTGCTGACCCCTGTGTTTACATATATGTGAACGTATCCATATATGTTTGCTTCAGCATGGTTATTACATTGTTTATCATGTTTGCCTATTGTGCATGTGAGCACTTTTATTTTTCACAAATGTAAACTTATCACAGCACCACATACACTTTAACTGCACCCACATAAAGTCATTCTCCCTTGCTTTAAATCCTGTTTTTTGTTGCACATTGTGGAGATGGCCATCTTGCAGGCAGGGTCGGTATATACAGCCTCCTAGACCAATCATTGACTTTGGTGAGGCCTCGGCTCTGCCTATTGTCAGCAGCTCACAGTGGATCAATATGCTGTGTATTTTTATGGGGATAAAATGGCTGTTTCCAGTATGTGTACATGAATGACCAGTAATAAATGAGCATTGTTTAATGTGTCTTTTTTTCCCCCATTCTTTTTTCCTGTGATTTGATGGGATCCTCTGAATATGATGTGATGGTGAGTTAAAAAAGTTTTTTTCCATGAGCTTTATCTAAGTTACCTTCCGTAATTCCACCTTATTTTGTACTATTGCCTTATATGCTTGCACCAGTCTTAAAGGCGATTATTTTTATTACAGCTAATAAATAATGTTTTGCCTGTAATAATTCTCTCTTTTGTGTGACCCATCATCTATTAAAAGATAAGTTCACCTTTCTAAAAATAATATTAAAGGAGTTGTAAACCCTCAAAGTTTTTCACCTTAATGCATTCTATGCATTAGGGTGAAAATCCTTCTGCTCTGCAGTTGCCCCCTAGAGCCCCGATCGTTCCAGTGACAAGCACAAGCCCAGCAGCTCCAGCTGCTGTCTTGGGTCCTCATTGGATAGATTGATAGCAGCAGGAGCCATTGGCTCCTGCTGCTCTTAATCAAATCCAGTGACCCGGGTGAAGGGCCAAGTCCTGCTGTCTGTGTCAATGGACGCAGCAGCAGGACTCGGGAGAATGCCCGCACAAGTGCCCCCGTGGAAAGTGTCTCTTTGTTGGGGTACCCGATGAGGAGGAGGAGCCAAGAGCGCCACCAAGACACCTCCAAAAAGGAGGATCGGGCCGCTCTGTACAAAAATCCTTGCACAGAGCAGGTTTTACAAAAAAAAAAAAGAACCATTACAATCACTTTAATTGCACATCTTTTTGCAGGTGAAAAAATGTGCATTTATTATAATTCTTTTTTTTAGGAGCCTGCAGAGCATTGCACCCACAATCAGCAGATCACAGGTGCAATCTCAGGCTCCTGCAGACTGTCCGCATAGCTGAGTGCCTGTGCCTTGTATGGGCAAGCAGTTACTGAATAACCGGAAGCATCAATGAACTACCTAGCGCACTCATCAGCGCCCTGGTAGTTTATTGAGTATTACAAGCCATCAGCTGCACATGCTGTTTGTACTTTCTGAATCCTGTGAATGAATGACTTTTCAAATTAGGACAACGGGTGCGGGGAGAAGATCCCCAGCCTGCTGTCACAATTAGAAGGGGGATCGGGGAGAGGTTACAGAAGGAACATGTAACATGTTCCCAACATGTTCCCAAAGGTAGACTTATCCTTAAAGCCCTTTTTACACTGGTGGAGTCTGCCAGTGGAGATCTGCCCGCCCAGCAGGGGGGGGGGGGTCTCTCTGCTGATTCCCTATGAGCAGGCGGATCACCGTTTCATGTCCGCCCATCTGATGCAGAGCGTACACGGACACTTTCCTCTATGGGGGGTCGAATGTAAATAGACCGTCTATCCATTTACATTCGTCTGTCATCCGATCCGTTCCGCCAGACAAATCGACAAATGATCCCCCATCCGTCTGTTTTTGGCAGATTGGATGTCGGTGGATATCAACGGACACACGTTGACATCCGCCGCTCCATAGAGGGCAATGGATGGTCTGATCGGGTCCGCCTAAGAAACTGACACACTAGGGGGGGTCTGTCATTGCCCTGATTGGGTACAGTTGTTGTGTCTCAGATCAAAAAGGAGAAAAGAGCATAGGTTCAGTATTCGGATTTACATACACTATAAGCTGGAGTTCAGTGTAAGTAATTTATTACTAGCGTTCATAAAAATGCCAGTTGTGATTACTGAAGTAGAAGAAATGACAGCTCTTTAGTGAGATCTGTCATTTTAGAGTGCTGGATATTTCTTTTCATTTGGATTTATACAGTGTCCCCATTGGTTGTGCTCCCTCCTCAAAGCATGAAAGGTGAACGTGTGGGAGATGGATTTTCAGTTCATGTTCAGTTCTGATTACTTTGGCTGATAAAAAACCTTATATTATACCTGCTGTTGGTCTCCCCTTTCTTATGACCAGCCTTATTAATATTTCCTGTCTGTATACTGTATATGTCCATCCACTTTTCATCTCTTCTAATACCCCCTCCATACAGGGCTGCAGAGAATGTTTGGGACGTATTTCCGCGTTGGATTTTACGGTTCTAAATTTGGAGACTTGGACGAGCAAGAATTTGTTTACAAAGAGCCATCTATTACCAAACTGCCTGAGATCTCCCACCGCCTACAGGTAAGATGGCATCTCCCCAACTGCTTGTACTGTGTAAGGTAGTGGATTAATCAGATGGTGTAAATCATACACTACCACTTACAAGCTGGCTTAAAGGAGAAGTATGGCCAAAGCATTTCATTGGCAAAGTTCATTCTGCACTCCTGGGACCCGTTTTCCCATCACTCAGCCGGCCCTAGCTGAGGAAAGATTCTGACTTTACAGTCGGGATCCACCCAGATGCCTTTTCCGGTAGCTGACTCTGACCTGTCAGCTGCGCTATGGGAGACATGAGCCAGCTGCTCCCTCCCCTCCCCAGCCCGGTGCTTCAGTGGGAGCTAAAAGGGCAGAGCAGACAGCCGGTGACTGACAGTCATCGCTTTCTGCTCAGAGCGGACAGGAGAACTGAGTGATCAGCAGTCTTTGATCACTTAGTTCTTAGTGCAGAGGCAGTGGAGGGCAGATGTAATGTTGGAACAATGCTGCATCCACCTAGGTGAGTATAAGGTTTTTTTTTGGGGGGTTTTTTTGTAAACCCCTTACTTCTCTTTTGAAGGTGGGCCTGTTAACTCAAAGCAATGCTCCATAATTTAAATACAGTTAAATAAAAATCAAATTTAATTTTAACAATGTACGTTCTCTCAAGAAAATGTTTGTCCAGGCTACCACCAGTGCTGACCGCATGTTTGAAGGTGACTTGGCCACATCTCTGCTGATATGGAGGATCAGCTGGTTTGAACTCTGATTTTCACCTTCAGAAGAGATCACTTGACCAAATACTAAAGCTGGCCATAGATGAGTAGAATTTCTAACTAAAATTCTTTGAGCATGAAGGTTATAAGAACTTCATTTTTCTTATAATTAGTGGGTCAAATCAACGTTCGTTTTTGACTGCAGTGATGAGAAATTTCAATGGAGCAGTTTGTAACAGTGTATGTGGTTTTTATTCTGTAAAGACCATTCATTCCAAAATCAAATATTACAAGCAAATGAAATCTTTTGAACGACAAGTGAATGTTATGAGAAATTTCATACAAATTTTCATGGATCGAAATACATAAATTGATCCATGTACGGGCGGGCTGGTTGTAAAGAATTTGATCTACCGATTCGACTTCTGTAAAATTAACCTGATGTGTTTTTCATAAACGTTCAGTGCCACGGACTATAGCCCGCAGCACTGATCAGTGTTTTCAGAACACAATAGCACAGCGCGTGGGGTTCTCCCATCCATGAATGTGTGGGTGGGAGAATCAAGTCATTTTTTTCAACCCACTGGGTTAACTAAAAAAAAAAAATGATTGTTGTATGGCCAGCTTAAGACTTTTCCTAAGAATTTTTTATTATAAATTGTATCCATCTATGGCCAACTTTAGATTTAAGGACATAGCCAACACTGGGGGCAGCCTAAAGCCTGGTACACACTATGAATTAGTATCTGCCATTGGCTGAGAGTGCTGATCGGGAGTCGGTCGGCTGCTGGTTTTTCACCATGCTCATCCGACAGAAGCCAGCCAAACGATTGCCTTCTTTTGGACAGACTGACATACACACGGGCCGAGTGTTGGCAGTCTTTTTTATTTAACCGGCCGATGTCTCCTTACATTCGGCCTGTGTGTGCCAGGCTCTGGCAGCAATTGCTCCATCCATTTTATCAGTCTTCATTTATCCTAGGAAGACTGTTGTCTTCTGTTGTCAAGCGTTGTTATACTTAACATTGGGTCTTCTTTCATTTAACAGGAGTTTTACATTGACCAGTTTGGTGAAGGGACGGTTCAGGTTGTAAAGGATTCAAACCCCGTGGACAAGACCAAACTGGACCCAAACAAGGTGGGTGAATCCTGAGTGCATTTCCTAAACAGGCACTCTTGCAGCTTTTGATTCTACATTGGGAATGTAAGACACGGAGTGTGTAATAGGCCGGATTCACACTGGTACGACACGACTGTTGTACGACGGTCATCCTACTTTGCCCTGCAACTTTGGTCCTACTTCCATCCGACTTGAATGAACAAGAAATGATTTTGCTCCGACTTTGAGATAGTCCGTCTTGTCCTTAAACCAATCAAACAATCCCAGTGTGATGTAAATTCCTTTTTTCTGCTGCTGTAATCACCATGTCGGATGTCATAAGTTGGATGGTTAGGACGAGGATCCGACTTTGATTCAACTTCAATGACATTGAATGGGCTGCAAACTGACCAAAGTTGGACCAAAGTAATGCCTGAACCTTTTCTAAAGCCAGACCGACTTGTGTCGGACCAGTTAAGGCGGCTCTCCATTGATTTGTACATGTTGTACATGTGCTCCCAAAGTCGAAGCCTATTTCACACCAGTGTGCACTGGGCCATAAAGAGAACCTGTCTGTGTCTGTTAGACACAAAGCAACATGATTCAGATGATGTGTGAAACCTGGGTGTAGTAATTTATGAGTGTTAATCCTTAAAGTGTTACTAAAGTTAAAAAAAAAAAAAAAAATGTTTTAATTAAAATAACAAACATGTTATACTCACGTGCTCTGTGCAGTGGTATTGCACAGAGCGGCCCCGATCCTCTTCTTTGGGCCCACTGGTGGGGATCCTGGCTCCTCCTCTTCTTTGTGTGTCCCCATAGCAAACAGCTTACTATGTAGCAACACAGTGTCTGTGCTTTCCTGAGCTGCATGTTTCTATGGAGCCGTGCTCCATAGACTTACACAGTTGGATTTAGCCCCGCCCCCCATTTCCTCCTCACTGCATTTGATAGCAGCAGGAACCAATGGCTCCTGCTTTTGCTGCTCAAGTGCTGTGTGAAGAGGAAGAAAGGGGAGAATAGATGCAGCCATGCACAGTGCTGGATCTACTCTCCCCTCTCTTCCCCTTCACATAGGGAAGGGGGGGGGGAGGGGCAAGAAATAGAAAACATTTTTTACCTTAAAATGTATTAAGGTTAAAAAAAAATGTTTTTAGCTTTAGTATCACTTTAATCTAGAATCTAGAGGCATGCAATATCACTTTTGCGCTCAATACTGTCTCTACATTTTGTAAGCAAACAACACTCAAAACAAGAACAAAAAACAAGTAAAAATATAACTTTTTATTCTTATTTAGTTTCGCGCTAAACTCTAAATCTATGCAAAACAATTTACCATATCAAATTTTGAAAATAAATTGCATACAATAAAAGTGTTTACAAAAACAAAAAACATAATTAAAATAAAGTCCTCAAAATGAGACCATCTTTGTCGGTGAGAAAAATATCAGAATCAAAGTGGAATTCCTACCTAATACTCTGTTTAGAAATGTCCCCTCCCCCATCCTACTACCTATCCTGCCTAAAGCCTCATACACACGATGAGGATATCGGAGGAATGATCATCCGTTTTATTTTTGCATGCTAGTCTCATGTGGAAAATGAAGAGGTTACTAAACTTATGAAAATTCTTGTACGACAGAATACAACTTCGGAAGTGATGTAATGTATTCTTTCCTTTCCGAGCATGCGTGGTCTCGCTCTTCTAATTTTTTTCGGATGAATACTGTGCTGATTAAAAGAAAATCTTACAATCTGGTATCATACGAGAAACATTTTCGTATTTGTACCTTTTGGATAATTTTGAATGAACCCTCCTGATCGGCTGTGTACTAACAATCAGAATCCTCCTCATTGTGCTATTGTATTTTGATAGCAAGGACTCCGCTGTCAGAATACACTGATCAACGCTGCAACGGATTGGCTGCAGGCGCCGATCAGAGAAAACTTTTCCAACTGTTTTGTCCAAGAGAAGTCAATTCGATCAACATTAGAGCAACTTCTCATGAACCGGAACAACCATAGATTGATTGAAATTTTGCTAGTGCTTGCTGAACTGGTCGCATTTCAATCCATCTATGGCCAGCTTTAGGTTGGAATTCTACTTTAACTGCTGACAGTGGGGTTGATTTACTAAAACCTGAGGGTGCAAAATCTGGTGCAGCTTTGCATAGAAACAAATCGACTGCCAGTTTTTTTTTTTTTGTCAAAGCTTAATTGAACAAGCTGAAGTTAGAAGCTGATTGGCTACCATGCACAGCTGCACCAGATTTTGCACTCTCCAGTTTTAGTAAATCAACCCGACAGTGTCCCCAATACGGTTCATTAGATCATCATAAACAGTGTCCATTCACACACTTCATCTAAGTGTAAAAACACACCCTTTGTAGTCCTACTCCATTGGACCAGCACTCACCTTCTATATACAGTATGAGCTAAGCTGACATTCAGTATGTTAGATAGCTTATACATGATTATTTCCTTTAGGCTAGGTCATTGTTAGACCTACCTTTTGCTTGCTGAGACTTTTCATGGTACATTCCACCAAGGCTCGGGAAAATGAAAAGTCAGCACATAGCATCAAATCCTTAAATTTATGTAAAACACAGATAAAAACTGACTTGCAAGCGAAGCACTGGACAGTTGTGCAAATATAGCTCTCAGCGTGATGATTCACAGTTCCTGTCCCGTCTACGCACTATACTCGCAAGAGACACAGGAGACACCGCTGGCACAAACTGGGCTTCACTTTTGGGTTACACCATCAATCTTCGCCCTATGCGTTACGTCACACAGACTTCGTCAGGGGCTCAAATGGCAGAAACAAGCCTGCAGATCAGAAGCAGGGCCAAGCTCTGCAGGTTTGTTTCTCATTATAAGAATTATGCAGATTATCTCCCTAGGATATTTTCTAGACCAGGGGTCTCCAAAATTTCTGCACAAAGGGTCAGTTTGCTGTCCTTTAGACTTTAGGGGGTCCGCACTGTGGTGAATGGGAATAGAAAAGGTCCCAGTGTTAGTGGGGAAAAATTAATGCTCCATCGTTTGTTTCAGTGGGAATTGTACTTCGTCGTTGGTGTCAGTGGGAGGTATTAGAACTGTGCTCCATCATTGGTGTCATTGGGCCCCATCGGTGCCTTTGGGAGAAATTGTGCCTCTTCATTGGTGTCAGTGGGGGAAATGATGCCCCATTGTTTGTATCAGTGGACGAAATAGTGCCCTGAGGGCCAGATAAAAGCAAGCAATGGGCCACATCTGGCCCCTGGGCCGCAGTGTGGAGACAACTGTTCTAGAACATCCTTTTCAACATGGAGGAACCCTTGAAATAAACTTCCGGTCTCACGGAACCCCTGCAAAAAATTACTATATTTACAACTCATGATACGTTAGTGTGATGGTCAGTGGGAAGAATGCTCTTTACACTTGTGGTCATTGGGAAGAATTACCCCCTTACAGATGGCTAAAAGGGTCAATGGTGTCAGTGGGAGAAATTGCTCATGGCTCAAGGAACCTCTAGCAACCTCTGATGGAACCCTGGTTGAGAAACCCTGATCTAGACCATGATTTCATTTTGTAATAACCACCCTGCTCTATATAGTCCTCCCAGGAAAAGATCCCTATATAGAATGCAGAAAGTTCCCATAATATCAATCCCCTTCTCACTACATTGTCTGCCATTAAAATTGAGAATTTCTATAGGATTCATGTACTGAATGTGAAACTCCTTATTAGGATTGGCCCCGGCTTGTTGAAGGATCTGATGCAGCCACATGATTCAGCTGTCTTCATTTAGCAGGCAGAAATAAACTGAAAATCCTCTGAATCTAGCTTCCTGTTTACTCTCTAGTGCTCAGTATACAGTTTTATCAGGGAGTTATCATCCTAGAAGCCGACACTTCGGCGATCCTGTGTGTCGACGGAAAGATAGTATTTCTACGGCCGTGACTTCTGGGTTTCTGGCTTCTTCCCCACTACTGCCACGACCTAGGGACCTGTCCATTAACAGTATAATTTTCAGTGACAATACAATTCATTTGACAAATAAATCGGTAAACCGACCTCACGTCGAAATTTTACAGTTATATTTAATCTCCAGACTGTACTTCAAGAGATGTCTCCTTCCTACGTATATAAATGGCTGTTTAGGGCAAACTTCTATACTTGTATAAGATCCTACTATTGAGGGACTATTTTGACATATGACTCGTGATCTCTCATTTGTCCTTCGATCTAAGTCTCCTAAAAGTCAAATAAAGACGGACGATTTACTTCTGTCG
>BLSH010450709.1:1329604-1340551 GCA_018402905.1 Glandirana rugosa | reverse complement strand
CGGAAGTACCCATAAAAATCGGGTATCCGCACCCCCCCCCCCCTCCTCCCCAAAAGTTCCATTTCGTCATTAGGAGCTGGGGAGGAGGACTTAAAGTGGAAGTTCCAATTTTGAGTGGAACTCCGCTTCAAGTGTCCCAGGGTTGGGCTTTAAGGTACTATGACTACTATGCATATCAGAGTATAGTTATTGGCCCTTGGTTGTCTATATGTGTGAATAACAGAGTAAAATTAAGGGTTTGGTTTGAGGATTTTGTGAATAATGTGTTTATATTAGGGTCCTCTGGAGGTGGCCCAAGTGTTTCTGTCGGAGATTCCTGAAGACCCCCGTCTGTACAGACTACACAACAAACTGAGACTCTGCTTCAGAGACTTCACTAAGAGGTGGGTACAACTTGGGCACAGTGTTTGGTGGGGGGGGGGGGCAGCTCAAGGGCACCTAAATGAGAGGAGCACCGGGAGGTTATGATGGGAAAGCAGGCGTGCAGGGGCAGGATACTATGAAGAGCAGAGCACAGACCATGGACAGCAAGAGAATTTGGGAATAGAGAGAGGAGAGTAGCACAAGGACTGAATAGGAATAGAGGAAGAGGACTGTGAAGCAGGGAGCTCAAAGAGAGCAGAAACCTGAATGGGCAACGATTCTCTTGATAGGGCACCACCCCACCATCTTATGCTCACCTTCCTTATGCAGAGCCACTGCTCCATTCATCTGCTGGAGATATACCCTGTACTTCCAAGTATGTGGGAGTATGTGTCCAGTGCTGGGTCTGAACACTGTCATGTAGGAGAGGGGCTAGGTCATTAACCCTGTGTAAACCCAGACCAGCCAAGTTTACTGCAAGAAAACCTTACATCCAGCTCACGCTTCACTCTGTTGGTTCACGGCAACAGTCCTCTCTCCAGATTGGATCCAAACCAAACTGGCATGTGAGTAGCTTGGGGGGAGCGCCCTATCAATAGAACCAGTGCCCATTCAGGATCCTCTTTAATCTCCTTTATTATCACTATTCTGTTCCTGTACTCTTATTGGTATCATCTACTTGAGCTCCTTACTTCACAATGTTCTCTCCCTGTACTATTCCCCTGTTTCTATCCCCATCTTTTTTCACAATTGTCTGTGCTCTACTCTTTACACTATCCTGTCTCTTTCCCAATACTTTCCCATTGAGAGGAATAGAGGAAAATAACACAAGGAGCTGGGAGTGCAAGCAGAAAATGGTGAACAGAGAGCAGCACAAGGAGGTGATAGTGAGAGGAGAAAAGGACAATATAGTGAACAACAAAGGCACACATAGGAGATAGTGAAAAGAGGGGTGCACAAACAGGAGACAGTGAAAAGAGGGGTGCACAAACAGGAGACAGTGAAAAGAGGGGCGAACAAACAAGAGATAATGAATAGAGGGGCGAACAAGCAAGAGATAGTGAACAGAGGAGCGCACAAGCAGGAGATGGTGAATAGAGGAGCGCACAAGCAGGAGATGGTGAACAAAGGGGCGCACAAGCAGGGGATGGTGAACAAAGGACCGCACAAGCAGGAGATGGTGAACAAAGGGGCGCACAAGCAGGAGATGGTGAACAGAGGGGCACACAAGCAGAGATGGTGAACAGAGGGGCACACAAGCAGAGATGGTGCACAGAGGGCCGCACAAGCAGGAGATGGTGAACAGAGGGCCGCACAAGCAGGAGATGGTGAACAGAGGGCCGCACAAGCAGGAGATGGTGAACAGAGGGCCGCACAAGCAGGAGATGGTGAACAGAGGGGCGCACAAGCAGGAGATGGTGAACAGAGGGGCGCACAAGCAGGAGATGGTGAACAGAGGGGCGCACAAGCAGGAGATGGTGAACAGAGGGGCGCACAAGCAGGAGATGGTGAACAGAGGGCCGCACAAGCAGGAGATGGTGAACAGAGGGCCGCACAAGCAGGAGATAGGGAACAGAGGGGCGCACAAGCAGGAGATAGTCGAAACAGAGCAGCACAAAAACAGAACAAGGAGATGAATAGAGCAGGAATAATACATGGTTTAGTAAATCTCCCCTTCTTTATCTAGGTGTGAGGATGCTTTGCGAAAAAACAAAACTCTGATTGGTCCAGACCAGAGGGAGTATCACCGCGAGCTGGAGAGAAATTACCATCGACTCAAAGAAGCTCTTAGCCCTTTAACATCCCGTCGGATCCCACAGCTGTACACAGATCTGCTCCCGCACACCAGCGCAAGGTATACACAAGTCTGTGTGCTGAATGTACTTTACACTAATAGAATGAATTATAGAACACCGATCCACATACATAACAAATCATATATGGTATTAAGCATTTCTATTCATCTCTTATTTCAGGGACTCCCTGACCCGAACAAGCCTACGGAGAGTTGAAGCCTAAGTGCCTCGAGATGTCATGAATCCACCACCTTCCAGACATGCCACTAGGGGGCACTGACATTGTCACTGCCTTGTACAGCTCCGTGTTCCAGTGATTGCAGGCCACAATTTTGTAAATTTGAAATGTCTATCTTTCTGCTGTCACCTATACATCTTTCTGTGGAGCCAGGAGCTAGAGATGACTTATGGAGGAAAGGGTCAGGGATGAAGAAAAGGGAAAAACAAGCTGAATGGAGAACGTGGGATGATATATGTGGACCGCACTAGGGCTAGGATCTATTTAGGAACAGAGTCTCTACCAGTTCTCCAGAAAGTCTCCCCATGTGTTGAGTGCACAGTTGGTGGATTGTCATTCCAAAAACTTTGTTGTGTGTTTTTTTAATCTAATGTGATTGGTCAATAGTAAAAGAAGGGAGAGATCAAAGTGGACACATCCAGGAAAGGTAATGAGTTGAGCTCACAGGGAGGTTTGACAAACAATCCATAGAAAAGATGCAGTTGCCCATCACAACCAGATATGATTACTCCCATACTATACTGGAAGCTTAAAGTGGTTATAAACCCTTCAATATACACAGTAAAGTGACTGGCCTCAGGTGATACACAGAGATGAAACAAATCCTCCTACATAGGTTGTGCCTTTTCATCTACAGCCCTCTATCCCTTACATCTATTAAAACTACAGAATTTACACAGCATTTCTGACCATCAGAAGGCAGGTAGTGAGGATCTGACGTCGCACACTGCACAACAGAGAGCTGAGTATAATTTGAGACCTGAGTGGAGGTAATGGTCACACACCCCTCTACACAGTCTTCTAGGGCAACTTGCACAGCTGAGGCTGTGTGCTCAGGGGGAAGTTGTCTCCTAGGATTGCCTGGTGTCGACATAGACTGTCAGAAGTGACTCAAACAGATTGTAGAGGAATTAGATAGAAGTCGCACTAGGTGCTTTGAATAGAGGCAAGTACACAATATAGAAAGATATGCTTTATTCATTTTTTAATTTCAGAGGTTTACAACCACTTTAAATGGGAGTTTGTGATGGGACTCCACTAGGATTGTTCTATCTTTTTAGAAATGACGTCCCTAAAAAAAAAAAAAGACCAGTCAGGTAAAGGTGCTCCTGTGCACTAAGCTTCACACTCTGTGACACTGATGTTTTTTTTTAAAGGGACCTGTCAGGGGAAAAAAAGGAGGACACTGCTTTTCTAAATGTTTTTTTTTAGGTGCAAGCTCCAAGGGTCTATTCTTCTTTCTTGCCTCACTGCACGAATCACGGCCCCAGAACAAATATGCCGTTTGGAGAACTTCTCTGGTTCCATACTATTTTCCGAGATACTCATCAGACAGGCAAACAAGAATGAGGAAACCATCCTAGAACTAGAGCCTAGAGCCTTTAAGACCAAAGCAGGGAAGGCTCAAAGATTCAGTTTTAAATGAATTAGGAAGCTGAGTCTCTTGTGCAGGAATACTGAGCAGGGACGAGCAGTGCAGTAATGAAGCCCCCATTGGGAGGTGGCCATTGATGTGACTTGGGTTTCTTCACATTCAGTGCTGCCATATTTAAAGTGGAGAGATCAGCTGCATACAGTAGAGGCAGCCATAGTAGACTGACAGGCCACATCCTTATAAACATTGCCTTGAAAACTGCTGTACTATGTGGGTAGAAGACATCAGCGTGTTAGTGTCCCATAACCCATATACAGTAGATGCCGCCATTCTGCAGTATTTTTCAGGAATATTAACATTATTAGCGTTACTGGGACCCTTGCTGCCATGTTTCTTGACAACTGATTTTTTTTTTCCAAAACAATTGGCTGCCTTCCTTTCCGGGTGACAAGTGCTGGATATATTGAATAAGCAGAAATGTTCTCAGAAAAAATGAACTTGCTCTGAATTGAGTTGATAATTAAATTATGGCCTTAATACGACTCAGGGAAATGCTGGTGGCCTATGGAAAGGCCCTGATGATGGCAAGGCCCTGTTCCACAATGCTGTACATTTATTTATGGGCATTTTGATGTCTGCTGCTCTTCTCTCCCTGCCTTTTACAAAAGTCTTTGTAGCTAAACCATGACATGATTGTATTTTATATAGAACATTGAATGCACTGAGCAAAACCAAAAAATGATTTAAATGCTGGTTAAGTGAAAAATATTAGGAAGCCCAACCACAGCATAGGCTTTTTCAAGTTTGTCAGGATTTTGTTGATCTGTGTCCCCAGTGGAGAGCTTTTCTTCTCACTTCCTGTCCCAGTGACATCAAGACACAACATGGGAGCGTGTGATTATCGCTGGGACAGAAAGAAACCCGATCTCTCCCCACTCTAATATATAAATGTGCTTTTGTTGCAGCTTCAATCCCTATCAGAAAGAGATAATCAATCACTTCCCATCCTTGGGACATTAATTTACCAGGACAGGAAGTGAGAGTAAGGCTGGGTTCACACCTATGCGAATTGGATGCGGCTTACACCGCATCCAATTCGCAGACCATTTGAAAACATGTTGTTTTCAATGGGTCTGGTACACATATGTGCGGTGCATTCTCACTCCGCATTGCACAGAAAACACGTGCGTTTTCTAAGCAGTGCGGTGTGAATTCCAGGCACATTCTGTTCAATAGGAACACATTGCTTTCGCAGACGTGTTCCGTTGTGAACAGCGATCTCTCCTCACTACACCCCCCCCCCCTCCCAGGTCAGCTGATCCCCTGCTAGAACGGAGAGGAACCGCTGAACAGCAGCTGTTTCTCTTTGCAGGGAGAACGGAGCTGGAATTCGCACCGGACTGGTGTGAATCCAGCCTAAATTTCCCCAATGGGGACACTGACAGCATTACATATATAACCGTATCATCATATTTGATGAAGGTTCTTCAATGCTAACCCCAAAGCTTTTCAGTTAAATATTGGGACATAATAAGCCACTACAATCTGTCTTAAGTTTTCAGCAGGTAATACCATGCAGAATGTCTGGGTCAGACCATAAAATGGCGACTGTCCCATAATGATGGTTGTACAGCTTTCTTTTATTTCCTAGTTTGCAGTAGCGGACTACTAGAATCTGGTTGCTTCAGGCAATAGTCACCGTTAGTTTACCTTTTCAGAACAAGGTGAACTTACACCGGGTGCCCTCCCCGCTGTGTTTACTTCCATGGCTGCCGAGCTGTCAGTGCCCACACAGCTTGTGCAGCGAGTGGTTCAGGGATTTGAAATCCCCATTTCTCTCCCTCTTCACTGTGCAGTGCTTCAGAACGTATCAGAGCTATGCTCTGTACCAGTGCTGACCAATCAGAATTGTTCTGATCAATCCTAGAAGCCCTACAGAAGGAAGTGGGAGAAAAGTGGAGAATTCAAATCCCTGGACCGGCTGCATGGGTACTGACCGCTCATCACCCACGGAGGTAAGTAGAGGAAATGAGGCGTGGAAAGAGTGTACAGTGTTAGTTCACCTTTTTATTTTTTCTGAAAAGGTCAACTAACGCTTGAACACGCTGTGCCCGTTATCCCTGAACCATGTTGTTGGGCAGGGCCTCAGTTTTGAGCACCTTTAATACAATGCGGTAGCATTCATTCAGGGCTGTTGGAGTTGGCCGAAGCCCATTCACCACTGGCTGCATTCATGAAACGCCAATAGTGAGCCAGAGTGACCTTCAATCAGCTGCTCTTAGGGCCAACTAAACCCTAACAGCAGCGCTCCTTATGATATATGTGCTTGCTGAGTTCACTGGAGAGCAAGCACTTTTCACATGTTTTCCACTGCAAAACTCCCAGTTCTATGGTGCAGCTTGCATGCACTGTGTGTAAGGTTCATTAAACCTTTAAGGCAGAAGAATGGAAAGCTTCTCTGGCTCCCACTTGGGCTGTTCTGCTCACAGTCAGAACGGATGGATGGATGGTCTCCAACAGCCCATGCACAAGTACTCTGAAACTGTCCTTGCAGGTATCAATTAGATTGTATGGTCTTTATGCCATCTCCTTTGGATTTACCAAAATGTGAGGGTCTACTTAAAAAAATACATTTAATCCATATCCAGTTACGCTTTTGCACTACCTAGTTGCTTGTGGATCTAAGGCCTGTTTCACACACGCTTCAGCTTGTATAAGAGCAGTGTGACCAGCAAGCTTTGACAAAACATTTGCAGAGCTTTCAGCAAGCTTTGTTGATGCTTGTAAAGTACCATTCAGCTGCAGTTTGAAAAAGTGTTGAACACAGATCCTAATAGAAGTGTTGATTGCCACTTTAAATAAGCTGCTAGCAGGCTTCAGGACTTCCTGAAGCTTATTGAAAGCCTGCTAGCAGCGTGTTTAAAGTGGCAATCAACACTCCCATTAGGATCTGTGTTCAACATTTATAAACTGGAGTTGAATGGTACTTTAAAAGCTTCTAAAAAGCTTGCTGAAAGGTCTGCAAATGCTTTGTCAAAGCTTGCTGGCCACACTGCTCATATATAAGCCAAAGCCTGTGTGAAGCAAGCCTAAAGAAGATTGTACAATCCGGTTGTAAAATGTATAGTTTGCTTTGGAATGCAAACATCTGATTAGTTACTGGGGGTAAAAACACTATGGGGAGCTTTACCAAAACTGGAGCATGCAGAATCTGGTGCAGCTGTGCATAGTAACCAATTAGCTTCTAACTTTAGCTTGTTCAATTAAGGTTTGACCATAAAACCTGGAGCCCTGGTTCACATTGACATGATTTGGCATTCGATTTGACATGCCAAATCGGTGGCAATTGCCGGCAATGGCACCGTCCTAATCGGTGCGACGCTGCACCGATTTCAAAAAGTAGTTCTTGTACTACTTTTTGCGATTTCCATAGGCATCTGTGCAGAAACCCGCACAGATGCCTGTGAATTCGCCGCTGAAATCGGGACTGACATGCGGGAATGAAATGTTGCGAGTTCAGCTGAACTCGCACGATTTCGTTCCCGCACTCAGTGTGAACCTGGGCGGAATCTGATTGGTTTCCATGCACGGCTGCACCAGATTCTGTGTAGTTCAGTTTTAGAAAATCCCCTTCTATATTTCCGTTGCTCCAGGCTCATCTAATAAAGCAGCAAAGAGATGATACGCCAAGTGCAGTAACCTCTGGCAACCAGTCAGGTTTCAAATTAATTTAACAAGACCTGTAAAGGTGAAATCTGATTGGCTGTTATGGTTTCCGGTACTTGTCAAGCTGCTGTTTGCCTGGTGATGAGCCTGCTTTTGTCCGCACACTGAGTGTACTCCATCTCCGTACTACTAAGTCACTACATTGCTTAATACATACGACTCCTGCTTGTCTGTCCTGCTGTTGTATAGTTTTCCTACCAGTTAGTCTGTACTGCTGTCACATGATGGGCTGTGGTTTTGCAGTCACACTGTGTGGCACGTTCTCTGTTTTGCTGTATATATTGTCTTTGTCGGTGTGTATGCACTATTTTTTTATAATAAAATAATTGTAATATTGGGAGTTTACTTGGTTACTATAGAGACTTTTTTTGTGTAAAAAAAACAAAAAAACTCAGAAACCATTCCCTTACTGAAATGTAAAAGCAAAAAAGTGAGGGCATACCAGCCTAGAGCAGTACCTTTGTAAACCTTTTATTGAAGAAATAAAATAGATATACAGTGCATCCGGAAAGTATTCACAGCGCTTCACTTTTTCCACATTTTGTTATGTTATTCCAAAATGGATTCAATTCATTATTTTCCTCAAAATTCTACAAACAATACCCCATAATGACAGCCTGAAAGAAGTTTGTTTGAAATCTTTGCAAATTTATTTAAAATAAAAAATGAAAAAAATCACATGTACCTAAGTATTCACAGCCTTGGCCATGACAATCAAAATTGAGCTCAGGTGCATCCTGCTTCCACTGATCATCCTTGAGATGTTTCTACAACTTGATTGGGGTCCACCTGTGGTAAATTCAGTGGATTGGACTGATTTGGGAAGGCACACACCTGTCTATATAAGGTCCCACAGCTAAGAGTGCATGTCGGAGCACAAACCAAGCCATGAAGTCCAAGGAATTGTCTGTAGACCTCCGAGACAGGATTGTATGAAGGCACAGATCTGGGGAAGAGTACAGAAAAATGTTTGCAGCTACTTGATGAAAACCTGCTCCAGAGCCCTCTGGACCTTAGACTGGGATGAAGATTCATCTTCCAATGGGACAAAGACCCTAAGCACACAGCTAAGATAACAAAGGAGTGGCTATGGGACAACTCTGTGAATGTCCTTGAGTGGCCCAGCCAGAGCCCAGACCTGAACCTGATTGATCATCTCTGGAGAGATCTGAAAATGGCTGTGCACTGACCTAATAAAGCTTGAGAGGTCCTGCAAAGAAGAATGGGAGAAACTGCCCAAAAATAGGTGTGCCAAGCTTGTAGCATCATACTCAAAATGACTTGGGGCTTTAATTGGTGCCAAAGGTGCTTCAACAAAGTATTGAGCAAATGCTGTGAATACTTATGTACATGGGATTTTTCTTGTTTTTTTATATTTAATAAATTTGCAAATATTTCAAACAAACTTCTTTCACATTGTCATTATGGGGTATTGTTTGAAGAATTTTGAGGAAAATGAGTTTAATACATTTTGGAATAAGGCTGTAACATAAAAAAATGTGGAAAAAGTGAAGCACTGTGGATACTTTCCGGATGCACTTTATGCCCACAAGCTCATCCAAAGTCAATATTGCCAGATCTAATGCACATACTCCTGACCTCAAGAAGAAGCCACCCTGATCTGTACAGCTGACGCGTTTCAAGTGGGATCCCCTCTTCATCAGCATTCATCAGAGTTTTACTGATCTGTGCAATCAGTATGGGTTATTGTGCTTTCTACACAAAAAAATAAATAAAAGGCTCCCTTCTGGTTGGCTTACCACCCATCTATAAGAGGTCTGAACAGAAGTGTCTGCTGTGGGATGTCAGGTGACCATCACTGAATTTATCTCCTAGACGAACCCTCCACCCATTTATATATTACAGCCGCATTTAATTATAACACACATTTCACGTACTATTGCGCCTACTGATTGCAATATAATTTCCAAATTTATCCATGGATACTCTCTACCTTTTAGGCTCCATTTACACGGGATGCTTTATCAACCTCCTCGAAACAATTTTTTTTGACAGCTAGAAGCCAGCATCTGAAACAGCAGTTTTGCATGGCGCATTTAGCGACGTTTTGCCGCGTTTGCGTCCAGGGGCGTTTTTTAAAAAAAATTATTTTTTTTTAAGAACGGATACAGCTGTAAACAAAACGGTCCTAGACGTGAGTTACCGCGTTTAGCGGCGTTTACAAGCTGTTTGGAATTTCAAATGCCTCTGAACTGGCATCTGAACCCATTTTTTTGCGTTCCAAAAAAAAGCCTTTAAACTCAACTGCCTGCAAACGACCTTAAACGACCCTGTGTAAATGTACTGATAAGATAGCATAGGGGAAAGTTCAGGGGCAGCTGAAAAAAATGCTCAAATGCCTCAAAACGTCCGTTTACCAGCAGCAGTGTAAATGAGGCCTTACATAAAACTAGATATACTGCGGCCACAGCTCATCATAAAACACCTTTAACTTGCCACTGCACTTACTAATTACAGTACAATATTATATTTAATCTCTTTTGTTTTTTATCATTGAATAACATATAGCCAAAAATCCAAATCATTCCAACAGCCTTAACAGCAAATGGAAATAAAATTCAATAAATATTATTATAGGAAGCACTTCTGTCACTGTATCTTAGAATCCACATATATATGAAAATATAGATATCAAAATTATATACCTCATCAACCCCCCCGTCCGACATAAAGGAAACAGCCAGTCAGTTCATCTCAATACAAATAAAAGAAGTTAAATGTCCATGAAAGATCACAAATCAAAATATATTCATCCAAGAGAATAAGTAAGCCAAAGGAACATCTGTATAAATGATTATAAAAACCAATACATCTTATTTTTTGGTCAGGTTAATAGTTTAAAGGTTTTTCAGGTAAAGTTGCACATAAGAATATTCACCAGTCTGTTCCTAGCTGCCATTTTCACAGAATAATGGATTGAGGTCAAAATATACACACAGCTGAATGGGTCTGCAGAGTGGTTCCTCCTTCTCCCTGGTTGATCTCTTTATACAGGGTTGTACAGAGCTCCAGTCAAAGAGACAAGGCCTGACAATAAGCCCAGAGATGACCCAAACCATTATTGTTTCCATTTAAACAAAGCCTGTACTCTACCACTTCTCAGTAGCATTCTTTTTGCTTCACTATGCCTTCGACTTCCACATCAAGATCCCCCCCCCCCCCCCAAGCTTGGCTTTTCTTCCACCCACAAGACATGGCTTTCCAAGTCTGCTAAATCCACATCTGAACCTTTCGGTACAGAACACCCACCTTCTTTTCGGTTCGAACCCCCCCCCCCCCCCTAGAACTACACCTTCAGCTTCCGTATCACTTCGTTTTTCCTACGATGACTCTTCACCATCTCATGTCCGAAACAAACTTACCTTTGTTATTACCAAACCCAGTAGAGACCCGAATAACAGTCCGGAACAGAGAAACTGACCTCGAGA
>BLSH010450709.1:1301929-1318398 GCA_018402905.1 Glandirana rugosa | reverse complement strand
GAGGAACTCTGATGGGATAGAGGAACTCTGATGTGATGGAGGAACGGTGATGGGATGGAGGAACTCTGATGGGATAGAGGAACTCTGATGGGATAGAGGAACTCTGATGGGATAGAGGAACTCTGATGTGATAGAGGAACTCAGATGTGATGGAAGAACTATGATGTGATGGAGGAACTCTGATGGGATGGAGAGATTTTGATGTGATGGAGGAACTCTGATGTGATGGAGGAACTCTGATGGGATGGAGGGATTTTAATGTGATGGAGAGATTTTGATGGGATGGAGGAACTCTAATGGGATGGAGGGATGTTGATGTGATGGAGGAACTCTGATGGGATGGAGGGATTTTGATGTGATGGAGGAACTCTGATGTGATGGAGCAATTGTGATGTGATAGAGGAACTCTGATGTGATGGAGGAACTCTGATGGGATGGAGGGATTTTGATGTGATGGAGGAACTCTGATGGGATGGAGAGATTTTGATGTGGTGGAGGAACTCTGATTGGATGGAGGAACTCTGATGGGGTGGAGAGATTTTGATGTGATGGAGGAACTCTGATGGGATGGAGGAACTCTGATGTGATAGAGGAACTCTGATGTGATGGAGGAACTCTGATGTGATGGAGGAACTCTGATGCGATGGAGGAACTCTGATGGGATGGAGAGATTTTGATGTGATGGAGGAACTCTGATGGGATGGAGAGATTTTGATGTGATGGAGGAACTCTGATGTGATAGAGGAACTCTGATGGGATGGAGGTACTCTGATGGGATGGAGGGATTTTGATGTGATGGAGGAACTCTGATGTGATGGAGGAACTCTGATGGGATGGAGGGATTTTGATGTGATGGAGGAACTCTGATGTGATGGAGGAACTCTGATGTGATGGAGGAACTCTGATGGGATGGAGAGATTTTGATGTGATAGAGGAACTCTGATGTGATGGAGGAACTCTGATGGGATGGAGGGATTTTGATGTGATGGAGGAACTCTGATGTGATGGAGGAACTCTGATGGGATGGAGAGATTTTGATGTGATGGAGGAACTCTGATGTGATGGAGGAACTCTGATGGGATGGAGGGATTTTGATGTGATGGAAGAACTCTGATGTGATGGAGGAACTCTGATGGGATGGAGGAACTCTGATGGGATGGAGGGATTTTGATGTGATGGAGGAACTCTGATGTGATGGAGGAACTCTGATGGGATGGAGGGATTTTAATGTGATGGAGAGATTTTGATGGGATGGAGGAACTCTAATGGGATGGAGAGATTTTGATGTCATGGAGGAACTCTGATGTGATGGAGGAACTCTGATGGGATGGAGGGATTTTGATGTGATGGAGGAACTCTGATGGGATGGAGGAACTCTGATGGGATGGAGGGATTTTGATGTGATGGAGGAACTCTGATGGGATGGAGAGATTTTGATGTGATGGAGGAACTCTGATTGGATGGAGGAACTCTGATGGGGTGGAGAGATTTTGATGTGATGGAGGAACTCTGATGGGATGGAGGAACTCTGATGTGATAGAGGAACTCTGATGTGATGGAGGAACTCTGATGTGATGGAGGAACTCTGATGTGATGGAGGAACTCTGATGGGATGGAGAGATTTTGATGTGATGGAGGAACTCTGATGGGATGGAGGAACTCTGATGGGATGGAGGAACTCTGATGGGATGGAGGGATTTTGATGTGATGGAGGAACTCTGATGTGATGGAGGAACTCTGATGTGATGGAGGAACTCTGATGGGATGGAGAGATTTTGATGTGATGGAGGAACTCTGATGTGATAGAGGAACTCTGATGTGATGGAGGTACTCTGATGGGATGGAGGGATTTTGATGTGATGGAGGAACTCTGATTTGATGGAGGAACTCTGATGGGATGGAGGAACCCTGATGGGATGGAGGAACTCTGATGTGATAGAGGAACTCTGATGTGATGGAGGAACTCTGATGTGATGGAGGAACTCTGATGTGATGGAGGAACTCTGGTGTGATGGAGGAACTCTGATGTGATGGAGGAACTCTGATGGGATGGAGGGATTTTGATGTGATGGGGGAACTCTGATGGGATGGAGGAACTCTGATGTGATGGAGGAACTCTGATGTGATGGAGGAACTCTGATGTGATGGAGGAACTCTGATGTGATGGAGGAACTCTGATGGGATGGAGGAACTCTGATGGGATGGAGGGATTTTGATGTGATGGAGGAACTCTGATGTGATGGAGGAACTCTGATGGCATGGAGGAACTCTGATGGGATGGAGGAAGTCTGATGGGATGGAGAGATTTTGATGTGATGGAGGAACTCTGATGTGATAGAGGAACTCTGATGGGATGGAGAGATTTTGATGTGATGGAGGAACTCTGATGTGATGGAGGAACTCTGATGGGATGGAGGAACTCTGATGGGATGGAGGAAGTCTGATGGGATGGAGAGATTTTGATGTGATGGAGGAACTCTGATGTGATGGAGGAACTCTGATGGGATGGAGAGATTTTGATGTGATGGAGGAACTCTGATGGGATGGAGAGATTTTGATGTGATGGAGGAACTCTGATGGGATGGAGGGATTTTGATGTGATGGAGGAACTCTGATGGGATGGAGGAACTCTGATGTGATGGAGGAACTCTGATGGGATGGAGGAACTCTGATGGGATGGAGGAACTCTGATGTGATGGAGGAACTCTGATGGAATGGAGGAACTCTGATGGGATGGAGGAACTCTGATGGGATGGAGGAAGTCTGATGGGATGGAGAGATTTTGATGTTATGGAGGAAGTCTGATGGGATGGAGGAACTCTGATGGGATGGAGGAAGTCTGATGGGATGGAGAGATTTTGATGTTATGGAGGAAGTCTGATGGGATGGAGAGATTTTGATGTTATGGAGGAACTCTGATGGGATGGAGGAACTCTGATGTGATAGCGAGATTCTTACTTGAATGGATGACTCTGACATGATAGGGGGTTTAGATGTGGAGGGGTTCTGATGAGAAAGTGGGGACTGTGATGTGATGGAAGGACTCTGATTATGATGTGGAGGGTGGTGGTGTCCATGGTCCAGGCTCAGATCTCCCATGGATAAGTAACATATTAGATTGGAGTGGTGCAGATAAGGGTGAGAAATGCTGATGGAGCCGTAATGACTTCTGATGATCAATAAATGGTACAGCTTCAGGCTCCATACACACTGGGCTTAACAAAATAAATGCCAGTTCCTTTGGCAAAAAAACGCTCATATAAAGTTTATATGAGTTTAGGAGAGTTTTAAGTTTTTTTCTGCCAGTAAGCTCCAATCAGGAACGCGAACCAGAAGGGTTTTTTTTCTTGCCTCTAAACGTTGCTCTCATAATATGCCTGTAATCGTCCTAATGTGCATGGACACCTAGGAGAACACTGAGCTGCAATTTTTAAGCCAGTGTGCATGGAGCCTTACAGAGAAGGCTGTACGGGTCACGCCGCGTTCTCACTGCGATGGGGGGTTCCTGGGTGGAGATGTACATACAGGCGGTCCCCGGGTTACAAACAAAATAGGGTCTGTAGCTTTGTTCTTAAGTTGAATTTGTTTGTAAGTCGGAACAGGTACATTTTTTAAGTGTTGCTTCAGCCAAAAAAAACTAATCTTTTTGGATAGCATAGGGAAGGGTTAACACCCCTGTAATGTTTGTTTTGATGTCTAGGGTTCTGTTCAGAAGATTTCACCTCACTTCCTGTCCCAATGATAATTGCATTTTGAAAATTCTAGGTTGTGGAAGCAAACCTTTGTGATAAAGCTTGAGTGGAGACACATTTTTCCCATAATAACTCTTGCAGGAGTGAATTTCCCTAGGGGGAGATTTCCTCTCACTTCCTGTTGTCTCCCTCCGTTTGTAAGTAGGAGTCGTTTGTAAGTCGGATGTTTGTACCTAGGGGGACCGCCTGTATAGTGGTGGTTGGAGATGTAGAGTACAGTGGTGGTTGGAGATGTAGAGTACAGTGGTGGTTGGAGATGTAGAGTACAGTGGTGGTTGGAGATGTAGAGTACAGTGGTGGTTGGTGGGTGGAGATGTAGAGTACAGTGGTGGTTGGTGGGTGGAGATGTAGAGTACAGTGGTGGTTGGTGGGTGGAGATGTAGAGTACTGTGGTGGTTGGTGGGTGGAGGTGTAGAGTACAGCGGTGGTTGGTGGGTGGAGATGTAGAGTACAGTGGTGGTTGGTGGGTGGAGATGTAGAGTACAGTGGTGGTTGGAGATGTAGAGTACAGTGGTGGTTGGTGGGTGGAGATGTAGAGTACAGCGGTGGTTGGTGGGTGGAGGTGTAGAGTACAGCGGTGGTTGGTGGGTGGAGATGTAGAGTACTGTGGTGATTGTGGGTGGAGATGTAGAGTACAGAGGTGGTTGGTGGGTGGAGATGTAGAGTACAGCGGTGGTTGGTGCATGGAGATGTAAAGTACAGCGGTGGTTGGTGGGTGGAGATGTAGAGTACAGCGGTGGTTGGTGGGTGGAGATGTAGAGCACAGCGGTAGTTGGTGGGTGAAGATGTAGAGTATAGCGGTGGTTGGTGGGTGGAGATGTAGAGTACAGTGGTGGTTGGTGAGTGGAGATGTAGAGTACAGTGGTGGTTGGTGGGTGGAGATGTAGAGTACAGCGGTGGTTGGTGGGTGGAGATGTAGAGTACAGTGGTGGTTGGTGGGTGGAGATGTAGAGTGCAGTTGTGGTTGGTGGGTGGAGATGTAGAGTACAGTGGTGGTTGGTGGGTGGATATGTGTGGTTGTTGCTGTTTGCAGTGGTTTAGATCATCCATCCATCATATGACTTGTGGCTGATAGAGACTCTCATCCTCATCACACCTCTGATAAGAGCTCCCCACATCTGTCATCACATAACATTGCATGCAGCACCCTCCTTCCCACCATAGGGAGGGATCCTCTATCCAGGAATAATATTCTTTTTCTCTCTATACGGTCCAGGCAGCTCTGTGACTTTAAGAGGGGGAGGGGGTGGGTATGGTAGAGGGGGGGTCTCAGTCAGAGGCTGACTTTTAGAAGAGGCTGAGAGAGGAGACACTGAGACACTGTGCTGGAATGCAGAGCTGACACTTTGGGGTGAGTCTCCAATGATGGGGGGTGAGCTCTGGATTATGGGGTGAGGGATGGCATTGGCACCTTTGGGGGGGGGGGGGTGATATTTGCCAGCGTGGCTTTTCTTGCTCCCCACACCCCAGGACTGGATGGATGTTCTCTACAACCGCTAACCAGATCCAGATGTGCAATAAGATCCCTGAGTACGCCTGCAGCCTGCCACTACATAGCACTGAGATCTCTCTATAGAAATCTCATAGGATCCCTTTATATAAAGTCTTCCCCATACTGTGCCATCATCCCATCCTCACTCCTCATTTATATGGTGAGGAGGATCACAGCCACATCTGGATCATAAGGACAACTAGGGGGGTGATGACTGATTAGCCATTCAAAAGTTGGATGATAATGCAGAAGGGGTGCAAAGAGTTCTCCTAACTTCTGCTGCAGGCTTGCCACAATGTTACATAGTATTTGTCTGTGTGTATCTATATTGTATATATTTGTATATGTGTGTATTTATATATATATATATATGTGTGTGTGTGTGTTTGTGTATACATAGTATTTGTCTGTGTGTATGTGTATCTATATATATTTGTATATGTGTGTATACATAGTTAAATGATACAGCTGATGCATTGGATTTTAAATCATTCTATTCTAAATCTTTGAATTGTGTGTATATATATTAATACAGCTAATGCATTGAAAAAATACAGATATCCAGAATTGTATGTGTTTGTATTTTTATACATATATATATAGTGTGTGTGTAGATGTAAGGAGCATTGTAAAAATTCAGAATATATATATATATATATTCAATTCCTCATCTGTCTTATTGATGATAATAATTATATATATATATTCTGAATACTTATAATGCTAAATATAATCTAGAAATAAATATATATATACTGTATATATATATTATAATATAATTATTACTATTTTTATCAATAAGACAATTGATACATTGCATTTTATATACATATATATATATATATAATATCGACAATATATACATTATCAGCAACAATACAGATAATGCATTGGATTTTTAAGAAACCTAAAAATTTAGAATTGTGTGTGTGTAATATATATATATACTTTATATGTATCATAAAATTGCAAAATAAAAAATTCAGAATCGTATAATTTAATTAGCTATTTTATATTGCCTATATAGAAGGTAGTTTTCCATTTGGCTGGCAACTTCTGCTGTTGGGTAACCAAGGAATTGTACGATTAAATGGCACTTGGCTGAAATCATGTTTCCATCAGATGGTTGTCCGTGTTGATGAGATGTGAAATTCTGGATAAAAAAAGGTGTTTTTCCTGCTGTTGGGATATGGTTTCTGGTGATCAGTGATCAATAACTAAATATTGGGTGGTATGTGGTTTTAGATGGTCCCTCTCCAGCCATGTACAGGGACTATGTGAGCCAGTGTAGCCTAGGAGCTGACAATTGATTGCCGTCCAGGCAGGAGGGGGGGGGGGCAGTTGAAGGAGTGTAGCTGGAATTCTCATTTAGGGAAAAGCTGCATTAGGGATTATGAATTCCAGATTTCAACGCTGGGCTCAGACAGACCCACCCAGCCGGGGGTTACATGGACACGCCGACTTAGAGGGACATCTTGTGTATTCCGCTATGGAGTGCCCTGCCAATGGCTTGTGATGGAGAGTGCTGGGAGGGAACTTGGGAACCGTCCAGGTCACATTTGGGTGTGCGTACAGATGTACAGCGATTATACAGTGATATCAGATAAAGCGGGGCTGGCCAACGTCACACCCTCCAGCTGTTGTGGAACTACAAGTCCCAGCATAGGGTGTAAGATTCTGGATGTGAAACCTAGAGAGCGAGAGTTCTGTCAACAAGTTACAAAGTCTGGTTTTTCGCAACACAAAGTTGAGATTGAAAACTTAAGCTGATCATACACTATACAATCTGATTGTACAATCTTTAGATTTTCCAACAGCTGTGTAATGTGAGGGCCCACTGGATAGAAATTGATTTGATTGTGTAGGTGTGCCCTCATATTACATAATGGTTATACAGGGATTTTTTGGTGTGTGTAGCCACCCCTACATCGATTACTTCCTTGACATGATGGTTATTAGGGTATATATATATATTTTTTTTTCATTTTAAATTGCAGTTTTATTCATTTACAAAATTTTTCCTCATTCAATCGGCTCCATAGGCTGGTCTCATATGGCCAAATATTGTTGAACGATGTCACAAGATCAGTTATTACTTGCAATACATAGTGAAGTGTGAGCGCCGTTCAGCGCAGAAATACTCAGAGCCCAGGCCGGCGTGATGACGCACCTCTATGGGGGCAGATCCATGACAACCTGGGCTCACAGGAAGTGGGCTGAATAAAGCTGGTTGACATCTAGTGCCGGTGACAGAGCTAGGTTGAAGGTATTTCAGCAAAAACTGCATTTTTTTATTCTGCTGGGTTTTGTTCCTTCCTTTTTTTTTTTATTTTTTTATAAAGCTGGAATTTTGCTGTGACTTCTCCCCTCCCTAGCACTCAGGGCTGGGACAAGGGGTGGGCAGAAGGGGTAGCTGCCCTGCGCACAGCATGTATTGTAGGGATGGGGGCACTGCAAGCTCCTTCTACTATAAGGCTGACAGGAGTAGTGACAAGGCATCGCTACTTCTGTCAGCTAAGTGCTGGCAGGAGAGGAGGAAAGAGCCAGGAGCAGGTGCGGGCTGTGCTCTCTCTCTCCCCCCCTCCTCTTCTTAAGCTTGCATATAATTAAGGGGGGGGCACAATTGGGCATATTTGTCCTGGGCACTGGATGATCTTGTCCCAGCACTGCTAGCAGCACTCGCCTTTTTTTTGCTGTCACATCGCTCAGCCACTAGGAGCAAAGAGTGGATTACCTGCAGACTTGAGTTCTTTAAAGATGAAAGTAGACCCAGGACAGGCTTATGTATACTTTGAGTAGGGGAACTCAACTCCAGGATTAGCAAATATCGTCTAAATACATTCATCATGTATTCTTCCCTGAATCTAGGTGTGCTTTGTGTATTTCTTCCGGATCTGTGCAGTAATTCTCTCTGTGCAGGAGCTTCCTGTAATAAAGACCGCTCACTGCTGCTCCCTCTCCTTGTGCAGGGTGACTGGTCTTGTCTCTGCCCCTCCTGTTCTCTGCAGGCAGCCTGTAGTGGGTGGAGTCTACTGGGCCCCTCCCTCAGCTCTGCTCTCTGCACGGCTATTTACAGCAAAGTGATGATGTCACTGCTACTTTTACAAGGTAATATCTGGGTTTGTAAGGCATTTGGTGCACACTATGCAGATTAATATCATTTGCGGCTATTGAGGAATATATTTAAATGAAAGTTTTTGAGCCAGGAGTTCAACTTTAAACACTCCAATCACATTATTTCCAATCAGATAAACCCTTGTGTTGACTTTTTTAATCGAATATAGGATGTCATCATACAGCCAACAACCTAGGGACATCTGCCAAATCGGGAGTGCGTACTCGCCCAATAATGACGCACAGCTGCACGCACCAAAGATTGCTGATCCAAGCATTAGCTCCAAGAATAAAGATCGCCCTTTTATCTTTGCATTGAGATACAAGGAGCGCAGGCTGTCATTATCCTTCGCTGAGCTGGTTCTGTGGGCCGCAGAGTTGGTAAATTGTTGTTCGATGTTTGTGTTGTGTTTTGGAACAACCACACTGTCGCAGGCTATGGAACGCGAATGTCTAGAGCTCTCAATATGTTCCTTTTGAACTGCCTTCCAGCATTCCGCAAGCTGTTTGCGGCCACCTAAAACGAGGCTCCCAGTGGCCCCTAAGACTTCACAGAGGATAGATCTGGCTTGGCATGAAAGTCATTTAGACTGGGCCGGGCGAGTCCTCCTTATGACAACAAACACACAACGGCTGCTGCGGGGTCCTCGGCCCGTTTCCTCCACAGGAGGGAGAAAACTGAAATCTCTCCTCATTTTCTGCAAAGCCTGCAGAAGGCCTTTTTTTCACACTCTGGGATATTTTTAACCATCGCTTGTTACTACAAATTAAAAATCCGAGGTTCTCTCAGCAACAGCGATGGTGAAAGTCTGCTCTTCTGATGGTAATTGTGCATGAGCAGATTCATGCCAACTTTGGATCCTGGCATAGGTGATGCTACGTCTTGGTGGACATTCAGATTGCTCCTTTTGGAAATATTGAATTCTCAGATGTCTCTGAGAGATTAGGATCAGAATTTGTATGGAGCATGCACCCGGGATTTGGGGTGTTCAAACAGAATGAAGAGTTTTACAGCAAAGTATTCTGCCAGATATGGCATTTATGGATTTATAGTGTTGACATCTTAACATCTGAAATGATCAATGTATAGGCAAGGGTTTGAAAAGGGCATACCTTTACTCTAAAATTTTGGCATTAAAAGAAGTGTGACGTATAATATAAGTTCATGGCTTAGGCTACCTATAGACATGAGCAGTGGTGAATCCTTACACACAACCTGGATAAGACCCAGGACATCTGAAACTCAATCCCATGCCCACTGCTCTAGACTTGGTATAATACCCTAGACTCCTGAGCTTTCATCCCTTACCCATTGCTTTAGACTTGGAATATAATCCAGGATGTCTGAGTTTCAATCTCATACTCATTGTTCCAGTCTTGGGATATGACCCAGGACACCTAAGCTTCCATCCCATACCCACTGGCGCTGGACCCCTAAGCTTCAATCCCATACCCATTGCTCCAGACCTGGGATATGACCTATGACCACTGAGCTGCTATCCAAAAACCCACTGCTTCAACTTTGGGACATGAATGAGGACCCCTGAGCTTCAATCCCATACACTCTGCTTTAGTCTTGGGAAATTACCTAAGAACTCTGAACTTCAATCCTGTACCCACTACCCTTGGCTTGGGATATGACCCAGGACCCCTGAGCCTTAATTCGATACCTACTGTTCCAGCCTTGGAATATACCCCAGGACCCGTGAGCATTAATCCTGTAGTCACAGCTCCAGAATGGAGATATGACCCAGGACCCCTGAGCTTCCATACCATACTGACTGCTCCAGACTCAGAATAAGACTCAGGAACTTTTGAGTTTCAATCCCACACTCACTGCTCCAGCCTTCGAATATGGCCCAGGACCCCCAAGCTTCAAATTTGTTCCTGTTGATTGAGACCCAGGATATTACCTAGGACCCCTGAGCTTCCATCTCAAACCCACTTCTCCAGCCTTGGGATATGACCCAGGACCTCTGAGCTTTAACCCCATACCCACTGCTTCAGGCTTGGGATAGGACACTCAAGCTTCAATTCTGTACCCACTGCTGCAAACGTCATGTCCCCTTTATGACTCCCCACACAGCTAACATACCCTCCTTTGTCTAAACTTCACTATCCCTCATAACCCTCATAACTCCCCCTCTATGAATGCCCCTTCCCAAGTCCTATAATACCCTCCACCGTGCAGTATGTCTCCTCTCCTCCCGTAGAAGTAATTAAGTAGCATGTAAAGTAAATGTAGGGTTTATACAGTTACAGAGGACAGCATTTACATAATTGCCAACATTGTTCAAAAATTCATAGGGACACTTTTTTGTCTGTGGGTGGGGGGTCAAATTATAATTAGGGGCGGGGCATTCATTTGCAGGCGTGACACATCTGTAGTAGGAAAATGTGGTGCAGCAAAAAAATGGGTGTGGCTTATATGAAATAGTGGGTGTGGCTTAAATGGGACGTGGTTCGAGTCTGAGATGAACGAGGAATGAAGGAAGAAAGAAAGAGGGAAGAAGAGAGAAGGAAGGAAAGAAAGGGATGGAGGGACAGCAGGCCCAGATCCTACACCACAATAGCAATATGTGTATTCCATAAAGTTTAACAATCAGCAGATAAAGATATCAAAATAGGAAAATGCAGTCAGCGCAGTCATTAACGCAATAAGCAGCTGTACACTATAGGTAATTTATCCAAATCCTACAAAATGTCCAATCTAAAGAAAAGTGCAGCGCTGTCAGTTGAAATCCTTAGATAACAGACACCCAGTGCAAAACAGTGCAATATTGATATAAAGTGCTTCAGTGCCACGCCACCTTCACCGTTAACTCTAGCAGCTCACCTCCAATATCAGGCTCTTATTACAGGAGCCAGATAACGCCTGTTGTCATACCTTAGGGCAGATGAAGGTTCCAGGTGGAAAAATCAATCGAAACATATATCTCCAATAAATTGATCCAATAAGATCTCCAAGTGCTCAGTCATTGACCACATAGAAGAAAAAAGGACCACATCTAGTGCTCTCCATATAGTAAAATCATTTTACTTTATTAAAATGTATAAAACATACTCACAAAAAACGCACTGCAGCCCAGTGCATAGCTAATGGCGGCTTGTTAAGAATATGCAGACGCGAACGTTGATCCAACATAGATACAAACGTCTTGTTACAAGGATAGCGATGGTCGCGGGTGACGTCACTTCCTACTTCCGTAGGAACAAGACGTTTGTATCTATGTTGGATCAACGTTCGCGTCTGCATATTCTTAACAAGCCGCCATTAGCTATGCACTGGGCTGCAGTGCGTTTTTTGTGAGTATGTTTTATACATTTTAATAAAGTAAAATTTCTTGTCTTTGGTTACCAGATGGATGGGATTTGCTGTAAAAAGTAAAACAAAACTTTTAGACATTTATCCCCAGGCCGCTGTAAGCTGCAGCATGCATGACCGTCTGTTACAATCATGACCGGAAGATTTCAGCAGTCATTTCGTTTTGTGATTTGTAAAGCTAGTGATTCACGTGAGTTTCATTTTCTGCTGCCAGTGATTCATTACTCACATGTTTTTGTATCCTGACACTACATATACTGGTATGGATAAGATCTGGCATGCAGTTATGTTGTTTAGAATCTCCCATATCTGTATAATGATGCTGTCTGAGTTAATGTACCAATAATATATTGTTGTCCATTATGATGCGACTTCTATGCGCTATATAAGGACTTTCCAGAAATGGGATTTGTAACTGGCACAAGTAAGAAAATTCCTTTAGATTTGTCACATGCCGTAGTACTGTACGTATTTCCACTATATATTATTACTGCAGAGTCTCAGCAGCACATACCATAGTACTGTACATATTTTCATTATACTATGTTACTAGTGCAGATACTACTCACTGTGGTCTTTGTGCAGGCCTGAAGGTGTGGGCAGGCTACGTAGACCTAGGCCTAGGGCGAATTTAACCCTGAAGTCATATGTGTCTAATATGGACACCGGTCCAAAAATGTATTTTTTTTTAATATAAAGCCAAAATTCTGCAGCATGCTAAATCCTACATAGATTACTGGTGCCCAGTCTGCTGCCCTGGGGCTATAAGCAGCCATATGGTACCTGGTGAGCAGCCTTCAGACGCCAGGAGTTAGTAGTGGAAGTGGAATCACGGGGTTGTAAATGGCATGTAATGTCAGTGATCTCTTGCAGTCTCATGTTACATGTCCTCAGTCTCTGACTGTCTTCGGCAACATGCCTCCAGTCTCCAACCACCCCTATTTCACAGGCCACAGTTAACAATAGTCATAATCTTGAAAGTTGAGGCCCCTTGTACCTCATAACTTCATAATTTGAGGCCCCTTATACAGTACCTCATAACTTGAGGCCCCTTATATCTCATAATCTCATAGGTTGAGGCCCTTTATATATCATAACCTTTTAAGCTGAGGCTCCTTGTACTTCATAATTGCATAAATTGAGGCCCCCTATACTCCATAATCTCGTAAATTGAGGCCTCCTGCATTTCATTACCTCATAAGATGAGGTCCTCTATATCTCATAGCCTAATAGGTTGAGACCCGTTATATCTCATAACCTCATAGGTTGAAGCCCCCTATACCTCATAAGTTGAGGCCTGGCCCACTATACCTTTTAAACTCATGAATTTAGGCCCCTATACTTTACAACCTCATAAGCTGAGGTCCCCCTATATTTCATAACCTCATAAGCTAAACCCCATTATACTTCATAACCTCATAAGCTAAACCCCGTTATACTTCAAAACCTCATAAACTGAGGCCTCCTATACCATAAATTGAGGCCCCCCTATACTTCATAAATTGAGGACCCCTATACTTTATAATTGAATCCCAACCACGATACTACCTGCCTGGAGTTTGCATGTTCTCCCTGTGCCTGCGTGGGATTCCTCCGGGTTCCCCGGTTTCCTCCCACACTCCAAAGACATGCTGTGAGTAAATTAGATCCTGTCTAAATTGGCTCTAGTATATGTATGAATGTGAGTTAGGGACCTTAGATTGTAAGCTCCTTGAGGGTAGGGACTGATGTGAATGTACAATATATATGTGAAGCGCTGCGTAAATTGACTGCTATATAAGTACCTGAAATAAAATAAATAAATAAATTGAGCCCTATATTTCATTACCTCCTAAGGTGAGACCCTCTATACCTCATAATTTGACATCTTATATACATTATAATTTGATTATCTCTGATAAAGAGCTTTTGTTAATTAAAAGTGATGCTGTCCTACATACCTCGTTAAAGACAGTTTATCAGGATTCAAATTTTACAGCTTCCATTATGGACTTATTTTTTATGTGTTCGTTCCAGGGCTGTCCTGGCTGTGTTACCTAAAGCCTAACACCATCCAAAATGTTTTTGTATGTTTTTTTGTTATATCTTGGGGAACATTAACAATTCGGCCTGGTTTTATGTGTCTGCAACCATCATTTTGGGGATTTTTTCGCCATTTCTTGTCCTTGTGACACATATATGAGAATTGGCGTCACCAAAATGGGAGTGTATAGACAGCAATGAAACAATGTTAGACGTCCCCAGCATTACTTTAGCTGGCTGTATACTAGTAAATTTGAATGAAAATTCTCAGTACATTCAATGATTTGACAAATGTTCAAAAGTACTTTAAATTTTTGCTTAATTTTAACGTTCAATTTAGGAATAAATGTATTTTCCCAAATGAAAACCATGTAGACTATTAGAAATGTGATCGTCTGAGAAAAAATTTTCATGCTGATCCTAATTTTCTCGTGACTATGATCGAAAACAAATGTCAATTTGATTTCACTAAGCATTTGAAAATCGAACAAACGTTCTTGAATCTAAAGATTTTGATTGAAATCCTACTAATGTATGGCCAGCTTTACTCTACAAATATTGTTTCAGTTTTTGTGTGTTGGGGAAATTTCCTGCCTGCCCTAAAAGTGAAATCTGCCCACAGATAGCAATACAAATCTAAAAAAGAGCTTTGGGTGGAAATGGGCTTTTTGAGGGCCGTAGAACGGTGGTTTTTTTTTCTGGCCCTCAGAAACTAGGTTTGGGTTGGCCAGCCATAGCAACAAATGTTCATTTCAGCCAGATTTTTGCATTTATATGAAAAGAGAAGAGGAATAGGGATGGGGGCAGGGGAAGCAGATTGGGCAGCAGCCATGTCAATGGGCAGCTCTAATGAGCGTCTGGCCTGGAGCAGATGTTACAGGTCAGGAATTCCATCTGGCTGTATGCGTTACTGAAGAAGAATAAAGACGACAGCTCCGGATCATGTATCTTCACAACCTTGTAGGCTTTTGTCCCTTAATTTTTTGCAAACTTCCAATCTGAAAACTCAAATTCCAGGATAAACATTAGAGCCATTCAGCAGGTAGGTGATGGAGGAGGACACTGGAGGACCAAATCTTGGCCCACTCTGGCCTGAAAACTTCTCCCACACCTTCGAAGTCTCACTGTTGACCATAAATTCCACCTATCACAGCAATGGGCCAATAGTAAGACTAATAAGGTAGGGAGCATGGCCGTTCACTGGTCCAGGAAACCTGGTCTGAGATTTACACGCCAGAGCACCTTTGGATTTGGCTTACCTGGGATGTTAAACAGAACAATTGACTGATGTGCAGGCACCTGGTGGTGTTTTCTATATGGTGCCACTGGCGGGTTTGGGACATGTTTTGCACTTCCTGTCCTAGAGTGATAGTGTTCTCACTGTATGGAAGACCAACTTTGGATTCCTAGGCTGCTCTCCTTATCTGGAATACAGACACCTGCTTCTCTTTACGTTTCCATTACTTTGGAAAGGGGTGTTCTGTAGTTCACAGGAAAAAGCTGATAATATTGGTTTGAGATATCAGTTCAGTGCGCAGGAAGTTATAAAAGACACTGCATTTCTGGTAAGATTGACCAGTATTCTTCTGTACTTGCAGGTCTCTCCAGAGATGCTCAATTGGGTTTAGGTCAGGGCTCTGGCTGGGCCATTCAAGAACAGTCAAGGAGTTGTTGTTAAGCCACTCCTTCGTTATTTTAGCTGTGTGCTTAGGGTCATTGTCTTTTTCGGCCCAGTCTGAGGTCCTGAGCACTCTGGAGAAGGTTTTGGTCCAGGATATCCCTGTACTTGGCCGTATTCATCTTTCCCTCAATTGCAACCAGTCGTCCTGTCCCTGCAGCTGAAAAACACTTCCACAGCATGATGCTGCCACCACCATGCTTCACTGTTGGGACCGTATTGGACAGGCGATGAGCAGTGCCTGGTTTTCTCCACACATACCGCTTAGAATTAAGGCCAAAAAGTTCTATCTTGGTCTCATCAGACCAGAGAATCTTATTTCTCACCATCTTGGAGTCCTTCGGGTGTTTTTTAGCAAACTCCACTCGGGCTTTCATGTGTCTTGCACTGAGGAGAGGCTTCCATCGGACCACTCTGCCATAAAGCCCCGACTGGTGGAGGGCTGCATTGATGGTTGACTTTCTACAACTTTCTCCCATCTCCTGACTGCATCTCTGGATCTCAGCCACAGTGATCTTTGGGTTCTTCTTTACCTCTCTCACCAAGGCTCTTCTCCCCCGATAGCTCAGTTTGGCCGGACGGCCAGCTCTAGAAAGGCTTCTGGTCGTCCCAAACGTCTTCCATTTAAGGATTATGGGGGCCACTGTTCTCTTAGGAACCTTAAGTGCAGCAGAAATTTTTTTGTAACCTTGGCCAGATCTGTGCCTTGCCACAATTCTGTCTCTGAGCTCTTCAGGCAGTTCCTTTGACCTCATGATTCTCATTTGCTCTGACATGCACTGTGAGCTGTAAGGTCTTATATAGACAGGTGTGTGGCTTTCCTAATCAAGTCCAATCAGTATAATCAAACACAGCTGGACTCAAATGAAGGTGTAGAACCATCTCAAGGATGATCAGAAGAAATGGACAGCACCTGAGTTAAATATATGAGTGTCACAGCAAAGGGTCTGAATACTTAGGACCATGTGATATTTCAGTTTTTCTTTTTTAATAAATCTGCAAAAATGTCAACAATTCTGTGTTTTTCTGTCAATATGGGGTGCTGTGTGTACATTAATGAGGAAAATAAATGAACTTAAATGATTT
>BLSH010450709.1:1252629-1295967 GCA_018402905.1 Glandirana rugosa | reverse complement strand
GACTCACAGAATAATGGGGACATTATAGAATAATGTCATTGGGTCGCTGGGTTACTGTAATAAGATATTACAGGGGTAATAAGACACTCAGGGGCTGGGTTACTGTAATAAGATATTACGGAGGTAATAAGACACTCAGGAGCTGGGTTACTGTAATAAGATATTACAGGGGTAATAAGACACTCAGGGGCTGGGTTACTGTAATAAGATATTACAGGGGTAATAAGACACTCAGGAGCTGGGTTACTGTAATAAGATATTACAGGGATAATAAGACACTCAGGAGCTGGGTTACTGACACTCGGGACCTGGGTTACTGTAATAAGATATTACAGGGGTAATAAGACACTCATAGGCTGGGTTACTCTGATCCGAAGTTCTGGGGGTAGATGGGATGTTCTGGGTTATGGAATGAGCAGAGGTGGTGGATGGGTGATCTGTTTCTGAGTCGTACTCCAGAGGTAATTGGACACTGGAGGCGGATACACTGCCATTCAGGGGAAGTGGGATGATGGAGCACAGCCTGGCAGGTAGGGGGGCACAGCTGGGTGTTGGTACATCTGGAAAACAGATGTGGATTCTCTACTGCAGCCAGAACTCTTTAGTTGCTCTCCACCCTGTCCTGGTGTGAGATCTGAGGAGGGAGAGGGAAGTCTGGGAACCAAGGAAAGGCAGATTAGAAGAAACTGGCTACAATCAGAAAAGAAAACAGAGAGAGGAAAAGGAAATATGATAGAAAGAAAGTGAGAAAGGAATTCAGAAAGAGAAGAGGGGAATGGTTCTGGAGAGAGTGGATGAAATAATGGACAGAATTAAAACAGACAACATGGAGAATTAGAAGCATACATGATGAGGTTTAGAACATTTTGCAAATATTAAAATAAAAGCAATTATTGTTTTTTATTGTTCAAAAAACAATTTTGTTTATTATTTTTGATATTCAATAAACAATTGCATTATACTATGTCATGAGATCAGCTTTCTTTGTTTTCCTGCACTGTAGCATTACTGGAACTAGTGGACCTTCAGTCATTTTGTGAACTTTCCTTCTATTAAATTCTCTGCCCTTGTTGTTTTAACTTTGAATAGTAAAACATTTTTTTTCTGCCAGTAAAAACCTTATACAACCCACTTCCTGTTCCTTGTCTGGTAATTAGCCTAGGCTTATGACATCATGCACAGCTGCAGAGCTGGAGGTGTGCCTCTGTGTGTCTGTGTAAATCCAGGAAGTGAACAAGGAGCAGCTTCAGCTGCCCACAGGTAAAATGGCTGCAGCCAGACTTAGTGGAGGGAGCTTTCTGCAGCATATTTGGCAAGTACAGAATCACAGTATATATAAAATATAAAAAGTGGTTGGAGGGAAGCATCAGAATGGCAAAGATGTTTTTATTGCAAATTATGTGAACCGACTGCAGTTCCTCTTTGAGACTGCACAAAGCCTTGGGGACTACTAGCAGTGGGCCTGCAGTATATCTTATTGACCTATGCTATGGCCAAATTCCAGACTGCTCTGAACAGGCAATGGAGTTTGCTCACCTTAATTTATCTCACCTACCTTCCAACTGGAGAAACAAAGCAGCTTATCATAGCGGTGGGCCAAAAGGAATGCCAAGAAGAGAATCCGTGTCTGCAAGGAAGAGATCAATACTTACCCATATAGATGATCTTTACTCTCTTGAAGAGATAAGCTTGCTGCAGACTCTTCAGTATCTGACACTTCCAGGAGGGTCAGATGCCTGGTCGTCCTCTGTGGGTCCTTCTACGTCCCTATTGTGTCCTGTATTGACATAGTAGCCTGTGGGTGGAACCACAGCAAGCAGAGGGTCACTAGGCACCCGATACTCTTAGAAGTGTCGGATTCTGTAGAGTTTTTCATATAAACCCTAGAGCAGCCATTTTCAACCAGGGTGCCCAGGCACCCTGGGTTGCCTTGACGTTTCTTCAGGAGTGCCTTGGCAAATATGCCTAAAAATTGATCAAAAACTGTATATAAGCCCGCAGATGGATTAAGTCTGCCTTTTAGCTACACAAAGCCACCGGTTTTCATTATGCACCATTACGACTTTGTAGATACTGGCATGCTAACAACCAATGACGTCATCAGTCGATAAGGAGTATGATGTCTGCCCATCCACAGCATTCTTGTTTGACCCTTCTGTGCCCCTCACCCTCAGCACTGGGGTGACATTAACTGACTGATGGAGAGAAATTGAGGGAGAAGAGAAACATTGGAAAATTAGTCGTTACCAGTGTGCAAAAGTGTATTTGCTTTGGAAGAATAAATCACCTGAATGCTGCTGCTTTTACATTTTAGAATGGGGTGCCTTGAAAACCATCCATAATTTCAAAGGGTGCCTTGAGATTGTCTATAATTTTAAAGGGTGCCTTGAGATTGTCTATAATTTTAAAGGGTGCCTTAAGATTGTCTATAATTTTAAAGGGTGCCTTGACTGAAAAAAGGTTTAGAAACACTGCCCTAGAGCATGGGATCAGGCAGCATGCTACATGCTATGATTGATCAGGGGGTCTACCTTTCCGGCCACAAACCACTTTGAATTTCAGGCAGTTCATCAGGAATTCCATTAGGAATTCAGTCAGTTGGTGGTCTTCCTAGCCACCTCCTGCCTGACATTCCTTGATGGAAAAATTGAAGGAATGGGCAACAAAATAGTCAGGTACCGGGATGAATTAAAATGGAATTTAGCCACAAACTGAAAAATATGTGAGCAGGAAGGAATTTTATTGCAAAAAAGACATACTTGGCTTCATAAACTATTGATGGTTCTCAAAATATATACAGATTTATGGAATGCACCAAATATTTATTCATGTTGAAGGCTTCGTTCAGGAAGATACAACTAGTGTGCCAAATGTTAAGACTGGGTTCACATATGTGCGGCCGCGGGTTCGTACCTGGGGTCTGGTGCGTGTCTGTTCACCTGTTCATGTGCAATTCAGGTTCAAATTTTTGCCTGAATTCACACCTGAACCAGACCCAAACATACACAGGACCCTTTTTCAATCTGGACCACGGCCGCCCCGGACATGTGTGAACCGGCTCCATTGAGAGCCGGTCACACTCGCATGTCATGGGAATTGGATGCAGGAAAACCCACATCCAATTCACATATGTGTGAAACTAGCCTAAACGATTCTGAAGTGTGACATATCGCACAAAAGTCTCAAGATCTATGCCAAATAAATGTTTAAAAAAATTGTGCCTGGAGAATGTGGGCAGGGGGGAAGGGAGAGATTGGGGAAAACTGTATTATTGACTTGCTGGCTTCTGATACTGCTGGATTATGATATTATTGTAAAAACATTTATGTATTGTCCTATTGTCTCTGGTTGATGACTCTATTTTCTCAGCTTGTGTTCTCAATAAAGCTTTGAGATATAAAATGTCAAGAGAAGGATGGCGCAAGGCAGTCAAGCCCTCAGGGTTATACATGTTGCCACAGAATAATTTATGTGAAATTCAAAGTGTCACAATCTAATATTTCCCAACTCCACAAATGCAATCATGGCTTATTGGGCCCACCAAGTCTCTTCTACATTAAAGGCCTATTATCTTCCTTCTTACAAGATGCTTTACAATGTACATTGAGCTGTGTGTTCGCAACTCTCTCTTGGCACTCCTCTGTGCCCAGGATGAATGAACTTCCATGCGCAGGAATTATGTCATACCAGCACTGCCATTCAAGATGACCAAAGACCTGAACCCAGGAGAAGGTGAAGCTGGGGAAAAGATGATGGTGCTGGATGTGCAGGAATTACATCATCCTGGCCTGGCCAGTCAAGATGGCTGAAGATCCCAAACCCGGAAAAAGCTGGCAATGTGGGTGTCAATGAGGGAGCTCACAGATGTTACATAGTTGTAGCGAAGGTAAGTATAGTTCTGATTTAAAGAGACTGAGGAGCAGCAAAATAGGACAGGAAATAGTATCTTTAAAGTTAGTAAGTATGATCTGAGATTAGTGGGCACCTATAATGTCCCACTTTATCGTTTCCATGTATGGCAGACATTGCAAGGCTCTGTAAGATTTAGTCTCACCTCGAGTCTCGACCCCAAGTTCTTCTCTTGTTTTATATATATATATATATATATGTTAACATTAAAATGAGTAAGATTATGAAAAGACATTTTGTTAGAAAAAAAAGCCAGTTGGAGTTCTGTGAGGCCACAGCCTCCCTGAGAATCTTATACAGTGCTGGAATAGAGAACATGGCTCTGAAGAATTAATGTATGGCTCAGCATGACATAATGCAGGCCATGGACAGCGGTCCAGGATGACATAATGCAGGCCATGGACAGAGGTCCAGGATGACATAATGCAGGCCATGTACTGCAGTCCAGGACGACATAATGCAGGCCATGGACAGCGGTCCAGGACGACATAATGCAAGCCATGGACAGCGGTCCAGGACGACATAATGCAGGCCATGGACAGCGGTCCAGGACGACATAATGCAAGCCATGGACAGCGGTCCAGGATGACATAATGCAGGCCATGGACAGCAGTCCTGGACGACATAATGCAGGCCATGGACAGCGGTCCAGGACGACATAATGCAGGCCATGGACAGCGGTCCAGGACGACATAATGCAGGCCATGGACAGCGGTCCAGGATGACATAATGCAGGCTATGGACAGCGGTCCAGGACAACATAATGAAGGCCATGGACAGCGGTCCAGGATGACATAATGCAGGCCATGGACAGCGGTCCAGGATGACATAATGCAAGCCATGGACAGCGGTCCAGGACGACATAATGCAATCCGTGGACAGTGGTCCAGGACGACATAATGCAGGCCATGGACAGCGGTCCAGGACGACATAATGCAGGCCATGGACAGCGGTCCAGGATGACATAATGCAGGCCATGGGCAGCGGTCCAGGATGACATAATGCAAGCCATGGACAGCGGTCCAGGATGACATAATGCAAGCCGTGGACAGTGGTCCAGGACGACATAATGCAGGGCATGTACAGTGGTCCAGGACGACATAATGCAAGCCGTGGACAGTGGTCCAGGACGACATAATGCAGGCCATGTACAGTGGTCCAGGACGACATAATGCAAGCCGTGGACAGCGGTCCAGGACGACATAATGCAGGTCATGGACAGCGGTCCAGGATGACATAATGCAAGCCATGGACAGCGGTCCAGGATGACATAATGCAAGCCATGGACAGCGGTCCAGGATGACATAATGCAGGCCAGGGACAGCAGTCCAGGATGACATAATGCAAGCCATGGACAGCGGTCCAGGATGACATAATGCAAGCCATGGACAGCGGTCCAGGATGACATAATGCAGGCCATGGACAGCAGTCCAGGATGAGACCATGCAGGCTGGGGATCCCGGTCCTGGCTGCGAGTCTGCAGAGACAGGTGTAGAACACGCCACTGTTTACTCTCATTATCACACTCTGCAAGATAATTAGTAGAAGGCAGAAATGTGACACTTCCTCCCATGTGCTGAGGTGATGAGACCTCCTTGTCACATTCTAATTACTTGTAACAGCTCCAAATACCTCTCAGACTAGAGAAAGCACATGCCTGGAATTGTAAAGGGGATTTACTGTATAATTTCTGCTTTTTTTTAAGCTGAACTCCAGGCAAACATCTAAATATACTGGCCTTACTCATTTTTTTTTTTTTTACCAAGGAGGAACCCTTGACATGACTTTAAATTTTTATGGAACCCCTGCTAGAAATTACGTTATCTATATCTTATGCTACAAATGATGAATATATCGTTGTTAAAAATAATATTAAAGGGATAAGACATGTGGTGTGCACATTTATACGTAAACTGCATTGTCAACAATTATCTTGATCAGAGTAGAAGTTTCACTTTTACTTTGGCATCAGAGGAAAAATACCATCTTACATTGTTGGTCAGTATAGAAGTGCCACCCTTACTTTGGGGTCAGTGAAAACGTATCACCTTATATTGTTGATTATTATAGAAGTACCACCCTTACCTTGGGGAAGGTGGAAGAGTACCATCTTAGTTTTCAGTGTAATAGTACCACCCTTATTTTGAGGGTTCATTAAAATGTACCACCTTACATTGTTAGTCAGTGTAACAGTGCCACCCTTACTTTGGGATCTGTGAAAAAGTACAATCTTACATGATGGTCAGTTTAAAAGTACCCCTTATGCAGAACTAGTGACTGCTCAAGGAACCCCAAACCATCTCTGAAGGAACCCTAGGGTTCCACAAAACCCTGATTGAGAAAGGCTGCATACATATGAACCGTTGTAGCTGCAAATTATATTATCCATTATATTGCATTTCCACCCAGACATTTTTTTTCTCTCCAGAAATAAAAAAAGTTTTGACACACACACCCCAGATGAATGAACAAAAGACATCTGGACCAATGAAAATATACAGTATCTCACAAAAGTGAGTACACCCCTCACATTTTTGTAAACATTTTATCATATATTTTCATGTGACAACACAGAAGAAATGGCACTTTGCTACAATGTAAAGTAGTGAGTGTACAGCTTGTATAACAGTGTAAATTTGCTGCCCCCTCAAAATAACTCAACACACAGCCATTAATGTCTAAACTGCTGGCAACAAAAGTGAGTACACCCCTAAGTGAAAATGTCCAAATTGTGCCCAAAGTGTCAATATTTTGTGTGGCCACCATTATTTTCCAGCACTGCCTTAACCCTCTTGGGCATGGAGTTCACCAGAGCTTCACAGGTTGCCACTGGAGTCCTCTTCCCCTCCTCCATGACAACATCACGGAGCTGGTGGATGTTAGAGACCTTGCGCTCCTCCACCTTCTGTTTGAGGAGCCCCACAGATGCCCAATAGGGTTTAGGTCTGCAGACATGCTTGGCCAGTCCATCATCATTACCCTCAGCTTCTTAAGCAAGGCAGTGGTCGTCTTGTGGTGTTTTGGGTTGTTATGTTGGAATACTGCCCTGCGGCCCAGTCTCCGAAGGGAGGGGATCATGTTGGCATTCATGGTTCCCTCAATGAACTGTAGTTCCCCAGTGCCAGCAGCACTCATGCAGCCCCAGACCATGACACCCCCACCGCTATGCTTGACTGTAGGCAAGACACACTTGTCTTTGTACTCCTCACCTGGTTGCCGCCACACATGCTTGACACCATCTAAACCAAATAAATGTATCTTGGTCTCATCAGACCACAGGACATGGTTCCAGTAAACCATGTCCTTAGTCTGCTTGTCTTCAGCAAACTGTTTGCAGGCTTTCTTGTGCATCATCTTTAGAAGAGGCTTCCTTCTGGGACGATAGCCATGCAGACCAATTTGATGCAGTGTGCGGCGTATGGTCTGAGCACTGACAGGCTGACCCCCAACCCTTCAACCTCTGCAGCAATGCTGGCAGCACTCATACGTCTATTTCCCAAAGACAACCTCTGGATACGATGCTGAGCATGTGCACTCTACTTCTTTAGTCTACCATGGCGAGGCCTGCTCTGAGTGGAAGCTGCCCTGTTAAACCGCTGTATGGTCTTGGCCACCGTGCTGCAGCTCAGTTTCAGAGTCTTGGAAATCTTTTTATAGCCTAGGCCATCTTTATGTAGAGCAACAATTCTTTTTTTCAGATCCTCAGAGAGTTCTTTGCCATGAGGTGCCATGTTGAACTTCCAGTGACCAGTATGAAAGAGTGAGAGTGATAACATCACATTTAACACACCTGCTCCCAATTCACACCTGAGACCTTGTAACACTAATGAGTCACATGACACTGGAGAGGGAAAATGGCTAATTGGGCCCAATTTGGACATTTTCACTTAGAGATGTACTCGCTTTTGTTGCAAGTGGATTAGACATTAATAGCTGTGTGTTGAGTTATACACTGTTATACAAGCAGTTCACTCACTACTTTACATTGTAGCAAAGTGTCATTTCTTCAGTGTTGTCACGTGAAAAGATATAATAATATATTTACAACAATGTGAGGGGTGTACTCACTTTTGTGAGATACTGTATACAGTATATACTCAAACAGGTGATGCATTGCCTTCAACCAGAGTTGGAGAGCATGGAGCATAAAGCAGGAATGCACGGTAGACCCCCCTAGGCTGGTATCAGGTGGCAATGTGGCTAAATGCAAACAATGGTCAGGGGGTCTACACCCTTTGAATATCTGCCAGATCAGTCAGGTGGTGGCCCTGTTGGCCGCCTCCGTCATCTCCGATTTAAATATTGACGGAGCAGGCGGGAAATTGTTGGCGGAACAGTGGCTGCATCCTGCGTGGATGGAGGAATCCAATTTTTTTTATTCTGCCAGTAGGCTGTGCGTCGCTAAACCCAATGATTAAATTGTTTCTCAAAACAGTTCAATTCAAGGCATGTCACAGTTACCTTTTGTTTTCAACCAAACTGTCAAACCATCAAATGGCTAGTGCCATAGCTGATCACATGTGCAGCACTCAGTCAGAGGCTAATATGGCAGCCTCCTTGGCTGTAGACAATAGGAGGGTTTAGTTCCACTGTAAAGAAAGGATGGGAACTCAAGTGTCAAAGGTAGAACATAGAGGCATACAAGCAATTCAACCAATACAAGTATAAATGCACAATAAATGGTTAGAGGTGGATTAATGTAAGTAATCCTATCAGTGTGTGGACCTACCAACAATTATGTAGTAAAGGGCCTGACTGATTGGATACAAAGTAATTGGATATGAATTAGATAGGCATATTAAATAGTTTTGGTAAATCTAAAGTTGATTGTACAAAGATTTCTGGAAGTTTAAAGGAAACCTGTCATTGCAGAACGGAAGCTGCCATTTGTGACCTCTCCTCTTCAAAATTGCTATATTCTAGCCCTCTTAATTCCAGTTACTAACGCAAAACAATTATGCAGAGGAGGTAATCAATGGCAGACTCCCATGACAGGTTCACTTTAATAAGGTCTGGCTTTCCTTCTTTGACATGACGCATCCTCCTCTCCAGAGGCGTTACTAGAACCTTCAGGGCTCCTGTGCAAGAAAATATGAAGGGACCCCCTGACTCCTGGCCAGGGCCCTTCCCTTTTCCCACTGATCCTGGGGCCCTTTACTTCAGTTGTGGGTCCCTTTATTATGGTCCTACCGAATAAACGAATAGTTGTGTACCGAGCCTCTTATTCATTTAGAAACAGAAGTATAGCAAAAACAGTTTACTATGCTTCAGTTATGAGTGAACCAATTTGTCCCAATCACTGACTCTGTCCATTCAGAAAAGGAAGGAGCCGGTAAATGAAAAATGGGGGGGGGGGGGCAGGCAAGCACACAGGGACCCTGGGAACAGCAGAAGACAAGTAAACTGGATAGGGGGGGCAGCATATAGAGGAACCAATCTCCTCCTATCCAGGTGTACAAGCCCTGTAGTTACACCACTGCTCCTCTCTCACTACAAGGTTTTGCCCCAAAGACCTGCCTTTCAGCGTTCTTTCTAAACTCCAGAGAGTTGTCTCCATTCACAGAGACCTGGGTATTTTTATTGGTGCTTGTTGTGCTATCTCATGATCATATTCCTCTCGAAAATTCACAAAATACATATTGCATTAGTCAGGAATCATTTTCTTTCCCACATGAACAAACCTTTATTTGTTAAAAACTCTATTATCTCAGGAAAGTGTTATTTTATCACCTCCTCATCTAGATTCTTATCCTGCCGTTCTAAAGAGACACCTCAAAGAAACTCACAGCTATAACAATGTGTATGCAGTCCATTAATTAGATGCACACAGTAATGCCTGTAGTGAATTGAGCAACAAAAATGGAACATTTCAATTAGCAATTAACGAACAGGAATGGGTTATGCTTTGGCTATTGTGGTGCTTGAGCATCCCAAGAGGACAGCAGATACTAAGATGCTGCTTCCACACCTGGCACAATCTATTCCACCATCAAAGTCACTTATATCACACATCCATCCCATTCTAGCACTTGGGTGAGCAACAGCGGAACCTCAAGACCTTGTCTGAATGCTTTATGTATTGAGTTGTCTGGGATGTTTGGCACAGATATAGCCAGCTCTAACCAATAAAATGAATGCCTTCAGTTGCTTAGCATTGTGCAGAAAACACAGTGTAACAGCATGCTTGCATCCATCACAAGGTCAGTTATTGGTGGAGTCCAGTGGGCTGAATTAGACACGGTTTTTATCACTTGGTTACTCCAGTAAAGTACTAAGCCTTCCATAATTCCTTGGGTCTCACCCACTATGGGGTGTACCTGCGCCCTCTGCTGCATTCCTCATAATATAAAACAAAGTAAAGCTCCAGTACGGGGATCCTTGTGTTAATGCTATAGATGTGCACTCAAAGAAATGTATATTGACTGCAGGATAAGAATATATTGTACAAATACAAGAATCATGAGTATTCTTACATGACTTTTGGTGTGCTTTGTGTATATCTTCCAGATCTGTGCAGTAATCTAGTGTGAAACTTTTCCTGTAATAAAGACTGGTCACTGCTGCTCTCTCTCCTTGTGCAGGGGGAATGGTCTGGTCTCCGCCCCTCCTGTAGAGTTCTACAGGCAGCCTGTAGTGGGTGGAGCCTGATGGGTCCCTCTCACAGCTCTGCTGTCTGCTCAGACTATGTATAGCACAGAGATGATGCCACTGCTACTTTTACAAGGTAATAAATGAGCTTGTAAAGGCATTTGGTGCCTCCCAGCTCTTTAAGAGTTCTAAAAGCCAGGAGGCGGAGGCGTGCATTTGGATCACCTGACCGTGATTGGCAGTCACAGCAGTCACATGATCAGAAAGCACTCGATCACTAGTATGCATCGGGAGCTTTCCGGTAACCGCCAGCTACCATGCAGGGAGAACACTCTCAGCATGGTAAGTGGATTACACTGGGCTGCACACACCCCTAGGCTAAAAATATGCATGCATCATACATACTAGGGGAAGTGCAACTGGGGGAATCCATAGTGGAGAAGGATCTGGGTATTTTGGTAGATCATAAGCTTAAAGTGGAGTTCCACCCTATTAAAAGTCAGCAGCTACAAAAAGTGTAGCTGCTGACTTTTAATAATCGGACACTCACCTGTCCCAGGCTCCATCAATGCAGCGGCCTGCAGCGTCGCTCTTCTTTTCCTCCCTCCGGCGGCACCAGCATCACAAGTTTGGGCACCCGACTTTGGCTTCAAAACTGGGCGCGCACTGCGCGAGTCGCGTTGCGCACTGTGAATGGCCTGCGCACCTTCTGGGACCTGTGATGTGTCCCACGGCACCAGGAGAGGAAGTGGACCTGGGACCCTGTGAAAACAGGGTCCCCTGTCCACCCGCCCCCCCCCCCCCCAAAAAAAAATGACATGCCAATTGAAGCATGTAGGGGAGGTCACCTTCCCTTAAAGTGGAAGTTCCACTTTTGGTTGGAACTCTGCTTTAATAATAGCATGCAATGCCAAGCTTCAGTTTCCAAAGAGAGCAAAATCATTTATTGTATTAGAAAGGTATGGACTCCAGAGACAGATATTCGGCCCCTGAACAAATCATTAGTAAGACCTCATCTGGAATATGCCTTTCAATTTTCGGTATTAGATCTCAAAAAGGATATTGGGGAGCTGGAGAAAGTGCAGAGAAGAGCAACCAAACTGATGAGGCATGGAGGAGCTCAGCTATGAGGAAAGATTGGAGGAACTGAATGTATTCTCTCTTGAGAAGAGGAGGTTAAAGGGGGATATGATCACCATGTACAAATACATACCTGGTCCATATAGTGAACTTGGTGTTGAGTTATTCACTTTAAGGTCATTACAGAGGATAAGGGGGCACTCTACGTCTGGAGAAAAAGAGATTTAATCTCCAAATACGGAAAGGTTTCTTCACAGTTAGAGCTGTGAAAATGTGGAACAGACTCCTTCAAGAGGGGGTCCTGGCCAGCTCAGTAGATTGCTTTAAAAAGGCATGGATTCTTTCCTAAATGTACATAATATAACTGGGTACTAACTTTTATAGGTAAAGTTAATCCAGGGAATATCTGATTGCCTCTCGGGGATCAGGAAGTAATTTTTTACCCCTGCTGGAGCAAATTGAATTATACTTTGCTGGGGCTTTTAGCCTTCCTCTGGAGCAGCTGTGGGTATAGGATTGTGTATATGGGCTTGTATGTTTTTTGTTTTTTTTTTATTGGTTGAACTAGATGGACTTGTGTCTTTTTTCAACCTGACTAACTATGTAACCCCGAGAGGCCACATATATGCGTTCGGCTGGCGTGAAGAGGTTAAGGAATATATTTCAATTAAAGATTTTGAGCATGGAGTTCAGCTTTAAAGAGCCTCCCCCACACCTTACCTTTACAGGACAAAGGGACAGGTTCTCTTCAAAGCCCACACCCAGTTATACCAACCTTTATTGAGCTTTCCCGTAGCTCCTTACTTTGCTTTGGCATTTGCAAAATACTTGGAGCTGCTAGGTATGGTTGAGTATGAGAGGTCCTGCTGTGATGCAGTGAACAGGGCTACTGGACAATTACTAGGCCTGAGCACTGTCACATGACAAAGCGGGTGACGTTATTACTCCTTAACACCTGGTATATACCTGGTGAGTATAAGTGGGTCAGTGACCCTGTCACTTTTCCTAGGATGGGAAAGGTGATGGGATCTTTTTAACTCCTTTTCTATGCTGGGTGGACTGACCCTTTAACCATGCCAGTGGTAAAATTCACCATAAAGTCTTTGCTACAGCAATGCATAAAACCTTCTTCCAGAGCACAGATCACTCTAGTAAACCCTCATACAGATTTCCTTGTTTGTTTTCTAAAACGTAAAGATATCAAAAATGTAAGATGTTTTGGTGGAATTATCTCAGCTTTTGAGGACTGTTGATGGTCATTTCCTGTGAGACTGGACAAATCAGGGTTAAACATTGTACAGTATGTGCGGCATAATTTAATCTGATCAAAGATATTTAAGAACACATTGAGCTCATAAATGGAAACAAAAAAAAAAAAGATTCTCCTCTTAAAGCTGTTAGATGAACAGATACAATATAGGCTCCCTCAGTCCAAGACCCATTACTTTCAAGTCACATGGTGGTTTCCAGGGCTGATGGGCCTTGGACAAATGTTTTTTTTTTGTTTAATACCCCTACTTTGGTATTAACCAGCCAGTTTAAAACGTGAAATATGGTTGCCTCTTTGCCATTTATACAGGATATGAAGCTTGTTTAGTCTAGGGGGGCTAAGGATTACTAACCTTACTATAGGGTTCCCTCCCCCATCAGTTCCAGCAATGACAACTCATTCAACAAAGCCATTCCTCTTCATCAGGTGTCACCTCTCTCACCTACAATGCAGGAACAGCGGCCATCACTGGTTCTGCGTATGTGATGATGTCTAGGGCCAACCTACGATATTGGACCAGAGAGAGTAAGACCAGAGCAACTGCTGCCATTTAGGACTGTCAAGTAGTATTAGTATTCCTCTTTATTACAGACCAGTGGATGACAATCATTTTGAGACCAATGCCCAGTTAATTCTTCCAAAACCTTCCATTACCCAACAGTAAAGAAAAATGTTATACTTGTACAATAAAACGATGGGGATTCGAAACAATTGATGAAATGCTGGAAGGCTCTTAATTGGGTTAAGTGTCACTGTGAGTGGTATGGGGGTTATGAAGTGGGTTAGGGGACTCTGTAGAAGACTTAGTAGCTCTGTAGTGGATGGGTTTTTGGAGGAAGCGGGGGAGCACTGTAGTAGGTTGGCGGGCACTGTGGCAAATGGCTGAAGATTTGGGAGCACTGTGGAGAGCTGGAGGTTCTGTAGCAGACTGGGGAGTCTGGGCGGTACTTTGAACGCTTGGGGGGTACTTTGTGGGGAAGTTGAGGGCTTTCTGGAGACACTGTAAGCCACTATGGTAGGTTAGGGGGGCACTGTGGGATATTAAGGGATCTGTAGCTGGTTGGAGGTCACAACCCAGTGGTTGAGAACCACTGCCATAGACTAAAACCATTTTTTTATGGGATGGGGGTCTGCCACTCTTAGTTTCCTATTGAAAATGCTAGTTTCCTGACTGTCTTTGGCTTCATTTGGTGACCTAAACCAATCATAGAGATAAATAGTCAAAGTGAAGTCACAACTTAAATATGCAGACCTGTTCCAGGTCAGTGGGGTTGATCTAGTAAAGAAGCAGAGGCCGTTTTTTTTTTGTTTTTTTTTTGAACTGGCCGGTGTCGCCTGGCATTTGGTCCGTGTGTACGGGGCTTTAGTAAATCAATGCCACAGACTAAGATATATTGAAGCCTTTGGATCAGCATGATAGCCAGGCAAATAGCATTTTTAGAAGTCAGTAGTGACAATATATATACTTCCTTGATACTGGTTCCCTTTAAGGACTTGTACCCACTAGGACCATTTGCATGTTTTGGAACTTTTTGCAACAATAGCAAACTTAACAGACAAACAAAAATCCATTGTTTTCTGCACAGATCATTCCTACTACTGTGTTGTGCTGCAGTATGTTGGGAGACAAATTTACATGCTACAAAAATCCTTCTTGATGCCTAGTACACGCGATCAGAAAAACGGACGTAAAATACTACTTTCAAAGTGATTGTCTGATAATCTGGTCGTTAAGACATAGCTTTCGAAAGCCGATCACGACAGCTAATGCGAAATTAACCGAAGGGACAAACACAAAATTTTTTCTCGTACGATACCAGAACAAAGGATTTTCGTTTAATCAGTACAGTATTTGTCCGGAAAAAAAAATCAGAAGACCAAGAACACGCATGCTCGGAAATGAAAGAATATATAAAAATACAATACAACACAACACATTACATTTCGAAGTTGTATTCTGTCGTATGAGAGTTTTAATAACTTTAGTTATCTCTTCATTTTCGATATGAGACTAGCAAAAAAAATAAAAATAAAAATGGACGAGCATTCGTCTGATATTCTCATTGGATTTACAGTGGGACTGCTCCTGCACTGCAAAGGTTACATGCTTATTTATCTCCAGGGCACCAGAAAAGGTACTCTTTAGGAATCTACAGACATTAGAAAATCTTTGCCCAATTCAGTCATCTACACTCAGAATGTCTTTTGTTTGTATATTTATAGGACCTTCCACCACCCTGCCTTTTGCTCTATGGCTGAGGCTATTCGGGGCAGATATTTAATCAGTTAGGATCAATTACATTTTTTTCCTCAAAGCAGACAGTTGCTCCCCTACTTCCTCCACAGACACAAATATCAAGGTTCATCCAATGATTATGTAGAACAAGCTTTCCCCAGAAAGTCTTGGGTTGTACATGCATGCTTGCCACCCATCAAATGTTTGAAGCTTTAGATTGGCCATAAACAACCTGATACTGTCACATTCTGATGGGACAATGCACTTTGGAAAAAAATTAAACTATTTAATATCAACCCTAGGAGTCGATAACAGGTGGTTTGACACCAGAGGTACTTGCTATTAACTTGTCATGTACTGCTTCCACACATCAGGCAGTTTACCCAGCACCACCAACGGCAGGTAGATCCGAACCTATTGGTCTCAGGAAGAACTCTGCCCATCCAAGGCTAGGTTTATGTATCAATGCATCTGATAACAGTCTCAGACAGTCTATCTAATAGTAACTGATCACATATAGGTCTTTGTTGAGCGGTTAGCATGGAAGAACAGGCCTTTTTAAAAAAAAAATGGAGAAGTTAAAGGATTTGAACTTTAACAAGGGACAAATTGTAATGGCTAGACGACTGGGTCAGAGCAACTCAAAAACTGCATCTCTTGTGTTAAGTTCCTACCAAAAGTGGTCCAAGGAAGGGAACCCAGTGACCCTGCGACAGGGTAATGGGTGGCCAAGGCTCAATGATGCAAGTGGGGAGCGAAGGCCATGAGGAAAAGCCACTATAGCTTAAGTTGCTGAAAAAGTTCATGCTGGTTTTGATATAAAAGTGCCAGAACACACAAGGCAGTGCGGTTTGTTGCGCATGGGGTTGTATAGCCGCAGACCGGTCAGGGTGCCCATGCTGACCCATGTCCACAGCCAAAAGTGCCTACAATGAGCATGTGAGCATCAGAGCTGGACCACAGAGAAATGGGAGAAGGTGGCAGGTCTGAAAAATTCAAGAAGAAGAATTCAAGAATGGTTTGAGGATGTTGACATGGCCTCCAAATTTTCCAAATCTCAATCCAATCAAGCATGTATGGGATGTGCGGAAAAACATGTGAAATCCATAGAGGCTCCACTGTGCAACTTACAGGATTCAAAGGATCTACTACTGACAGCTTGGTGCCAGATACCACAGCATACCTTCAGAGGTCTAGTGGAATCCATGCTTCTATGGGTTATGATGGGTGGTCATAATGCTATGGCTGATCAGTGTATATCACACGATATGTACATTTGGCTGTTACTCATACATCTAGCTACATTCCTGAATACTGCTTTAATGAAATTGTTCCACCGTAGCTACACTGATAAAAATAATAATAATGGGCTTGGTGAGGTTCTCTTCACTTTGACAGGGGGGTCTAAATTTTAGGGAGGAGGATACGGTAAATGGCGATCACAGATTTCGGGAAATAAGTGGAATTAGATAAGGTTACATGTGGCCAATGTTTTTTCTCTGAATTTCCCATGAGGGGTAGGATATGGGGAAAACATGAGTCATCTCAGGAGGAGTTTTCTGGATGGGGAAAGTGCACAGAGAAGAGCTGGAGTGATTTGGTGAAGGAATTGGGAGGGAGATGGGAAGAAATAGGAAACAGAAGGGATCTAATGAGTAGTGAGAACCATGCAGCATACATTCCACCCATCTCTGTGAGTTGCTGCAGAGCAGGAATGTAAACTGAAATGAAACAGGGCGCCTATCTAAGCATAATAGCTCTCTGGAAGGCTGCTTTACATCTACTGAGCCTGATTCCAAACAATGCTATTACACTTAATTGTTGCTTAACATAATAATATCATTACAAAGGTTCCAGTAAACATTCTCAGGTGTATTTCAAATTGTATTAAGTTTACCCTTTGAAATCCATTAAATCCATAAAAGCCCAAAAATAAAGCTGTGCCATGTACATGGGTATGTTTTTGGGCTACACGTCACCTTCTTGTTACTTTATGAGATCCGTCCATCCATAAAAGTAATAGGAAAGCCCAAAGACAAACCCGTGAACGTGGTATGTTTCAGTTCACTGGCAAACATTAAAAATGGTCAACGGCATGTAAAAGATCACCTTTGAAAGCCAGTTTGGCAAGGAAAGGATGCTGTTGGATCCTACGTAATGGAGGGCAACTAGGCCACAGCTGTTTTCTTTCTTTTTAGAATAGGCTGCTGCCCTCAATGGAAGTCTCTCCTAAAGGTTTACAAACCTTCAGGAAGCCAGAGCACATTGCTCTACAGAGAGGCATCCAGTGGTGGCAGCTGTGGCAACTGAGAGCTACTGTTTTGGGGGATCCGGATTTAAGGTCCATTCCTATTGCTATTGCTTTATTTTTTATGTGTTATGGTTTCTGGATGTGGAAAAATGTATTATTTATTGTTGGAGTCGCTGATTATGTTATCTGATGCTGGAAGTGTAATAAACCTGGTTGTAGCCAGTGTGACATTTGGCATGGCTTTCTACTCTAAGATGGAAGCAAGTTTTCTGCCATTGCAATTAACACAAAAAACACTGAAGGTGTTAGAAGGGGAAGCTCGGGGCAGATTTCCAAAGAGTATCCACAAGCAAAGCCCTTGAAATAATGTGGAGTGGAAAGGTTTACCTCTTGCCTCATACATAACTCATATGTATGGTGTCAAAGAGGCCTTAATGTCCACGTACCATATATATTCATTCATGGACAGAAGAGGTTTCAGCACTGAAAGTGCACTCGACAGCTCACAGCTTCTAATAATGATTGGGAGCCAGTGGGTTTGGCTGCAGGAACATGTGATCACTGTGAGCGAATCACAGCGGTCTTGTGATCGGGCTGTCCTTTCCACCCCCTGGGCTTAAAACCCCAGTTTAATGGAACTCTGGGACTAGGCAGGAAGGGGTATATGAATGCAAGCAGTCATCAATGGTTTGCTTTGCAATGTGTTGCTGTCACTGGACACTGCAATGCCCTGTGCATGTGCACAGATGTATGACTCTCATCCCAGACATTTGTACACGTATGTATTTGTGAAATGAATGGCATATGCCTGTGTAAATATGTCAATATCTATGGCGGCTGTACACAGCACCTGTGACTCCCAGATGGCAAAATACAGTGCATCTGGAAAGTATTCACAGTGCTTCACTTTTTCCACATATTGTTATTTTTACAGCCTTATTCCAAAATGAATTAAATTCATTATTTTCCTCAAAATTCCACAAATAATACCCCATAATGACAATGTGAAAGATGTTTGTTTGAAATCTTTGCAAATTTATTAAAATTAATAAAAAGAGAAATCCCATGTACATATGTATTCACAGACTTTGCCATGACTCTCAAAATTGAGCTCAGGTGCATTCTGTTTCCCCTGATCATCCTTGAGATGTTTCTACAACTTGATTGGAGTCCACCTGTGGTAAATTCAGTTGATTGGACATGATTTGGGAAGGTACACACCTGTCTATATAAGGTACCACAGTTAAGAGTGCATGTCAGAGCACAAACCAAGCCATGAAGTCCAAAGAATTGTCTGTAGATCTCCGAGACAGGATTGGCACAGATCTGGGGAAGGGTACAGAAAAATGTCTGCAGCATTGAAGGTCCCACAGTGGCCTCCATCATCCGTAAATGGAAGACGTTTGGAACCACCAGGACTCTTCCTAGAGAGGGCCACCCAGCCAAACTGAGCAATCAGGGAGAAGGGCCTTAGTCAGGGAGGTGACCAAGAATCTGATGGTGACTCTGACAGAGCTCCAGCATTTCTCTGTGGAGAGAGGAGAACCTTCCAGAGGAACAACCATCGCTGCAGCACTTCATCATTTAGGCCTGTATGGTAGAGTGGCAAGACGGAAGTCACTCCTCAGTAAAAGGCACCTGAAGGACTCTCAGACCATAAGGAACAAAATTCTCTGGTCTGATGAAACAAATAATTGAACTCTTTGCCCTGAATGGCAAGCATCTTGCCTGGAGGAAACCAGGCCCCGCTCATCACCTGGCCAATACCATCCCTACAGAGAAACACGGTGGCGGCAGAATCATGCTGTGGGGATGTTTTTCAGTGGCAGGAACTGGGAGACTAGTCAGGATTGAGGGAAAGATGAATGCAGCAATGTACAGAGACATCCTTGATGCAAACCTGCTCCAGAGTGCTCTGAATTTCAGACTGGGGCTAAGGTTTATCTTTCAACAAGACAATGACCCTAAACACACAGCCAAGATAACAAAGGAGTGGCTACGGGACAACTCTGTGAATGTCCTTGAGTGGCCCAGCTAGAGCCCAGACTTTAACATCTCTGGAGAGATCTGAAAATGTCTGTGCACTGACGCTCCCCATCCTGACGCTCTGCAAAGAAGAATAGGAGAATCTGCCCAAAAATAGGTGTACCGAGCTTGTAACATCATACCCAAAAAGACATGAGGCTAGAATTGGTGCCAAAGGTGCTTCAACAAAGTATTGAGCAAAGGCTGTGAATACTTATGAACATGTGATTTTTTTCCTTTTTATTTTTAATAAATTTGCAAAGATTTCAAACAAACTTCTTTCCCGTTGTCATTGTGGAGTATTGTTTGTAGAATTTTGAGGAAAATAATAAAATGAATCCATTTTGGAATAAGGCTGTAACATAACAAAATGTGGAAAAAGTGAAGCACTGTGAATACATTCCAGATGCACTGCATGCATAAATTTTATGTAATACGGCCCCAGGTGCTCATGTGCATGAGGCCTAAATATGATTGTGCAGTCCAATAGGCACCAGAGTAAAGCTGGCCATAGACATTCAAACCATGTACGGGCATGCTGAATGTACCCATTTTGATTGATCAACTTGGGTACAACCAGCCTGATGGATTTTACATGGGATTATGGCTAGTGGCTATTATAGCCGCTAGCAGGAATCGCTGTGTACTCTCGGTGGGAAAAGCTCCCCTGCCCCCCCCCCCCTCTGGGAGAGCAGCGGGAGGGATTCCCCCATCAGTACTGACTGTATTGATGGGGGAATCCATTGGTTTACTTTCCTGCAACCCGTGGTTGCTGGAAAGAAAATCGCTCCATCTATGGAAGGCTTTAGACCCAGTGCACTCAGTAATGGACCTGGTCAGGCACGCCCCCCCCAATACTTCTCTACAATATTAGGACACTTGTGCAGAGGGGTGTGGCTGTTACTCAGCTCTGCCAGCACAGAGCACTGTAGGGTCGGGTATTATTACTGAGGAAAAAAAAGGATTTTAAGGTATTTACAAGAAAAATCGGTCACACAAGTCATAAAGCAGGGGAGAGGATCACAAAGAGATAAAAAGAGTTCCATTGGTCTATAAATCATCCCTAGCATGACGGTTTCATACTACATGTAAGATATAAATGACAATAATATGTGTAGAAAGCTAATCTGTGATTGTATTCCCTGAAGAGGAGGCAAGTCTGACAATAAAGGAAATGTGATCATAATTGAACATTCTGAGAATGTTATAAAACACAAATACAAGGCTGGGCTCCATATAAAGTCAACATTGTAAGCTGAAAAACCTCATCAAAGAGCTTCCAAATGTTATTAGGTCCTTAAACAATCAGCGTCACCTTCCACCCGGCTGGTGGCCTCAATGTTTGTGGAATCGCAGACTTCAGTCACGGACAATTTAAAGGGGTTAATATAAGTTATAAGCTCGTGTTTTCCCATTTGTCATTTGTACAACATAAATATTTGGGATAGTGTTCAGAAAGAAAACTCATTGGACTTTCATTTCTTAAAAGACTTGAGGATGTTAAGTTCTCACTTCACTGCATGGCTAAGTTGTGAAGACTGAGCCCCTTGGACCTCCACCAATCAGATTAGCAGAAAGGCCACCAAAGGCTGTGTCGTTCATAGTATGAGCTGTGACATAGCAACTCTCTCCATGCTCAGTGCTACCGACCCCCTGTAGCCTCTTTGCAGTCACTTCCTGTCTACATGCACTCCAGCAATGGCTGCATGGCATTTTTCAGGGCTGGTTTCCTTTTTTTTTTTTTTTTTTCAAAGGTGTTTATTTAAGATTTTTGCATAAATAATACAGTAGAACAACAAAACAACACCCCGACCCACGAACCACAAAAGAGTTACATCAGGATTTCTGTATATAGTCAGGTATATCAGTCAGGGAAAGATCCTCCAGTCCTTCATTAAGGGAGAGTAACTATATCCCAGGATCATAGTTTGATCCAAACAGTGTCAAGGGGAAAGAAAAAAATTAAACAGCAACACACATCAACCCATTCACCCAACACACATACAACAACACATTGTGTGGCACGGTCCCAAACATGTTCCAGCTGGCCGTCAAACCAAGGCGAACCATTCAAGAGAAGAGGAGAGGTTATCTACTCATCTCCCCCACCCACCCACATAGTCATCAACATAGCAACCCAACATTGAGCAGCAGTAACACTGAACTAAGAAAGTTGTGAAGAAAGCATAGTTCCCCAAAAAGTCTCCGAAACGTCCAGCCATGGCTGCCAGATCATAAGAAATTTCTTAGGGCAAGCCCTACTTTTATAGATCAATTTAAATTTAGGCAGGTCCCCTTAGACATTGCGAAAGAGAACTGCAGTTGCCAGAGGAGTGGTTTCCTTCCAGTGTAGTAGAATGGTCTTGCGAGCATAAAACAACAGTGTACGTAGCAGAGTTCTGGCGTGGACCCGGTGCACATGATCATTTAGTATTCCCAGAAGTCCAACTTTGGGAGTATGGGGAACCAGGAGATGTAATTTACAATCAAAAAAAAATAAACAGATCTTTCCAAAAGGCAGACAAACCAGGACAGCTCCAGAACATATGAAGGAAATCTGCTGAAATTTGATTACATCTAGTATCTGAACCCAACCCCATACGGACCAGCTTAGCCGGGGTGTAGTGTAATTGATGTATATATTTAAATTGAATTAGCTGGTCCGCAGTACTGATAAGAGCTTGGAAGTAGACCTTAGTGGCCTCCTCCCAGTCCTCCTCAGATATCCCAGGCAAAAGCTCGAGCCACTTGTGATGAGAAATCTGAAAAGGGTCAGTGCCCAGCAATTCAAGACGGCTGTAGAAGGTGGTCACTAATTTAAAGATTTAAGGGTGCACTAGGAGGTCTTCAGCAGAAGAAACCATGAGCTCAACGGTCAGAGATCCTTACTGTGCCCGGATGTCGTGCCGCATAAGGAGATATTTGTAGAAGAATTTATTTTCAATACCATATTTCTGCTTTAGAGTATCGAAGGAGACTAAGGTGTTGTCTTCCACTACATGACACAGGTCGGTAAATCCAAAGCGACACCACCAGAGCGAGTCAGGGTGACCATGGAGCTCAGGGAGGTTTTTATTCCACCACAGGGGAGTCTTAGGTGATTTCCCCAGTGGCGGTTGTGAAAGAAGCTTCCCCCTTCCACCAGGCCATAAACCCCACGGCGATGGGAGAAGAACCAATGCCTCCGTCCCCTTTAGAGCTGTGTAACTCATCTTCTAGGTAGGTAGAGGGGCTAAAATAGGCAGAGAGAAGTGCGGTGGATGGAGTCTGGGGATCCGAATATAGCCAATCATAAATGTAGGTTAGTTGGGAAGCAATGAAATAATTTCGTAAGTTGGGGTAGGCCAACCCACCAATGTTTTTTGCCGCCTGCAAGGAGGATCTGGCTATTCGAGGTTGCTGGCCATTCCAGGGGAAAGAGGTCAATATAGTGTCAATGGATTTAAATAGTTTCTTTGGGAGAAAGGTCAGAGTGATTTACCTTGATGGTAGAAAGAACCTCGGCAAGCGTTGGCTTCCCCCGTTCCTCCACCTCTCCTTCTGGCAGGGCAGCTCGTGAGGACAAGGCCGATGGGCGTGAATCCTCCGGGGAAGGTAATGGGGAGGCATCCTGTCCATCCCTGAAAAGGTCCGGAGCGGAGGCCGGAGAGCCACACGGCGCGTTGTCGTTGATGCGGCGGCCATCTTGGCTGGCGGCTGTTTTTTCCTGCGCTTTCCCATCCACCGATACCCTTTTCAGTGTCTCAGAGGTCTCCTCCAGCAGATAGGATTGAGAAAATGGAGAGTTTTGGCGTGTGTGACTAAGAAAGGAGCAGGATTATCTCAGGAGAGACCAGAGCTGCTCTGGGACACATCTGTTCACATCCCGCGCTAGGCCACGCCCCCCTAGGGCTGGTTTCCTGACGGGGACAACAATGGGCCATGCCTGCATAAAGTGTGTTGAAATGGCTGCTGGTTGTCTCCATTGGAAGCCTTTGAGATAGGGTAACAATGCAGGATCACAATTGGGAGGCAGAGACAAACCCTATAACAGGAAATCACCCTATAACAGAAAGTGCCAGACAAAAACTTTTAGGACAGGATCACAAGATCACAAGAAATCAACCCGACAGAACACCTTTGGGATGAATTAGAGCGAAGACTGCGAGCCAGGCCTTCTCATCCACACCAGTGCCTGACCTCACAAATGCGCTTCTGGAAGAATGTTCAAACATTCCCATAGATACACTTCTAAACGTTGTAGACAGCCTTCCCAGAAGAGTTGAAGCTGTTATAGCTGCAAAGGGTGGGCCAACTCAATATTGAACCCTACGGATTAAGACTGGGGTGCCATTAAAGTTCATGGGCATGTAAAGGCAGGCGTCCCAATACTGTTGTTAATATAGTGTACATTGTTACATACATACATACGTGTCAAAGCTTATATGTGATTTTAGTGGTTGGGTTTATCTATTCTTTAAATTAATTGGAATTTCCAGGGTTGACGCAATGAAGAAAAGCAGCCTTTGGAGCTGTCTTGAGTCTTCAGCAAAACAGTTGTTTGACCTTCGCAGTGCTCTAATAATAACCATTCTCACCACTTAGCATAAGTCCTCCACCGATGGAGGCTCTCACTGCCTTCATAGAAGTGGAAAATCCATTTAACAATAACTACTTGTATTTATTTTTTTTCTATTCTTCAGACCATTTTCCTATAACAGTAATGGCATGATATGAGCAACCACACTTATGGAAGACAGCAAAGGAAAAAGCGTAATGCACAGGCTCCGGACTTTTTTATGAAGGATAAAGCTGCCCATAGATGGTTTAAAATTTGACTGGTTTAGCAGGGACTGGCCAAACTGCAATACACCTATGGCCTATCCTGCTCAGCAGAAGTGGATCTAACGATCAATTAGCCCTCTGGCTTGAAAAATAAATAAATTATCTGTGGCTAGCCTAATATAAAACTGTAAGGACTCATTCACTTGGGTGGTAGGCTCTACCACCACCCCAAAAAATAGGTCTGTGGTGGAACTTTTCTTCAGAGGAGGTTTAGAGTTGGTTTACAGACATTCAGAAGGTGATACTGCCACCTTCTGCACACCTGTTTTGATCCCCAGTGGGTTTTTTCTGTCCCACTGGGGATTATACATTGGATCACCAAACCACAACCACCATAGCCTTGTTTGCCACACAGTTGCTGCGTGGTTAGATTGGGCGAGTTTGAGAGGCACTGACGCCTGTCACTCTTAACATGACTTAAAATTTCTGCACTGCAAAGTGAAGCAGATTCAAGTGGCTGCCCTGTTACACTGTAGGTGGGTTCGGTAAAAACATGGATCAAGAGCTTCCCCCCACTGCCTGTGTGAACTTAGCCTTAATGTGACACTTAATGCTGGTTTAAAAAAGAAAATTCTATTCAAGTATATATTCTTAACTCAGAATAGTACCGTCTGTTGCTTTCTCCCTCCAATGCCACCTTAACAACATCATAGACCCCTGGGCAAAGTACTGCACTGGGGCTCCTACCAGGAAGATGGTGACCTGCGGCATGCAAACAGTGGATGTGGCTAAATTATGCTACATATTGGACGTGACTTTTTGGTCTGATTAGAAATTTTTGTCTGATTTTATACAATTTTTTTCATTTTGTTTTAGGATTTTTTCATTTTTTTATTTTAATATTAATGAATTTTAATTTAATACTTTTTTTAAATTTTTTTTTCACAACGCTGTTGGAGGGTCTTTGGTGAGATATCAACGCCCTAAATCAGGGATCTCAAACTCAAATTACCTGAGGGCCATTGGACAAGTTTCCATATCCCATGGGGGGCGCATGCAAACTTTCAAACTTCAAAAACAACATTAAACTATATACAGTGGTGGTTACTGCTTGGAGGAGGGAGGGGAGCACTCTGGCACTTCTATGCCCCCTCCAACCCCGCCTCAGCTTGCGGTGTCTGGGAACGGTGCACCCACCCAGGATCGGCCCTGCCGCAGCAGCCACAGCTCAAAGCAGCCCTAGGGCAGACGGCCTACCGGGAAATTTCCCAGTAGGCCGATCTGGCCCTGATCCTGGTGGACCAGTCCTGCGAGCTGTTTGTAACCAGTCTAGGGGCCATAAATAAACCCCTGAAGTCTAATTTTGTAGACAGAGAAAGGGACTGAGGAAACACATTCACCAGTTCCTTTCTGTAGCCTCAGCTGCACTGAAGATGAATGAACAGGGGACAGAGGCTCCTGATCATTCATAAACTGAAGCATAGTAAGCACAGTTCACTATGCTTCAGTTATAAATAAACACAGTGAGTGTTCAAAACCAAACACTCACTGTGTTCACTTAGAAAAGAAGGGGCTGGCAAATGACATATTTATTGGCCCCTTCCCAGCTCTTCATCCTGGAGATCTCCCTTTGTGCTTGCAGCTGCTGCCTACAGGATAGGAGAGGAGGGAAGCCAGCAGCACTGTGGGGGCACACAGGGGGGGACCAGGTAGCGAGGGAAATACGACAGTGATCAGTGCAGCTGGTTTGGGAAATAACCAGAACTGATCTTTTGTGGCTCACCCTGGGGCAGCTGAAAGCCAGCCGGAAGGAGGAGGAGAAGTCAGCTTTCAGCTGCTGCAGGGGGAGCCACAAAAGACCAGTTCCAGTTAGTTCCCCAATCACGTGGTTCCCCTTGGGAGGGGGGGGGCTCCAGGGGCCAATGGCCCTGGGCAGTGTCCATGCGAAAAGACAGCCCTGCCTCCCTCCTCCAAATCTCCAAATTCCTTTTTCTTCTGCTGTGATCTGACCTCCCATTAGAGGGTGGCTATGTTCATTCTCCATGTTCCCCCTGTATGTAGGATCATAGCCACCCTCTCTAGCCCGCTCCTGAGATGTACTATGGGATTTGTAGTGTGCACAGAGAAGCACATATGACTGCAACTGACGTGTACTGCTCATTCCATGAAAATTTGAAGTAAATGTTTGTGTCTTGAGTCCAGCTTTAAGCACGTATAGAATATACCTGCAGTTGATCCTGCCAGAAATGCAGTTTCATTGTCACTTCCTGTGAACTAAACTGAAGGCTTAAACGGTTTCCTGCCATGCTATCTTCTGTTAATTTCAAGTCCCCCTTCCCTCAAGGTAATTAAGTTGAAGAGGGGAGGAATGTTTGTAGTCCTAAACAGGAGTCGGATCACTGTGGCACAGAGCGGTGCTGTAAATGTATGCTGACCTATGTCCAATAGAGTCATAAAAAATCCTACCTGTCAGTGTTTGATTGCCTACTATAGACCAGTTATTCCTATCAGAAGAGATTGATTAGAAAATAAGTAATTTAATGAAGGGTGTATGGACACCGTATAAGCAGAACTTTGTCTCAAAATGGACTGTCCCTTTAAGAGCATCAGTGATGGCTTATTAGGAATGATTATTCACCATTTGTCATACACGCTCCATAAACACCACATTCCAGCTCCATGACGGAAGTTTGGGTTATTTTAGGGACATTTGACGTCAGACTATGTTTTTGTTTGGAGTGACCCAGTGGGGACAGCTTGTGTTGATGGTGGCACACAGTGGGGAATTTCCCTTTGTTTGCACAGTGTTTTCAGCTGAGGGATGTCCAGGATGGGTGATCCTGTGACACGTTCATTCTACATGAGACATCCAGGTCACTGCTTCAGTGTATGTTAGTTATAATTGTTGTTCATATTTGGGCACAACAGACATCATTTTTGTATATAATTACAGTTTGGATGGAGTCAGGGAAGGAGTGATGCAACTGGGTTCTATGCCAAATGGGAGGTCTAATAAGAAATGTTTTACCACTCTTCCTAGCAAAGTTGTCATAAAGGAAGGCATGAGGTAGACGGTAGATGAAAACTGTAGGCAACGTTGGGCCCTTGGGGAAGGTGGTATGGTGGGTGCAGAAGGCTGAAACAGGCAATTAGATTATGGCATTCCATATGGCCACATTAGGAGAATTACTTGTCTTAGTTGCAACATCTAGAACAGTCATTCTCATCAAGAATTCTTCCAGAAATTGATGGGGGATTCCCTGAGCTGTGCCCGATTGACCTCCCATTTATTGGTGCCTGTATAGTTCTAGATCCAACACCATTTGACAGAACCTGCTGCATGCCACCAATGGTCTTTTTAGCTGTCTGTGAGGGTGGCATTCTCGCCACCACTGCAAAGGAGGCATTCTTCCCACTGGCCACCAATGTAAGGGGCATTTTCCCCATTGACCTTAATCCACTTGCTTTTAGTAAGGGTTCCCTGAGACCTGGAAAATATTTGAGGGTTTCTTCTAGGGCAGGGATATGCAATTAGCGGAGATCCAGCTGTTGCAAAACTACAAGTCCCATCATGCCTCTGCCTCTGGGTGTCATGCTTGTGGCTGTCAGAGTCTTGCTATGCCTCATGGGACTTGTAGTTCTGCAACAACTGGAGGTCCACTACTTGCATATCCCTGTTCTAGGGTAAAGTATGATCTACAGCTTAGTTTCCAGACACATTACCTACTTGCCGCCCACCCACAGGAGTTTTACTGCATTCCGGGTTCAGGGTGCACATGCGCAGTCACCTGCCGACCCGTGCTGTGATTGGACACCGGAGTTTGGCAGCAGCTTTCAGCCAGTGATTTTGTCTGAAATCAGCTCATTGTTTACAAAAACACAGGACTCTGTGTGCATAGGAACAGCGATCCGGATGTTTCTTCTCCCTGCAAAGCAGGTAGAAAAAACAGCCAGATCCGAAAGTAAGAGCAGCACATATTAGACATTTTTAGCCACACAGTTAACCCCTTGATTGCCCCTAGATGTTAACCCTGTACAGTGTTATCACTGATTACAGTATCAATGTCACTAGCGATGTCAATGACCCTCCCAGATAGTATCTGTTAGCATCAGATTGTCTGCCATCCTATCACAGTAACATGTCACTGATTACTGCTATTACAGTATAGCATCTATAGCTGCATACATTTTTTATTATAAATATTATACAGGATTTATATAGCGCCAATGGTTTGCACAGTGCTTTACAATATGAGGGCAAACAGTACAGTTACAATACAATTAGTAGGAACAATACAGTAGGAACCCTGCCCGCTAGAGCTTACAATCAAAGAGTAAATTCCAGTATACATACCATAGATTATAGACACTATAAATTTCACACAGACCAATTTAATATACACTTATTGTATTTTTTTAAATCAAAGACAAGTAGAAGAATGCATTTTGGCCAAAATATATGAATAAAAATGATTTTTTTATTTTATTGGATATGTTTTATAACAGAAAGTAGAAAAATATGTTTATTTTTTTCAAAATGATGTTTGTTGATATAATAAAAAACACAGTGGTTGATTAAATATCACTAAAAGCTCTATTTGTGGGGAGAAAAATTATATAAATTTCATTTGTGTACAGTGTGGCATGACTGCGTAATAGCCAGTTAAAATACCGCAGTGCTGAACAGTAAAACAAATGCTCTGGTCCATGAAGGGGTAAAATCTTTCTGGAGGTTAAGATGATGCGGCTGCTTTGGGTGCTTTGGCAAAAGGAGGGCACAAGAAAGGCAGGACCCGCAACCTATCCTGCTGAACTTGTTTACAGCTCCTGACGGGGGCACACTTTGGCCTTTTTTGCCTTGGGTTTCTACTAAAGGCACTTGTCCCAACACTGGGTTCTATATACCTTTGCATTAGATTATGCTACATGGATGTGAGGATGCACCCACTCATACTTATCTCCTCTAAATCCCATTCCAGCTCTGATGACTTGGTCTTCCTATAGAAGACATTGTCGACCAGATGTGGAACCCTAGGGTTCCTCCAGAGGTTGCTAAGGGTTCCTTGAGCTTCTGGAAAATTACCTCTCACCTAATGGTACCTGCATAGTTCTGGGTCCAATGCCATTCAGCAGAGCCAACAGCATGAACCTTTTCAGCTGTTTTTAAGGGTGGCATTCTGACCACCACTTTAAGGGTGACATTTTTTCCACTGAATACGAAGGGGCATTTTTCCCACCGAGCCCTGAAGAATTCATTTTAGAAGGGGTTTCCTGGGATTTGAAAACAATTTAAGGGATTCCTCAGGGGTAAAATGGTTGAGAAAGGCAGTACACTCCAGGGGCCATCTCGTGAAATCAATTGAGAATGCAGCAGAGGGATAAAGGCCACTAGGTGATAAATCCATATTTTGCTCCAGGTTCTGGATCTGTGCTCCCAATGTGGCAATCAAGCGTTGAGTTTCTACTGTCACCTCCGTTCTGGGGTCTGTGTGCTCCTTGCCCAGATTTCACTGATATACACAGCAATGTATAATTGTTCTCCTCTGTCATTGGAAGGTGTTTGATCCTACATGGCCTGGGAGCGATACACAATGAAACCTTCCTGTGAACTTCTCTAACAAAGACCAAAAACTCATAAAGCTTGTCATAGATGTCCAAACAGTTGTTAACACAAGCATATTAAAATGCATGCCTGATCTTTGGAGCATAAATGTTAAAGTGGAACTCCAGCTCTATTTTTTAACAGAATGTGGAAGGTTTAGAACCACTGAAAGGTATTTATCTCAGACAGCAATAAAAGGCAGACTGGGGTCCTTACTGTTCCTTACATTATCCAAAAAAAAATGACTGGCTTTAGGTATATTTTTAAGCTCCCCAACATAAATGAGCCATTCAGAGAACAGACAAACTTTGCTAGTGAAAATAATAAAGAGACCAAGAAAGTTTCTGAGTTTTATTAAATTTTTGGCATGATTTAAAGTTCCTTTGTTTTTTTTCTGCCCAAATTCACTGGGCCAGTTGCCTGGGGTTGTCTCATAGCAGGCTCAGCCTTGAGGAATGAGACCCAGAATGCTTAGAATTGGCAGTTTGCAACTGATTTCTTGTGCTTTTCCATCATTTTAAGTGTACCTGCCATACATATTCAATGGGGCAGACCATTTTTTTTAGCAATTCCTAAAATAATGGAAAAGAATGTACCATTTTTTTTTTTCCGGACTTAGAGGTAACTGAATGTAAATAGACAAGTCTATTTACATCCGTTTGCCCATAAAATAACATGGTGCATCCGGTCAGATATGGCTGAAAAACTGACAGGCGGATCTAATCAAAAGACCCGTGTTAAAGGGGCCTAGCTGTGGAGCAATTTTAAAGTGATTCTAAAGGAATTATTTTTAAAATGACAAACATGTTATACTTACCGGTTCTGTGCAGTGGTTTTGCACAGAGCTGCACCTGTCTCCTCTGACCCCTCAGAGTGGCCCCATAACAAGCCCCTTGCTATGGGGGCACTCGTGCAGCAGTGCCGCATTGTGAGACACAGTGCAGCTTGGCCCTCCCCCCCTGTTCTCTCTTCACTGGCTATGATTGACAGCAGCAGTAGCCAATGGCTCCCTGCTGCTGCCTTAATCTTCAGTGAGGAGAGAGAGAAATGCTGCTCTTGGCCATAGCGCTGGATCGAGATAGGGCTTGGGGGGAAGCTGCATAAATACCTTTAGAACCACTTTAAGAATTATTGCTTTTTATTTTCCTTATTGACATATGTATGTCAAAGTAAGGGTCCAAGGTTTTATGTGCACCGAAGATGCCTGCATAGTTCCAGAGGCAACACCATTTGGCAGAGCCAGCTGCATGACAACAATGGGCTTTATAGCTGTCTTGGGTGATTGGAGAGGAGTGCCTGATGTCCAAAAAGAAGAAGGTCTCACTTTATGAATTTTATAGTTATTTATTGCAAATAAAAGTAAACAAGTAGAGCCAACGCTTTTCGGGGGAATTGCCTCTCTTTTCTTCAGGGCTGTATTTCTTGGAGAATAGTTACATTTTGAGAGGGTTATATTCAATCAGCAGCTCTGCAGTAGCTGGCATTGTGGAGCAGAGACAGCCCGTTTCTGGCAATTCCCACAAAATGCATTGGCTCTACTTGTTTACTTTTATCTCCAATAAAAAAACTACAAAATTCATCACGTGAGACCTTCTTCTTTTTGGACATCAGGCGCTCCTCTCCAATCACCCAAGTGTTCACTCTGGTGACACCTCCATTGTCGTTATCAGAGATATCAGCCCTTGACCCCAACAAAGTCTATCACTTACCATTTACAATTGGTATACAACCCATTGGAAGCAATTCCTTCAATACCTTCCACACAGTGACTTGCCGCTAGGCAGCCTCGAGCAGCACCAGCCCAGCGCTGTCTTCCACTTAAACTTGATATCCACAGCCCCTCATAGAAGGATCAACGACCAGCAGCAGAACACCTCCAGCTAATAACAATATGGATTACCATCTGAATATAGAAGTTTGGAAAGCAAAACTAAATCAATCCACAAAAGAATCCAGAAGAGTCTACAAATGAACATGATACAACTGTGAATTTGTTCAACCAACTACAGGTTGTTCTGCTCCACAACGTCGGCTACTGCAGAGCTGCTGATCGAATATAACCCTCTCAAAATGTAACCATTCTCCAATACAGCCCTGCAGAAGATGGAGGCATTTCCCCCGAAATGCGTTGGCTCTACTTGTTTACATTTATCTCCAATAAATAACTATAACATTCATCTAGTGAGACCTTCTTTTTGGACATCGGGCGCTCCTCTTCAATCACCCAAGTATTCACTGCGGTGACGCCTCCATTGTCGTTATCAGAAAGGTATCAGCTCTAGACCCCAACGGAGTCTATCACTTACCACCTACAATTGGGATACAACCCATTGAAAGCAATTCCTTCTATACCTTCCACACACAAGCGGCACCAGTCCAGCACTGTCTTCCACTCAAACTTGATATTTATAGCTGTCTGTAAGGGGGATTTCACACCACCATTGCAATGGCGGCGATCTTCCCACTGGCCACCAATGTAAGAGGCATTTTTCCCATTAACCTTAAATAAATTGGTTTTAGCTAGGGTTCCATGGGTTGAAGTGCACCGAAGATTGCAACACAGTCATAGTAGTGGGATGGGATGGGAACATTATAGAAAATTATAAGTGGATCCTTCAAAAGTATGTAGATGAGAAACTGATAAAACCCAAATAATAATATTATTTACACATATTATTCACTTTAATGTCTTGCCTTACTCTATAAGATGCACAATATGGACTGGCTCTTTAAAGCTCAACTCTATGTACCCCCATGAAGCACCTCCACTGCACTTATTACCTTTATTTGCATACATTCTTTTTTTTCTTCCTTCCTTGGTCTGGTCAGGGTATGTCACGTTTCCTTGTCCTCCTGGGCGGGTCCTGAACGTTCTGTTCCATGCAGCATTTTCCTTTAAGCCCAGGTTGCTTTGATGCCACGCTCCCAGGGGGCAGGTCATTGACACCCTGGACTCACAGGAAATTAGTTGAATGATGCTGGGTGTCATTCGACCAGGAAGAGGAGCAACACAAGAAGACAGGATTGGTGACTATGAGGGACAGTGCCGGAGAGGAGATGAGTATCACACCCACAGTTCCTGTTTTATTTTACCTCCTATGGGTCGGTACATTTTTTATATTTTTTTTTAAGCTAGGGAGTTGGGCCTTAAATATTTCTCCTACTACACTTACTTCTGCTACTCTTTCCATACCTGATGTAGTCATTGCTGGCAACTCCTGGCTTTTGTAAAAGAAACCTGTGGCGAGGGAAACATGTAACCCGCCATTGGCTATCACCTTCTGAAATGCTATTTGCTAGGCTCCTTTTCGAGCCAATGGCCTAGAACAGTGGTCTCCAAACTGCAGCCCAGGGGCCAGATGCGGCCTTTTGTTTGATTTTATCTGGCCCCTGGGGCAGTATTTCATCCACTGATACCAACAAAGGGGAATGACCCCCCCCCCACTGATCCCAATGAAGGGGCACAATTTCTCCCAATGACAACAATGGTGGGACACAATTCTTTCAAATGACACCAATGATGAGGCACAATTTCTTCCAAAGACACCAATGATGGGGCACATTTTCTCCCAATGACACCAATGGTGGGGCTCATTTTCTCTCAAAGACACCAGTGATAGGGCACAATTTCTCCCAATGACACCAGTGATGAGACACAATTTCACCTAATGATGGGGCACAATTTCTCCCAATGACAACAATGATGGGGCACATTTTCTCTCAATGACAACAATGATGGGGCACATTTTCTCCCAATGACACCAATGGTGGGGCTCATTTTCTCTCAAAGACACCAGTGATAGGGCACAATTTCTCCCAATGGCACCAGCGATGAGACACAATTTCACCTAATAATGGGGCACAATTTCTCCCAATGACAACAATGATGGGGCACATTTTCTCTCAATGACACCAATGATGGGGCACATTTTCTCCCAATGACACCAATGATGGGGCATATTTTCTTCCAAAGACACCAGTAGTGGGACACAAATCCTCCCAATGACACCAATGATGGGTCACAATTCCTCCCAATGACACCAACAATGGGACAAAATTTATCCAAATGACACCAATGAAGGGACACAATTCCTCCCACTGAAACCAAAGATGGGGCATTGCTTTTTCCCACTGACATTGGGACCTGAAGGACAATAAACTGGCCCTTTGTTTAGAAAGTTTGGAGTCCCCTGGCCTAGAAGAAGCATGCAGCCATTGAGATCGGAACTCCAGATGCATACATGCATGCCAGGTTATTAGCCTTTTCTGGAACAGTAAATCATATCAGCCCATAGAGCCCCATCATTATGCCATATGTTACCTATAGAAAAAACTTGTGGATACTGAATATCAATGCTGACCCAGCCGTGCCATAAAATGTTCACTATGTCACGCGTTCTTCCAGGATAAATTGTGTGTGATGGGCCTTGTTTCACCGATTTTGCGTTAATTTCCCTAAAAAAAAATGTAATTACTGGCAACTCTGGAATGTCCTTGTCTTCATTTGCTATGTTCCCTCTGGCCCTTCTCTCCTGTAACCTCTCAGCCCCCAGAAATCTTTTCCTGTTTCTGTCTGGCTGTGGTAGGCTCCTCCACCCCCTGATCGCTGGGTACCAGACTCCCTCCAGCTGTTTGTCTGAAGATCTCAGGTTACTGAGCGGCCTCTTCTCCTTCCTCATCCCAGCCTCCACAAGCTCTGCTCTTCCTTTACTACACATGTGCTCAGCTTCCCAACTCTTCTACAGGAAGGATAAAAGTGCACGCTATTCTCGGATAAGTAGCCCAAGAGTAGTGAAGCCATTGGATCGGTATAACAACCAGGCAAGAAGCATTTTCAGATCTTTCAGCTTAGACTTTCTTTTAATTGGACTCAGATTTTTTCATTTTTGCTTGATGCAAATTCCATTGAAATCAGTGAGGGACTATGATGTAATGTGATAGGGGGACTCATGTATAGGGGGTTTCAGATGTATTAGGGGGATTTTAATGATATGTGGGCTCTCACGTATGGGGAGGCCTCTGATGTATAGGAGAAACTTGAAGTAAAGAGGTGACCCTGATGTGATGGGGGGACATCTGACATGATGAGGGATTCTGATGTTAAGGGGGTACTCTGATGTAAAGGGGGGCTTCTGAATCAATGGAAATGCATCAAAACATGGCTCATCATATGGATTAAGATGCATGTCAAGGCTTTATAATGCACTTAAACGCACTATACCATTGATGTGAGTTATGATTTGCATTGCCATCTAATACAAAGGGCATTGCAACACAAATTTAAAACACATGACAATGCATGATGTGTGTTGACATTCAGTAACCCAAGTGCGATAAAAATCTGGGTTTAAATCCGCAAGTTTCAGTAAATTAACACCTGTTGATCCTGCCAGGAAGACGGACATTTCCTATTACAGGCTCAGTCCCTGTCTCTCAATTGCTCTCCTGCGTTGCCACCCTGTCAAATGCTCTCCTAATGCAGACTACAAGCAGCCATGCCAATGCACATTACTAAGACATGGTTCACTGTTGTCACCATCAGGAAACCCACCCTGAGAAATGTCATGCAGCCATCACTGGAATGCGCGTAGACACGAAGTGGCTGCAAAGAGACTACAGAAGCTCAGCAGCATTGCAATGCAACAGAGAATGAGAAAAGGGCGAAAACTGTATATTGTTTTAAAAAGTCCCCCCAGCATTCAATGTTTTAATTTGATGATCTGGAAGAAGTTCTATGGCCACATTCACACCTGCGAATTGGGCCGACAGTGTGTTCTTGCAAAAACCCCAGGCGATTAGCTGCAGGAAGCAGACCCATAGAAAGCAATGGGAGGCTGACAGCTCCTGCAGCTAATTGTGGGCATTCACATGTAACCGCTATGCAGAAATCACCTGCAAGTGATCAGCCCTGGATGCAGACAGTCTGAGTCCAGGACTGATCACTGGTGATCGCTGCATAAGCATTCCTATGCAAGCGGCCATGATTAGCTGTGGGAGTTGGAAGTCTTTCTGTCCTTTCAATGGGGCCACCTCCTGCAGCTAATTGCCAGGGCCCAACCCTCCCCACAGGGGTTTTCTCAAGAACACAATGTCTGCCCAATTCGCAGGCCTGAATCAGGAAAGTCAATATACAGCAGGAGGGGATCCTAGAATCCTAATCTAGTACAAATGGGCCCCCTATATTCTGTGCAGCTGCCCAGTCTGCAGCAATGGTAGGCCACACCTGGTCCTTATCTCCATACAAGTTCTAGTTTGGTATTTGCAGAATGTGATCTCAGCATTAGTGGCCTTCATTTTTCTCTTAAGAAAGGTTTCTTTTAGGGGCTTGAAAAGCCAAATACATTGAAATGAGGCCACAGATGAACATTTTCATACTGAGGGTTTTGTTACTATCTATAACAGCACCCTCGGGTGACACAAGCACGGGACCCAGTTTGCCCTGGATCAGTATCATGAGTTGTCATGGTGCAGGCAGGCTGGCCTCCAGCACCATAACAGCCGATGACACTCTAGGGTCAAAACACATGGCGCCATCCGCTGTTATGTTGATGGCAGTCGGCTCCCCTGCATTATAGGAAAGCATGACTCCAAAATTTATTTCAGGTACTTATAAATGTAGGGCTCTGTGAAGACGGGGAAGTATGATTGGGGGGCTTTGTGATGGGGAAGATTATCAATGTTACGGAGAGGCTCTGATGTGATAGGGGGACTTTAATATTATGGGGGGCTCATTTATAGGGCACCTCTGATGTATAGGAATGACTCTGTTGTGATTGGTGACCTCTGACGTGAAGGGGTGACTCTGATTTGAAGGGGGTTCTGATTAGATTATCAGACTCTGATGTGATAGAGAGACTTTGATTGGTAGGGGGGAATCTGATGTGAAGGGGGGGGGGGGGGTTCTGGTGAGATGAGGAGACTCTGATGTGATAGGGGGACCTCTGATGTAAAGGGGTAATATGATGTGATAGAGGAACCGCCAATGTGAAGGGGAGACCTCTAATGTGATGGAGGGACCTCTGGTGTGAAGGTGGGGGGGGGGACTTCTGATGTGATGGGGGACCTCTAATGTGAAGGGGGGCTTCTGATGTGATGGGAGACCTGTGATGTGAAGGGGTACTCTAATGTGAATGATGGGAGGGCTTCTGATGTGATGGGGAACCTCCAATGTGATAAGGAACCTCTGATGTGATGGGGGAGACCTCTGATGTAAGGGGGGGGGGCTCTGACGTGATAGGGGGACTTCTGATCTGATAGAGGGATCTCTGATGTGATAGGGGGACTTCTGTTCTGATTTTAGATTGTAAGCTCTACAAGCAGGGCCCTCCTATTCCTTCTGTAGTGAACTGTATTGTAATTGTACTGTGTCCCTTCTTTATTGTAAAGCGCTGCGCAAACTGTTGGCGCTATATAAATCCTGTATAATAATAATAATAATATAGGGATCTCTGATGTGATAGGGGGACCTCTGATCTGATAGAGGGATCTCTGATGTGAAGGGGGCTTCTGATGTGATGAGGGACCTCCGATGTGATGGGAGGGACCTCTGATGTCATTGGGAGGACCTCTGATGTCATTGGGGGGGACCTCTAATGTGAAGGGGGACCTCTTATATGATTGGGTGGACCTCCGATGTGAAGGGGGATCTCTGATGTGATTAGGGGGACCTCTGATGTGATTGGGGGATCTTTGATGTGATTAGGGGGCTTCTGGTATGATTGGGGGGACCTCTGATGTGATTAGGAGGAACTCTGATGTGATTGGGGGACCTCTGATATGATTGGGAAGGACCTCCGATGTGTTGAGGAACCAATAATGTGAAGTTCATTTCATCCAGGTGGATGTGTGTGTACATGGTCCCAGACTCTGGTTTCCATTGTTAGTAACATTTACATTTTTCACATTTTAGACTGGGGTGCCTTGGGATTTTACATACTTATAAAGGATGCCACAACTGAAAAAAGGTTGAGAAGCGTTCATCTAAAAAATGAGCAGATTTGAATAGTAATGGCCCATCTGATGATGAGCCCAGTGACTGTATGAGATCCCAGGATGAGCCGTGTCATTGGTGGAAATCTGACATTTTCCTCCATACAGAGTGTTAGTGTTACTCTGGCAGTCTCCAGGGTTGCGGATTCCAGGCACTTGTTGATACCAGCTCTCAGATCCCAAATAAGGAGAGTCAGGCCCCTGACATTCTCCGCTAGACCCTGCTGCTTCTTATCTGTGCAGTCACTGCATTAACCCTGTGTGAGCACCAAGCAGACCTCAACTACAAGTCCTGGCATAGGGATAGGATACAAATCTGTCCTCCACTGAGGATTGGTCATACATGACGCTATCCGCTCCCCCGGCAAAATCTGCCAGAAAAGTCCTCCTTTTGTGTATTCTATCAATGGCAACAGAGAGAAAATATAGCAAAGTTTTAGTGGGCTTATTTTTGGGGTATAATTATAGTGTTCATAGTCATTACGTGAAATGACTTCACATTGCTACAAGCTCTCCCATACATGTTTTTGTAATGACAGCAATTTAGAAAGTTTAAAGCTGAAGTTTAATCTGCTTATATTTTTCTTTCCCTGGTTCCTCCATTCTCTTCCCATCAACAAGCTCATCAACAAAATGTTTAATAACGTACCTTATTTTAAACCCAGTTACATCATTACCGGGTCTCCATGCTTCTCTATGCAATGCTGGCAGATCCTGGCTGGTGGGAGGGGTCAGTGTAGGGTTGCCACCTTTTCTTCAAGGCAAACCCGAACACTTTAGTGGCCTGGGACACCTTTGGATGCCCCAAGGAGAGTAGTAATGCGGTGCACATAGCGTGCTGCAGCAAATGGTGCGTGTGGCCAAATTGCTCTTGTTGACATCATTGCCCAGTGATGCTGAACCCCCAGGAAGCCTTACTCAGTTCCCAGACGACAACAGATTTATGTGTGACTATCTTGGTTACTTGGGGAGCCACAGCCCGGTCTGTATAATGTTTCCGGGTTTCAGTCCGTCTGAAACCCGGACACACAACCCTGCTCTCTCTCCATGTGCAGGGTGACTGATCTTGTCTCCGCCCCCTCCTGTACTTTTCTGCAGGGAGCCTATAGTGGGTGGAGCTGCTGGGCCCCTCCCACAGCTCTGCTCTCTCTCCATGTGCAGGGTGACTGGCCGTGTCTCCGCCCCTCCTGTGGTTTTCTGCAGGCAGCCTGTAGTGGATGGAGCTGCTGGGCCCCTCCCACAGCTCTGCTCTCCTCTTGTGCAGGATGACTGGTCTTGTCTCCGCCCCCCTCCTGTGGTTTTCTGCAGGCAGCCTGTAGTGGGTGGAGCTGCTGGGTCCCTCCCACAGCTCTGCTCTCCTTCCTCTTGTGCAGGGTTACTGGTCTTGTCTTCGCCCCCCTCCTCTGGTTTTCTGCAGGCAGCCTGTAGTAGGTGGAGCTGCTGGGCCCCTCCCACAGCTCTGTTTTTTCTTCTGGTGCAGGGTGACTGGTCTCGTCTCCGCCCCCTCTGTGGTTTTCTGCAGGGAGCCTGTAGTGGGTGGAGCTGCTTGGCCCCTCCCACAGCTCTGCTCTCTGCACAGGATATGCTCAGCACAGTGATGATGTCACTGCTACATCTACAAGGTAATATCTGGGTTTGTAAAGGCATTTGGTGAGTTACATCTTTTGTGACTATTGATTAATATTATTTAAAGTGGTAGTAAACTCAGTTACACCGCTTGTACCTATAGGTAAGCCTATAATAAGACTTACCTGTAGGTACTGTGAATATCTCCTAAACGTGCAGTTTAGGAGATATTCAGAGTGCATGTAGCCGGTAACATTACCGGTGCATGCGTTCTAAAGGTCTGGCTTACAGTGCCTTCAGAGCCTGTGCCAGAAACGTCATTGTGCCCCTGGCCACTCATGTAGCCGGGGGGCCGCGAACCCGGAAGGAAGACAGGAGAAGATGTCAGCCTTCTCGGCGGGGACATTGCGGCGCTGGAAGGCTTTGTTCTAAGGTAAATCTCTCATAATGTGCTAGTATGCTATGCATACTAGCACATTATGCCATTGTCTTGCGGGAATTTTTTTTCAGCAGCTGCAGGTTTACTACCACTTTAAATAAAGTTTTTGTGCCCGGAGTTCAGCTTTAAGGTTTCGCCATTCCGCCGCCCCCACCGGCTATCCTAACAATTGTCCTATATGGGCTCATTATACAATGCAATGTGAAGTGCACACACCCCGCGCCCCATACATTTCCTATCTGTGTAATGATGTTATCTGCCACGGCCGGCGATGTTTGTGTGTTTGCTGTATCTCCTCTATTATGACGTGCGTCTTTCCGTTCTTTTGTACAGATCTGCTGAGTTATGTGGATGGATGAATAGAGATATTGTACCCATAAATATTACTCTATACGCCGCACACAGCAGTGTATTCATGCAAGTGCTGATAATGCGGCCGCTGAGTGCGGTGTATTTATAGGGCATTGATGGGGGGGGGGGGGGCTGTCACATTGCTCCAGCATTGAGTATATGTTCAGCACAGTATAGATGGTGTGCGTGCTGACGGCGTACCTGTGCTGAGCATTATCAACCCATCTCTCCCCTATAATACCTGAGACTGCTCCAACAGGTTTATGTACCTTCCCTACCAGCACAGCCTTCCTCCGTGTAATAGCTGTAAGGGCACCTTCACGCCAGAGCGCTGAGGAAACGCACAAGTTACCATGCGTGTATCCGCAAAGTAATGCAAGCATTTTCGCACTGTGTGCTACAATAAAAAATACAAACCAGGATTTTGGGTCCATTGTGATGCGTTAGACAACATGCAAAACACACCTGAATGCAGCACACTAGTGTGGATTGGGAACACGCGCACAGAGACAAGTTATCAATTATTAACAGCACTCCCATGCATCGGCATCTGCGGCGCGACTTTGCATGCACCAAACCGCAGGCTGCCACAGCACCAAGGGGTTAAGTGTAGTGCGATTTTTTTAAAAAAAGTTAAGGATTCTTTCCCCCCATTCCTCGTGGGTATAGCAACCCATTAGACTGTACCCGCGATGTGTGCGTGCAAACGCGCCACACTAGTGTGAACCAGAGCTTCCACACCACCAGGCGCTGCAATACAAACAAATGCAGCAGGCGGTATTTTAGGTCTATTGCAGTGCTTTAAAAGCTAAGTTCACCTTTGTTCACTTTTTTTTTCTAAATTCCAGCTCCCCTGTGTACCAATATAGCATTAATGTACTTCTTTTGCAAAAATAAAACAGCTTTCCATGAATTCTACACAAGGTTACCTCACTCTCTTCATAGCTGTTTAAACACACTGCTCAATTACTTCTGCCTTACTTCCTGGTCAGACTTTAGGTCATGACACAGTAAGGAGTTGACCAGCTGATCTCATTAGCACACACCCTGCATCATCCACCCTCAGCTGATCAACTCCTTCCTGTGTCATGACCTAAAGTCTGACCAGGAAGTAAGGCAGAAGTAATCAAACAGTGTATTTAAACAGCTATGAAGAGAGTGAGGTAAGTGTGTGTAAAATAAATGGAAAGCTTTTTTATTTTGCAAAATAAGTACATTAATGCTATATTGGTACATAGGGGACCTTGAATTTAGAAAAAAATGTGAACTTAGCCTTTAAGTAGCCAATTAAAATGAATGGGATGCCTTAATGCAACACGATTATGCACATTAAGCCTCTGTTAACACAGGTGCGACTTGACAGGGCGAACTGCATGATAAGTCACACCTTATTGTCGGAAATGGAACTGTTCAATTGGTGGGATGCCGACTTTGCGGTGCTGATTAGAAAAATTAGTTCCTGCACTACTTTTGGCGATTTCAGGTGTAACTTGAATAGACATCTGTGCATGAAGTCGCACAGATGTCAGCCAAGTCGCACCTGAAGTCGCACTGGCCTGCTGCTTTGAAATTGTGCGATTTCAAGTGAGGTTACACGATTTCAAAGCCTCATTCAGTTTGAACCTGGACCAAAGCAGAGCTAAGGTTCGCAATACTTACCTTTGCTTCAAAGGTCCAACCCCCACAAGGCCCCTCATCAGCATCTTATCGCCCTCTGCTGGGTACCAGTCTTAGGCTGTCTTGATTGGCAGATGTGGGATGCATCACTCCCACATATGCGCAGGAGTTCAGTCATCCAAGCACACAGGCACTATACTGGAATGTAAACTGAGCTATGCATGTGCAGCTCGGTGTACATCTTAACCACTTACCGGCCGCAGTGTATATATATATATACATGTTGCAGTTTGCAAGTAGTTTACCGGGATTATGGCTGAAGATATCCGTACCGTTTTTTTTCAGCAGGTGGCCATGAGCCGCTGGACCAATTTCCAAAGCGTTAACACTCTTTGATCAACTCTATGACCTTGGAGGACCAGAGCAATGTCATGACGTCACATCCATCAGCTTACCAGATACATTTATTAAAACAAAGGGTTAAAATCTTACTCACAATATGAGTGCACTTCATCCAGTGCACATAGAATGACTACCTTTTTAAACAAGCGTTTCCCGCTTAAGGTCAGACTTTTGCTTCATCCAGGATAGCCAACTTCTGGTTCCTGTCAGCATAATGACATCATCCAGCCACAACCTTGACACGTTTCATGCATTTGAAAGTGATATATATGCTATGTATATAGTTTAGATTGTTTGATTGTGTGTTTTAATCATTTTCATTGCATTTTTTGTGTGGGAGCACATAGCAACAGCTGCAGCAATCATTTATATTATTTATCGAATTTGGTTCACAATTTGTGTGGTAGTGCAGGAGACCTTGGTATAGTAAAAAAAAAAAAGGACTTTCCATTGTTGTCCATTAGTAATGTCAGGATCCACCCAAATGCCTCTGTGCCCCGCAGAGGGCCCGAGCCAACTGCTCCCACTCCCTTTGCTGCCCGGACCTCCAGTGCATGCTGGAGGGGCAGAGCACAGAATGGTGACTAACAGCGCATACTTTCCAACATTTTGAGATGGGAATGAGGGACACCTATTAGCAAAAGTATGTAGGCATAGGACACACCCCCTGCCACCCCCCCTTAAAGGATAATTATGCAAAAAAAAATATTAGTTAAACCCACTACTATTCCTTTATACTGGCTTTTGAAATTTGCAAATGCAGCAATTTCAAAATGGGAAGAAATGTTTAGCACTGGGAAACATACAACTATACAGATCAGACCAAAATGATAGACAAATGAGGAGGAAAGAAGGACAGAGGGACTTTATTCCAAATGAGGGACAGTCCCTCGAAATCAGGGACAGTTGGGAGCTATGGACAGCAGACCAAGCATTTAGTGATCAGCGGTCATGTGATTGCTCAGCTCTTGGGCTTAGAGCCTGTGGGGGGCAAGTAGGTAAGTATGTATGCTTATTTTTTATATTCCTGCTCTTCTCCTTTAATGGTAAAGTTAGCCTGAACTCCTAGTAGGGGTTCCATGAAATGCAGCATAATTGGCTCACAATGTAAAAGGTGCCCTTTATTCTGCCCCAGTTCAATTTATTGGCGCTCTCCTACAAGTACAGTCTGTCTGCCCCAATCTTCTTCCCTGTTCCATGGCTTTTTTGCACGCCGTCTTCCTTTATTCATCAGCCACAGGGACTAAAG
>BLSH010450709.1:1234382-1244680 GCA_018402905.1 Glandirana rugosa | reverse complement strand
CACTCAATCCCTGTAATCTAACATTCGAGGATCTCCCATCCCTGACTACACTTACATGTTATATATACATTTTGAGACATTTGACTGTCGTGATATATTCATGGACTTTATTTATTTTATTTTTTACGTTCGACGGTACACGACGCGACACAATACTTTTACGTAACCTCAGGAAAAAAATCGACTGAAGCCCTTGATTGTGTGATACGTTTTTACGTTGTACAGTATGAAAATAAGTCGCTCGTGGTTCTGTCACGTAATCAAACGTCATCCGTTGTACGTAAGAGATGAACGTAGGTTCGTTTTCTTCAGTCAGGGAACAACCGAAACAAAACAACAAAATAATCCCCATTGTTGAACCTACCCCACTTCTCTAAGTATTACCCCTAATAAAACAACAAAACAAAGCCAACAAGGGACTGACTTCTTTTGCTTGGATGCAAGTAGAGAATGCATGTTGCCTACTGCAAACTAATGCACTGTCTTGGTGCTCGCTGAATAAAAGTATGACATGTTGCATTTTTGCATAGTGTGTTAGTTCCCGAAGTCAGCTAAAAAAAGGACTCCAATGCATTTTCATAACACAGCGCAGCACATGGCAGCTTGCATTTTTTATTTTATTTATTTCAGGTACTTATATAGTGCTGTCAGTTTACAGAGTTTTACATATATATTGTACATTCACATCAGTCCCTACCCTCTAGGAGCTTACAATCTAATGTCCCTAACTCACATTCATACATATACTAGGGCCGATTTAGACAGGATCCAATTAAGCTACCAGCATGTCTTTGGAGTGTGGGAGGCAACCGGAGTACCCGGAGGAAACCCACGCAGGCACAGGGAGAACATGCAAACTCCAGGCAGGTAGTGTCATGGTTGGGTTTGAACCAGTGACTCTTTTGCTGCCAGGCAAAAGTGCTATCCACTACACCAGTGTTTCTCAACCCTGTCCTCAAGTACCCCCAACAGGCCAAGTTTTGGGAATTTCTCTTGGATAAAAGAGCTGTCCAAAATACCAAGCCATTGACTCTGATTTAAAGCACCTGTGCAAGATAAAGGAAAACCTGAAAACATGGCCTGTTGGGGGTACTTGAGGACAGGGTTGAGAACCACTGCACTGCACCACTGTGCCGCCCAATCACTACACACACATGTTATACGCACACACTGTGTGATGTGAATGAGCCCTAAAACCCACAAATATACGTAAATTAATATACCTGTATTTACTGATTAATTATAAATGTTACAGTAGAGTATTGAGGTTGTTCTATGCTCTTATAAGAGAGTTTTGCTGTGCCAAGCTTAGCGAAGCCAGCTCAGCGGTAAAGTATACTTTGAAATTAATTTAAAATGTTGGCAGTGATGGGCCCTAGAAAAAGACTTTGCTGGAATCCTAAGTAGACAGAGGCACCACTTACAAGGAAATATGTTTATATACAAGGATAATGCCGCTTTTACAAGGGAAGGCAAGCTTGTAAAACAAATGGCATGTGTTTTTTATTTGCCGGTAAGCATTACGGTATCACCCTACTTTCATTTGAAGTGCCTCTGTCATTAACAAAAACTAAAAAGGTCTACATTTAAGGAACCTAAAGGGTACATATCATCAGCAGGGTGCAAGTCGCCAACGTTATGCCACAATGGCTTACTGATCTGATCTAGCTAGTAGTGAACTTGATCCGTAATGGAGAAGACATTTCGTAACTTATCCAAGCCACATCTTGAGTTCTAATTTAGACTTGGAGAAACATCTTCAACAGTACAGGACAAATCCACTTGAATGCCACTAACTACTACCAGCTATACTTTCTGATAGTGTTGGTGCTTGCTGTTTCCTCCCGCCTTACACATTTACTAATGTCCCAGTCATATGATGGGCTTCCTGGTTGGGTCATTCCGATCTCCAAAGCTTCTACACTTCCTGTTAATGTTGAAGCTTCTCATTCCCTTCCACCATACACACTTTACTTTTGGCTCATCACATTGATGTGATGAGGAATCAAGAAGAGTGGAGAGAAAAACACTAGGGTCATTGGTTCAAATCCTAACCATGGCACTGCCTGCCTGCCTGGAGTTTTACCTGTGCCTGCATGGATTTCCTCTGGGTACTCCGGTGTCCTCCCACACTCCAAAGACATGGTGGTAGGTTAATTGGATCCTGTCTAAATTTGCCCTTGTCTAGGCACGTATGAATTTAAATTAGAGAACTTAGATTATAAGCTCCTTGGGAGCAGGGACTGATGTGACTGTACAATATATATGTAAAGTGCTGCATATCTTGATGGTGCTATATAATTATCTGTAATAATAAATAATAATGGCCAGGTAGCAGCACATAAATGTGCATATGAAGCACAGCCCCATTTTCTTTGTCACGGGAAAGTGTTCTTCCAATTTTTGTGGGGATTGTTGGCCATTGAACTCTAAAGGAAGTGGTTAGGGGAATAGCTCACCTACTGTTTGGGCTGCAGGACCTGGATATTTTATAAAAATAGGTGTACACAACTCTAAGACAGCCTTATGTTGGTTTTGCCCTTGTTAAGAAGAAAGCATTTTTGATTTTCTCTCTGTGCTAGTAACAATGAAATTGAGAAGATGATTGGTTAGTATGAGTAGCACTATCAGTTCTTCTTCAGGCACTTTCAGTCCTTACACTACTTGACTTGTATAAATTGGCTTGTTACATGTCTTTTCCATGTCTTCCTGGCTTTGGCTTTTGTCTGGTGACCTGGATCATGCCCTGTCTCTCCTGTGACTTTATGGTGTGGAAGAAGTCCTCCTCTGCTGCTGTCTGTGTATAGGGATTACAAGGAATCTGGCCTGGCCTGGAATGTGTCGGAGGGTAAGGGGCACTGGGAGAGAGGTCTGGCTGCTCTTCGCTGTTGAAATAACCCATTTTGTGTCATTCCTCCCCAACCCCTGGCTTCCTCTTTAATCTCCAGCCAGGGGGAGGAGGATGTTGGGAGTCTGCATTCTGTCACTGGGGAAGGAGAGAGGGGGGTACATTCTTAACCCATTAACCCCCATCACATCCTAATGTATACATTTCTTCCTATATATTGATTCCAAAATCCGTGGATATCTCCTGGATAAGATCTTAACTTATAAAGTCCCTTTTGGTCATTGTGTACTCTAAGATTACACATTTTAGGACTAATCTACAAAGACGTCCTGAGATTCCATAATAAAACATAATTTGCAGTGATTAATTGTGTGCATTTACTTTTATGGATTGTTAGATTAGATGTGTAGTCACAATTGTCTGCAGTGTATCTCATACATCATATAAGTTTAGTATAATAATAATAATGGAGATTTTGGTGTCACATTGTTCCAGGCTATTGGTAATTGCTTGCGTAGTCTGGCCATAAGCAACAGGGTTACTCCTGACAACAGTTGTTCAGATATAGATATGTTTGTTGGACAAATGGATATCTATATTTAAAAACTTGTGTGTCACTTTTGTTTGCATGCATTTTTCTTCCTTTTTTGCATGGGTGTTCTGGTTTTCTTCTGGTTTGGTGGGTGTTTCTCAGTCATGCAATGGTTTTCTTCCTGAGTAGACTTCCTGTGATTTACTGCCAACGGCCATTCAGTCCAGACCCCCAGTCACAGTCAGCCACAGTACCTCAAATCTCTTTGGTCAACATTACAGCTAGCCACAGCACCCCTGAGCCTCAGTTTCCAATCATAGCTGACCACAGTGTCTAAGATCCCCCTCAGTCTCTGTCAAGAGCATCTAGAACTCCTGCTCCATCACAGATGTCTGTCCACCTGCAAGGTGACTAATGTGGTGATTGATGTGGCCAGTCTCTGGGGGGAGACCAAACCTGATTTAAGCCAGCCAAGCCTGCAGCTCATGCTTGTAATATCACATTTATTACACATGCTCCAAGCTCCCTGTTTGTCTTCCCTGCTCTGCTAGAATGGATTCCCTCATTGATGACCTCGAATCAGATATAGACTACTCTCTGAACTCTGCCTGTCTTTTGAATACAGATTTGAGCCTAACTGCTTTGAACCTTGCCTACCTTGTACCTGGACTGTCATTGTCACTGTGCCTGTCTGCCAACCACAAGTACCTGTTTGCTGTGCTCTGTTCGCACCAACCTCGGCGTAGTGGCCAGGCACTATAGCAGAGCAGGGAAGACAAACAGGGAGATTGGAGCATGTGCAAGAAACACAATATCACAAACATGAGAATGCAGGCTTGGCTGGCTTAAATCAGGTTTGGTCGCCACCCAGAGACTGGCCACACCAGTCACCTTGCAGGAGGACAGAAAGACAGGGAGAATGTAACATAACCAAAACCAGAATGCTGGAATGAGACCAGCATCTGCGATGGAGCAGGAGTGCTAGATGTCTCCAATAACAGCCACCACAATATCCTGGATTTTCTCGGGCATCCAATTACAGTGAGTCACAGCACCCCAATCGGCCACAGTTCCTGGATCACCTCAGCCTCTAATCATAGCGGACCACAGTGTCCAAGATCTCCTCAGTCTCCATTAACAGCCTGCCACAATACCCTGGATCTCCTTGGGTTTCCAGTTACAGTCAGAAACAGTGCCCCTAATCTTCTCGGTCTTTAATCAAAACCTGCCACAGTGTCCCTGATCTCCTCGGTCTCCAGTCACAACCAGCCACAGTGTCCCTGATCCCCTTAATCTGCAGTCATAGCCTACCACAGTATCTCTTTTGTCTTTAATCACAATCAGCCACAGTGCCCCCCAATCTCCTCAGGTCTCCAGTCATAGCCGGCAACAGCGCCCCCCAATCTCTTTGGTCTTCAATCATTTCCGTTCATAATGCCCTTGATCTCTTTATTCTTGAATCAAAGCCAGCTACAGTGCCACCAATGTCTTCAGTCTTTAAACAAAGCAAGCCACAGTACCCAAATCTCTTTACTCTCCAATGATGCTCAACCAGTGTTTCTAAATTCTCTGGTCTCTAATCATAACCGGCCAAAGTGTCCTCAATCTCTTAAATCTCAAATTAGAGCAGGCATATCCTCACTAATCTCTTCGACCTCCAACTAAAGCCAAATTGCTCCCAAGCTCTTTGGTCTCCATTCATAGCTGGCATTACAGTAAAACAAACACCTAAAAAAATGGCCCAGAGGGAGGCAGGGAGGCTGAGTTTATTGAAAGATGAAGCTAAAGAAGAGGGCTAGACTGATTTGGGGAAGAAGCTTGATTACATCCCTTTTCCAAGATACATCTGAATGGCAGTAGATTGCCTATGCTGCTACTCAGAGGCGGCTCTAGGCTTTGTGAAGCCTTAGGCAAAACCTAGATGCGAGGCCCTACTCACACCCATAATGGGAAAAATAATTCAAGAGATAAAAAAATTAACTTTATAAATTGCATATATTAAGTGCTGGTGCCAGTACTCTCTATCTTGGTGCCGGTGTCAGTGTCAAATTAGGCGGTTGCGAGGCCCCTGTGAGTGCGAGGCCTTAGGCGACTGCCTAATGTGCCTAATTAGAGAGCCGCCTCTGCTGCTACTGACCAGGAAATGCTATAAGATCCCATTGGTTTATATTTATGCCACAATGTAAAGTCTTCCAATCACCTATGTTATGTTACTATGCTTTGATGTCCTACCATCTTTAGTCTCAGATACTGGATATATGGAGCACTGCCCAACATGCCGGATATCTGCGTTCTGTGAACGGGTGCATAATGTTTAGGCAAAGGTTTTACTTGGCTGCCTAAGCCCTGCCTGCAGCCACCGGTGTGCTCTAGTGCTAGAAAGCATACAAAAATAAGTACAAACTGTCAGCGCTTGAGTGATATAAGGATACAATCCTGCTGTAGAGGACACCCATTTAAATCCATTCAAATCTCCCATTCAGCCCTGATATCCACGGCTTTGCAGCTCTCTCCCGACTGGGAATCTTTTCACTACTCTAAGAAAAAGATAGAACGAACATGCATCAGCATCATGTTGTATCGTCAATGCCACTTTATTAAATAGCAATATATGAGGGCTGTACTGAAAGTTATGCAAAAGCGGACATAACTTTTTCATTAACTTACATAGGTTGTTCAAATGTCACATGTTGGTAGAGTAACTCTTCCTCTATTGTAACTTTTCTTCTTCTGCAGATAAATAATGGATCCCAGGCAGAAGCAATGTGCCGTCATTGAGTTTTTGATGAAGGATGAGTGCGCAGGTTGTCTGACATCCACAGAATGCTACAGAATGTTTACAGAGATGACATAATTTACATGATTTACCAATACCATTGCTCTTGTCAGTGGTGTCATCTCCATAAACATTTTTTAGTCTGGATAGCCTGCACCCCTCTTGAGTTAAGAACTCAATGATGGTACATTGCTTCTGCTCAGAATCCATTACTTAGCTGTGACGATAAAGAAAAAAGTTACTATAGTCGTTACTCTACCAACATGTGAAATTTGAATGACTTATATAAGTTAATTGAAAAATAAAATTATGCTCACTTTTGCATTACTTTTAGCACAGCCCTTGTATTATACTCAAAGGAACTTCACAAATCAGCATATTGCATTAATCCATCCAAGGTGAGTTTTTCTCAACCAACTAGATACAGGAGATCTTCAACCATTGATTCTGTTAAGCAGCATGTAATCACTGCTTGGAATGTGCATCCTAGCTTACGTGTTTCAAGGGCAAACTGTCTTCCTCAGGGCCCTCTACCTCTGAGGAAGACAGTTAACCCTTGAAACATGTCAGCTAGGGCACACACTTCAAGCAGTGACTATATGCTGCTTAATGGAATCAACAGTTGATGATTTCCTGTATTCAGTTTGTTGAGCATGACTTACCTTGGTTGGAATTATGTGATTTGCTGATTTGTTCAAATATGACTTATTATTTATATTATATATGTAATAAAGTTTGATTGAAGATATCACATGATGCTAGTGCACTTTATATTTCTTCCTTATGCTGGCCATAGATGAAGCAAATTTCTTTCCTGCAACCCCGGAAATTTGCTTGATTCCCCCATCAACACAAGCAGTTTTGACAGGGGAATCCATTTCAAGGTGGCATTGTGTCCTCCCAATGGGGGTGCCGGAACAGGGGAAGCCTTTCCCGCCTGGAGAACACTGGCTATTTTAGCCACTAGCAATAATCGCATGTAGAATACAGAAGCCTGGTTTTACCCAAGATGATTGATCAACTTAGCCTGCCCATACATGGTTTGAATCTCAGCCAGTTCCTGCTGAACTGGCCGAGATGCGAACTGTGTGTGGCCGGCTTGATGCTCCAGTGTTGGAGTTTAAAGAAAACCTGGAACTGCTGTTAGGAACTATTGGAGCTTTATACATGATTGTATTACTAAAGGCAAACCTTTTTTTTCAGTTTTGGATAGAGTGGATAGGGATTAGAACACCTGTCAGGTTTGTACTGCTGACTGTGCCCCTGGTATAGGAGGATTCACCCTCTCTATTTGTTTTACTGATATCGCTGAAAATGAAAGTGAAAGAAAATCCCAAATTTTGGGTTGTACCCAATATCTTCCAATTGGGACACTAGTTCTGGTGACAACCAGGGATTGCCCCCCTTCGGATGAATTTCCTCTCACTTCCTATGTTTTGTCAATGGGACAGGAAGTAAAGGGAAATCTCCCCAATAGGACACAGATGGCAAAAATATGTCTGACAGGGGTTACAACTCTCCTTTAATCTATTCAAAATGAACAAAAAAAAGTTTTGCCTTTAGCAATACTTAATTAGTGATTGGAAAGCAGAGAGGTTATAAAACAGCTTAGGTTTTCTAGAAACATTAACCCCTTGCCGACCGCCGATCAGCAATTGACGGCGGCAAGGTGGCTCGTGAGCGCAAATCGCCGTCATATGACGGCGGCCGCGCTCACGAGCCTAGTGAGCGCGCGCGCGCCGCCGGAGGCGCGCCCGCGTGCTCACTGTGTTCGGGGAGGGCCAGGGAGCGGATGCGGTGGCTTTGATTGCCGCCGGCTACCCGCGATGGCCCCCCCGGAGCGAAGGAATGGAGGTCCGTGTATGTAAACACGGACCTCCGTTCTGTGTGAGGGGGAAGGGCTGTGATCACAGCCTTCCTGTATACGAAGACTGTGATCACTTCCCTTCCCCAGTCAGGGCAGTCCCCCTACAGTTAGAACACGCCCAGGGAACATACTTAACCCTTAGAGCGTCCCCTGCAGGTTAACCCCTTCACTGCCAATGGCATTTACACAGTAATCAGTGCATTTTTATAGCACTGAAAGCTGTATAAATGCCAATGGTCCCAAAAAAGTGTCAAAATAGTCCGACATGTCCGCTGAAATATCGCAGTACTGCTAAAAATCGCAGATCGCCGCCATTACTAGTAAAAAAAAAAAAAAAGACCCCAAAAATGAATTCTCATCATCCGTAAACGCGACCACTTTTGCGCAAAACAATCAATAAACGCCGATTGCGATTTTTTTTTATCGCAAATATGAGGAAGAATATAAATCGGCCAAAAACGGTGAAAAAAAAAATTTTTTTTATATATTTTTTTGGATTTGTATTTTAGCAAAAAGTAAGAAATTTGGGTTTTTTTGCAAAATTGTCGCTCTTCTTTTGTTTATAGCAGCGATCAGAAATGACGCAGAGGGGATCAAATACCACCAAAAGAAAGCTCTGTTTGTGGGGAAAAAAAGGACGCAAATTTCGTTTGGGTACAACGTCGCACGACCACGCAATTGTCAGTTAAAGCGACGCAGTGCCGAATCTCAAAAAGGGCTCCGGTCCTAAAGCTGGAAATCCTTCCGGGGCTGAAGTGGTTAACTTCACTTTCAATACTGTCATGAAATGATGGCATAACATCTGATATATAACTTTCAAATCGACGTTGATTGAAAATGTGACTTGTAGAAAATCTTATCTAGTTTCTCATCAAGTTTCATGAGATTTATTGCCCAGCAACATCTTCTTAAAAATCCTTAACTTTGTCAGCCTTATAAGACAACAAAGACACCATTCAGTTCAAAAATCGTATTTGTTACAGTCCAAATTTTTCTCTTGTGATTACAAGTAAAGCCTTGAATATGTTGTTGTTGAGGAGAATGCCAGCCATCCAGGGGATGTCCATGGTCCCTCCTGACCTCAGTCCATCCCTCAGGGCTGTTAGGGGGAGCCGCTCTTCTGGAAGGAGGCGCAGCGCTAACCAGAGTGGCTTACAAATGTTTATTTATAGAGAAAATGAATTCCATATATGGGGACGGGATGTACAGGAGAGGGGAGTAGAGGGAGAAGATGACAGCAAGCTTTGGAAAGAATGAGTCAAGTGTCACTTGTACAGGAGGAAATGTGGATTTTGGAATAAGTGTGTAGAGTAGACTGTAATCATGCTGCAATGGACAACGTGTATTTCTTAGCAAAACACATGTTCTGACCGTGGGACTTCGAGTGGCCCGTTAACATGAAAAATCTGTACATGTCAAAATATGCAGCAACAGATTTTTTGCAAAAGCTTCCTTTAACATTACTAACCTATGTTTAGTTTTTTTAAATGAGCACAAGGGACGGTACATAACTACATTCAATGTGAAGTGTCCCTTGTGCTGTTCAATGGTCTTTTGAAATCTGAAGTCCTCTGCTCCTCTTCCCCCTCCCCAGAAGCTGCGGGGATTAATACAGCCCCTGGACCTGTCGCAGGCTGACTATGCTAGCCTTCTATGCCCCATTCTCCATTCATATGTATCACTACCCCCGAAGGAGCCGCTTGGTAATTCTGGGTTCTCTGTTCTGCTACTTGACTCCAAGCTCCTCTGACACACCAGGTTGAACAAACAAAACCAATGCACGCACGTATGAAGTCACAAATATAAATACCTTTAGCCTGGCTGTGGATTATTACCAGAAAATACCATTATTAGGTGTCGGTCCGATTTCCATAAATATAAACACTGAAGTATGCACGCACGTAACCAAAACAAACAAGTTGGACCACACAGTCTCCTCGAACCTCAGTTCATCGTCTTGTCTCTTGGGTCTTAATGGTTCGCCGAGGAAGCCCCCATCACTATGTATACTTACCTCTTACCCCGTATCTTCCGATCGTATCAGTCGGACGCTGTCCAGGTCCCCGACATAATTAGGGGCGTCGAAGACCCCTCCCCCTTCTCCTCGTCTCCTGAAGTCTAAAGTTTTCTGGTAACTTGTCGTGTTCCCTGTGAAGTGTAACTTACATCAATACATGGCAGGGAACACGAGTAAATTTTTTTGATTTGTATCCAATCATTACAATTTCCTTCGAAAACGTTTTTTAGACAACGACGTATAAAACTGTACATGTCT
>BLSH010450709.1:1217827-1230197 GCA_018402905.1 Glandirana rugosa | reverse complement strand
GTCACAAATCTCACGTTACGATAATAATCCGTGGTATATCGGAGGAATAGAGACATTGGTGGTACAGTACATATGTTTTTATCCTGGTCTAACATCTAGGGGGAAATAAATGTGTAAGGTTATACAGTCTTCCTTCCTTATTTTAGTACAGTGAGTAAAGTATATGATCTTAGTATTACCTGTGTTACTACACATTTACGCCAACGCGGACTTCTACCGCCCACGACGTATCGCCTACTATAAATTTCCTCTTGAGGTTCGGACAACTGTTATTAAATATTATTAAAGGTCCCAAGGTGTGATTGTATACCATGGACAGAGTTACATCAGCTCTGCAGCCTGGAAATTATTATAAATTATTGTCAACAGGCTTGGAGTTCTCCTTTAAATATCATCCGCTATGCAGCACCCGCCATCTTCAGGCGCAACCGCATTTACACATCATTGTGTCCATTATGATTCTAGTATATGAAATGAGTGACATGATTTTATTCCTTCCTTCTGACATATTGGAATGTGTAAATAAAGGGGGATCTACAATCTGGTCCTATTTTTGTATACATGACATGGTGGTTACAGAGATAAGGAGGCTATATGGTGCCTAATAATAGCATTGCACTCTAAACACTGTGCACACAACAGAAGAGACTGTTTTCTGTCTGTTTGGAGTCGTATAATAGCAGAAGATAAAGAGTATAATTCAGAATAAAAATGATAAATGATGACATTTAGAATATATGCATGCCACAGTATTCTCCTCCTGTTCATGTATGTTCAGTGGGGAGAAAGGTACCCATAAATCGCTGTTCTCAGCTGCCGTACTCAACTCCAGAGAACAAATAAACTACAACGATGCCGCGCTGCTAATTCATGTAACAACTATATCTCACCGGCCACTTTATTACGCACACTTGTTCAATTGTTCGGTAACAAATTGCTAATCAGCCAATCACATGGCAGCAAATCAAAGCATTTAGGCATCTAGATGTGGTGAAGACGACTTCCTGAAGTTCAAACCGAGAATCCGAATGGGGAAGAAAGGGGATTTAAGTGACTTTGAACGTGTGGTTGTTGGTGCCAGACAGGCTGGTCTGAGTATTTCAAAAACTACTGGTCTACTGGGATTTTCACACACAAGATATCCAGTGAGCGGCAGTTGTGTGGAGGAAAATACCTTGTTGATGTCAGAGGAGAATTAACAGACTGGTTGGAGATGATAGAAAGGCAACAGTAACTCAAATAACCACTCGTTACAACCAAGGTATGCAGAATACCATCTCTGAACGCACAACACATCGAACCTTGAAGCAGATGGGCTACAGCAGCAGAAGAACACACCGGGTGCCACTCCTGTCAGCTAAGAAAAGGAAACTGAGGCTACAATTTGCACAGCTCACCAAAATCGGGCAATAGAAGTCTCAGTTTCAGCTAAAAAGCATGGATCCATCCTGCCTTGTATCAATGGTTCAGGCTGGTGGTGTAATGGTGTGGGGGATATTTTCTTGGCACACTTTGGGCCCCTCCGTATCGATTGAGCATCATTTAAATGCCATGGCCTTCCTGAGTATTGTTGCTGACCATGTCCATCCCTTTATGACTGCAGTGTCCCCATCTTCTGATGGCTCCTTCCAGCAGGATAATGCACCAGGTCACAAAGCTCCAATCATCTCACCACTGGACAATGAGGTCACTGCACTCCAATGGCCTCCACAGTCACCACATCTCATCCAATAGAGTACCTTTGGGATGTGGTGGAACAGATTTGTATCATGGATGTGCAGCCGACAAATCATGTCACTATGGACCAAAATATCTGAGGAATGTTTCCATCACCTTGTTGTATCTATGCCACGAAGAATTAAAGTAGTTCTAAAGGCAAAAGAGGGTCCAACCCGGGATTAACAAGGTGTACCTAATAAAGTGGCCGGTGAGTGTATATCTCAACCTTCATAAGTGTATCAAAATATATTATAATATAACTAATATTACACAGATAAATAATATCCTTATGTGAAGTAGCCCTTTAATTACAGTGCTTGAGCAATAATTAAACATAAAAGTGGTGAGCACTCCTCCAGTGCTCTATTCAGTTATATATTCATGTATGTGCTGAAAACTCCAGTGCTGCACTCCGAACACACATGCTCCAGCTCAGTGGAAGTAGTGTCCTCACCATCAATACATGACCTACATCTCACTGGTTATAACGAACCTTGGAACATCTCCAGGGGGATGCCCAATAGGTCAGATGTCACTTTGCCCTCTTTGGACACTTCACGGCTGCAAAAGGGGTGTATTCCCCTTTTCTGACTCAACTACTAGGCCATAAGCTTTATCTCCAGCTTCATATAGGACTTATACAACCTGGTGATCTATTTATCCCTTGCATCAATTCAGACAGTTTAACCATAGCTCCTAACTGTCCCTGATATCGAGTGACTGTCCCGGATTTGGAACAATGCCCCTAATTCCTCTTCATTTGTTCCTTATTTTGGTTGGATCTTTATAATTGCATATAAAAGCACTATTTATCTTTCAAAAAGTGTTTTCCCAGTGCTAAACCTTTCATCCAATTTCTAAATTGCTGCATTTGTAAATGCCAAAAGCCAATATAAAGGGATAGATGATTAAAAAAAAACACTTGTTGGTTTAACTAATCATTTTTTTGTATAATTCTCCTTTAATGGGGCATGACAGGGTGTGTGTCCTATGCCCACATACTTTTGCTAATAGGTGTCCCTTGTTCCCATCTCAAAAAGTTGAGAGGTATGGTTTAACTCAATGAATAAACTCACGTTGAGGAGACAGATGATGAAGCCTTTCAAATGTTCCATTTAATGATGGATATTCATAGGTAGAAAAACGTTGATGTTGTAAGCCACATGGAAAGATGTATACACCATGACAGGAAACAGTGGAATTATTTTAGAGAGAAGGAAGAGGGGAGGAGTACACAGAAGTACGGTGAGAGAAAAATCTCAGCTTAGACAAGAGAACACAGCTTAAAGACACAGAGCAATGATAGCTAAGTTATGAACACAGATAAATGATAATAAATCACATAGTGTAACACAACACCCCCTTTAAGGGGTCGGGGTCCCGCTTGTACACTATGATAGACTCATATATGCAAAAGAAACTGCCATGGTGTAGTATGTTTCAAACCACTGTGTATTTATTAAAAACTGCACTCGCATACAAATTAAAGTCCAACTCACATAGCAAACAATGGAATCAGGATACTGCAATACACTATCAGCGGTACACTACTGATTTGCGTTTGTGATGATGTCACCTCGTAGGGTGGAGCCAGGTGACTTCATAACATATGAAATCTGGAAGTGGAACAAGGTGGGCGTTGTGCCATCATCCACGTATCCTTTCCACTTTGTCCAATCAGAGAACACCTTGTACTCATTGAAAAAAATACAAGGCATTCTGTGAATGGTGGTGGTACAAAATGAGCGACCCCTTGTGTTCAGTGTGCAGAGAGAAGCACCCAGAAGATCGCGGCTCTCACTGTATGGAGTGTAGACTACGGCAGTGGTTTTCAGAATCCCCAGCAACCTTATATATGGATACTAACACAGAGCCAAGATGGACCAATGTAAGCTTGCAAAAAAGAAAACTCCTGGAGTACCACGTTAAAAACCTCCACGTTCCTGTTATAGCAATGAGTCTAAATATGACTCCAATAGGTAGCAGCGTTAAACAAACCTGCCCAGTACACTCTCTAATCTAACAGACCAGGTCAGACAGATACCCCTTCTTTTCCTCAACACTACAAGTCCGGAGGAGGCTTGTACTAAGGCAGGAGTGTCAAACACGATTTCATCGCAGGCCACGTCAGCATTATGGTTGCCCTTAAAGGGACGGTTGTATCTGTAAGACTAGATGTCCAGAGTACCCCATCCCCTCTTACATCAGATGTCAAGAGCTCCCCCTCCCACTCTATTTTACATCACTGATCACCCCCCTTACCTTGTCCTGCTGCGAGGAAGAAGGTAGGGGCAGAGTTGGGAAATGGAAAGTGCCGGGTCTGGAGGTGAACCACAGGGGGACTAGAATCAGGTGCAGGATCTGGAGGAGGAGTTCTGACCTCTTTGCTGCCGACAGCTGAGATAAAGTGGGGGTGGAGAGCAGAGTGTGCCGCAGCTACAGGAAAGGCACAAGGGCCACATAAAACGGGCTGGTGGGCCAAATTCGGCCCGCGAGCCTTGACACATGTGTATGGGGTATGGCTGTTACTTAGCTATACCAGCATAAAGCACTGGAGTGTGAAGGCGGGGATCACATTTATAACTTGAGAAAAAACTATTTTCAGGGTTTTCCAAGCAAAAATCCATTCTTTACTTTATAGCAGTACAATACAATAAAGACTAAAAAATATGGAAAACGTCAATTGAGCTTTAGCTTCTCAGAGTCTGGCGTTTACTGCTTGTTTATTCTGCCAGTAGTTCAGCTATTTTTCCACTTCTAGTAACAGGCCAAGGTGCCCAGCAAAAGTGGCAATTAGAGGCTTAGGAAAAACTATATAACACGGCATACAATGGGCAGCTTTTATTCAAATGGCTTAAAAAAAAAAACATAGCTGTAACTGCTTTAAAAAGTTTTTGCTGGAGTTGGGCTTTAATTTGTGTGCCTTTTATTTAAAGTGTATGTTTAGCTTTACAAAAAGGCACACTATGCTTTCCCATATGGGTACAGCAGCAAAAAATTGCTAAACTTACCTACAAGCCAGGGCTCCCTTTCATTAAATGTTCCGTTTTTTAAAAAAAATAACAAACATGTCATACTTACCTGCTCTGTGTAATGGTTTTGCACAGTGCAGCCCAGATCCTCCTCTTCTTGGGTCGCTCTTGTCTCCTCCCCCTTGATCAGTGCCCCCAATAACAGGCCGCTTGTTATGAGCGTACTGGTGCATTCTCACTCCCGGGTACTGCTCTATGCGTCCATAAGACACATAGAGCCATGGCTCGGCCCTGCCCCCCGCTTTCTCCTCATTGGCTCACTGGCTGTGATTGACAGTAGTGGGAGCAAAGGCTCCTGCTGCTGTGTGAGCCAATGAGAAGAGGGAGTCCTGGTACAGCTGAGGCTCTCCTGCACATTGCTGGATCAAGAGGGAGCTCAGGGGAGTATTGGGGGGGGGGGGGGGGGTCTGTGGGGGAAGCAGCACCCAGAAGGTTTTTTGCGAAGAATGCATGAAGGTAAAAAACCTCAACCACAATGCTATGTTAGAAGAAGCTTCTTCAAATCCCCTGCAGCCTGTGGTGGCTCCATTTCAAGTTATTGTAGGGATAGAGTAGCTGTTCGGACTAGTGCCCCCTAGTGTCATGGTAGGGAGTGCCAGCCTGTTCTTTTCAGCCACACATGTGCAGTGTGTACTTTGTCCTGTCGCCTATGATGAGCTCAGTGGCTGCAACAGGAGAAAGTACATTCTGCCATGTGTGGCCTGAAAGAACAGGATGGCACTCCCTCCTGTGGTTTTAAGTTTTGAGGGTTAGGGTTTACGTTGGAAGCGGATCTTCTCTGTGTCTGAGCACAACAAACCCAAAACACTATTTCATTCATTTTCAATATTCAAAGCAAACTCCCCCATCCATCCAGGTCTCCATGCTTTATTTTGTTGAAAAATCACTCCCTAGCATTTCTGGCCGTGGCCATCTTGAGTTAGGCCAAGTAATCCATGTAGTTTTTTCTTCCTCAAATCCATCTGCCCTTAACTCAAGCATGCATGCAGGAGAAAACCCCTCCTCCTCTCCTCCCTTCCTGAAGACTCCTGGGATGTATGACATAAATTGCCTAGGCAAGAAACCAGGAAGTAACAAGAAATGTAAGAAAAAAACAAGTTTAAAATAAATAAATATGGTAAACTTTCCAGGTACAATAGTTTTTATTGAGAAAAACAATACCAAGGTATAAGCTTGAGCAAAAAAAGGAAAAGGGTGTAGATGTAAATACACAATAAACACATTTTCAAAGGTTTCTAAAGCAAAAAGTAGAAGCAGTAAATATGGTATACTTTCCTATATTTTTACCAATGCTAGCAGCATGAGGATTAAAAATAATCAATGTTGATTGGGAGAGTGAATTTCCACTTTATTTGTGATATAGGGTCAGAAGCAGTGACGGCCCGTTCATTACGGGTGCATGGGCACCCCCCCCATCCATGCGTCTGGCCCCCATGCAGGACACTGGATGCAATGCATGAATTCCAATGGGGGGGGGGGTGTTTTGAAGCACCTGATTAGAGCCAGAGGCTTTAATGGGCTTCAAAAAAGGGTGGGCTCAGGGCGCAGAGCATTGCGCTATGAGCCCACCCAGGTGTGTTACAATAGCGAATGAGGCCCAGCCAATCAGGAAGCGGAATCGTTTCCCAATCGGCTGAAAGCGTCCCGATTGGCTGCCAAGGAGGAGGGAGAAAACGGAAGCTGCCACCACCGCTGTGATGTCCGCGGAGAGAAGGGGAAGCCACTGCCGCCATGATGTCTGCGGAGAGCAGGGGAAGCCGCTAGTGAAGCCCGGGAGAAGCGCTGCCTGCCATATATGGGATGAGTGCTCCGGACTCGACCGACCGGACCGGGAAGGGGGGGGGGTCGTTGTGGTGTGGGTGCACGGTGTGCCGCCCCCCCCCCCCAGAAAAAATTACCACCAGCCCCTACTGATCAGAAGTTAGGAAAAATTACTTTTGGGGGTATGAATACTGCTGCAGCCATACAAGCAATAAGCATCAATGCAAGATAGATATTGGAAACAAATACTTATTGGTGTGCAGTTTATTGCTCTCATCATTTGGTGTGCCAGTGCTCTTGTGACAAATTTTGAAGCCAAGAATCAACCTAGGACCTTCCAGATGGATATGGGGGTGCCACAGGCAGTGACGGGGAAAGGAGATCCGCTGCTGATATCTGGGGGCTCCCAAAAGAAGAACCAGACCTCAATAGAGAAACAGTCAAATCCCCAACGGGATCACAGATGGGGTTTTAGTGGTAAATCACGCTATCTAAAATAATTAAAAAAAACAAAATGTTTTGGCTTTAGATTAGATAAATCTGCAAAGTCACATTACCATCATTTAGCTCTATAATGGTTATCACGGTGCTATCATTTTGTAAAGTGCTGAGCAAATTGTTGGCATTATATAAATTCTGTGTAATAATAATAATAATAGTAGGGAACTGCGAGAGAAATGTAGTCCACTTGTCAGTCCATCCAAAACCTAAACTCAAATCAAAGAGCTGTATTATTATACATTTCAACAAACTGGAGTTGGTATAGCTTTCAAATGATTTTTAATTCTGCCCACCCAGTCCTGAAATTTGCAAATACTAGTCGGACAACGCAGACTGACCTCACTTTTCTCTGCTGCAATTAAGCAATATAGTCTGGTCACCTCCCTACTGCCACCCTGTGACTGGAAAGTGAAAGAGCAGCAGAATAGTGATCAGCCTTCCCTCTGCTCTCTCCTTCTGTGGACATGTTTCTTGCAAATATGGATCTATTACATCTGATTGGCTCAGAGCGCTGCCACTCCCTCTCCCAGGGTGTACCAAGATAAATACTTGCTCTAAGGACAAATACTAGCTTATAGTAGCTGCATTTAAATGTGCAAAAAATTATGTTTGAAAATAATAGATTGTAAGCTCTAAGGAGCAGGGCCCTCTGATTCCTCCTGTATTGAATTGTATTGTAACTGTACTGTCTGTCCTCATGTTGTAAAGCACTGCGCAAACTCAGATAGAGCGCTATATAAATCCTGTATAATAATAATGATAATAATAATACATAACAGCGCTAGATGGTGTTTCTTTATTTCTGCCTATATCTGTGTTGAAGAATCAGTTTTAACGTTTTGACTTCTGTAGTACTTATGCTGACCGGCACAATAGTGTTAAAGTACCCTGTGATAACGAGCACATGTAGTTCATGGAGTGACAGTGAGGGGCCACAAAGCATTCCGTACATGGTGGTGGTGGGGGGGATTGCTAATTCTTGTTCACAACTGACTGATTGTATAATATGGAGGAAAACTTTTTTATCAGCACATTTTTTGATAATATTTCCTATGTATGCAGAAATTAAATGTGGAAATTATGGTAAGTGTGCCATGCCCTAGAAATCTGCAGAGGAGATAACGAAGACTGGGAGAGGGGGAAAAAGAAGGCGTCTGTGCCGGAGATGTTCCAGTTTGCAGCAGTTCAGGCAGAAAAATTCCATCCATTTTGTTTGTGAAATAACCGGAGATGAGAAAGAGCAGTCAGGCAGAGTGTATGAGAAAAGGGCACTTTCTATAAATACACTTCTCATTCTATCTCAGATGAACTGTGCTGCAAGATACTCCATAATGGAATAGCAAGGCGGTGTAGAGGATGAAGCACAGATACATAGTAATGTCTGTGGAGGTATTGCAGGAATAGTCGAGGGGGGCAAAGTGTAGAGTATGGAGGACAGTCATATAGTAGTCAATATGGAGATATTACTGGAATAGTAGAGGGGTGCAGAGTGTAGAGGATGGAGGACAGCCATATAGTAGTCAATATGGAGATATTACTGGAATAGTAGAGGGGTGCAGAGTGTAGAGGATAGAGGACAGATACATATTAATGTCTCTGGAGGTATTGCAGGAATAGTAAAGGGGGCAGAGTGTAGAGGATAGAGGAAAGATGTAACGTAAGGAATATAGAGATATTTTGACAATATTAGAGGAGTGCAGAGAATGGGGACAATCATATAGTATTGAGTATGGAGATATTATTGGAACAGTAGAGGGGTGTAGAGGATGGAGGACAGTCATATAGTAGTAAATATGGAGACATTACTGGAACAGTAGAGGGGTGCAGAGTGTAGAGCAGGGATATGCAATTAGCGGACATCCAGCTGTTGCAAAACTACAAGTCCCATCATGCCTCTGCCTCTGGGTGTCATGCTATTGGCTGTCAGAGTTTTGCTATGTCTCATGGAACTTGTAGTTCTGCAACAGCTGGAGGTCCGCTAATTGCATATCCCTGGTGTAGAGGATGGAGGACAGCCATATAGTAATGAATATGGAGTTATTACTGGAGCAGTAGAGGGGTGCAGAGTGTTGAGGATGGAGGACAGCCATATAGTAGTGAATATGGAGATATTACTGGAATGGTGGTAGTGTGCAGAGTGTAGAGGATGGAGGACAGATACATAGTAATGTCTCTGGAGATATTTTAGGAATAGCAGAAGGGGCAGAGTGTAGAGGACAATCATATAGTAGTGAATACAGAGATATTACTGGAATAGTAGAGGGGTGCAGAATGTAGAGGATGAAGGACAGCCTTAAAGTAATGACTATGGAGATATTAAGACAATTTTAGAGGAGTGTAGAGGATGGAGGACAGTCATATAGTAGTTAATATGGAGATATTACTGGAACAGTAGAGGGATGCAGAGTGAAGAAGATGGAGGACAGTCATATAATAGTGAATATGGAGATAATACTGGAATAGTAGAGGGGTGCAGAGTGTAGAAGATGGAGGACAGTCACATAGTAGTGAATATGGAAATATTACTGGAACAGTAGAGGGATGCAGAGTGTAGAGGATGGAGAACAGTCATACAGTAATGTATATGGTGGGCTTATTAGTAGAGGAGTGTAGCGTGTAGAGCATAGAGGAAAGATATTCACTGATCAGCCATAAATTTATGGCCACCCATATTAAGTAGGTCTCCCTTTTCCCATCAAAACAATCCTGATGAGTGGAAGCATGGAGATATAACTAGAAAAGCAGATTATGGAGGACAGGTATGTAGTAGTATCTATGGAGGTATTATGGGAATAGTAAAAGGAAGTGTGTAGAGGATGGAGAATAGTCATTTAATAGTGTATATGGACACATGTGACACATGGGAATAGTAGAGGGGTGTAGAGTCTGAGATTTAGAGAATGGAGGACAATCACATAGCAGTGTATATGGAGATATTACTAGAATAGCAGACGATGGAAGTCAGATATATAGTAGTATCTATTGAAGTAATATGGGAATAGTGCAGGGGTGAGGAGTGTAGAGTATAGAGAACAGATAGATTGTATTATCTATGGAAGTATTATGGGAATAGTAGAAGGGATCAGAGTGTGTGGAAGGAGAACAGTCATTTAATAGAGTATATGGACATATTATGAGAATAGTAGAGGGGTGCAGAGTGTAAGCTCTGGAGGATGAAGGACAACCATATAGTAATGTACAGGGGGATATTACTGAAAAGGTAGAGGATGGAGGACCAATATATAGTAGTATCTACAGAAGTATTATGGGAATAATGGAGGGGTGAAGAAGTGTAAATAAAAGTATTTCTAGAATCGAAGGGGGATGTAGAGGATGAAGGAGAGATATACAATAGTGATTATGGAGGTATTATGGGAAGAGTACAGAGTTGTACAATGCAATAGATGGAGGACAGCCATACAGTATTGTTTGGGTGTTCATGATTTAACTACAATTGCATTAGCAGTAGATGGTGTGTAGAATGGGTGAGCAAAGTACATCATATTATTAGAAAATGCTATTCATATAATTTCCAAGTCAGAGCATGTAGTGTTCCCATTTGTATAATATAATCACACCACAGTTATATTTAGGAGCCGTGCGAAGTCTAAAGATGTATTAGAAAAGCAGCTCCAGCACACTTTCATCCATATTATGTGCAGAATTCATTTCTAAATGATAATCTGCATAACTTCTGCAGCAATGTTAAACTCTAAATATATATTTTTGTATACTTTTTGGGTTTTCTGGTTTTGGGAGAACTGATATTGCAGTTTGCAGTTTTTCTGAATATGACAATGGTATGATGTTAAATTGCTATTTTAGTTATAAACGGTGTCTTGTGAAGTTAATCTTTATTTAGACAACAATCATATGCATTATACAGTTACAAGGAGCAGGAAAATTCCATCTTTAGTCACTTAGGGTAGTTTAGAATAACACTGAATGTTGTTTGCTGACCGCTTGTATTGGGTTTCCTGGTTCTGCATATTGATCTGTTGCTTTATTAAATAGGGGTCATAAAAGGCGTCATAGAGCGGCCCCTAGAGAACCTACCCTGGTCTCTTTAAAGGGTGGTAGGGGGTCCTTGGTTCCAGCTGTACATGGAGGGGGATGTTGTAGCTTGGAGCTAGTAAACAGAGAGCCTGCTGTCATTGCGATCTGGAAAACCTCTGTGACAGGGACAGGCAAGACACAATAAGTGTGTGTCTCAGGGAGCAGAACAGCATGAAGAACGCCTGGGGGTGAATGAGGGATGAGGGGGAGAGAATAGGACAGGAAAGAAATAAAAATGGAGGATAGAAGAGAAAGAAGGAAGAAGAGCAAAAAACAGTAGAGAATAAGACATGAGAGCTGCATAGAGGAACGAGAAAGAAGCAAAAAGAATATAAAACATAAAAACAAAAAACATAAACGCAAACTACTTACTATGGGGAGAACCTTTGGGGGAATCAAGGATGGGGAAAGATCTGGGGGTCCTAGTAGAAGACAGACTAAGCAATAGCATGCAATGCCAAGCTGCAGCTAGCAAAGCCGACAGAATATTAGCATGCATAAAAAAGGGTATATACTCCAGAGACAAAACTATAATTCTGCCACTTTATAAAACTCTGGTTCAGCCACATCTGGAGTATTCCAACCAGTTCTGGTCACCAGTCCTCAGGAAGGATGTGCTGGAGCTGGGGAGAGTCCAGAGAAGGGCAACAAAATGAATAAGGGGACTTCAATTACAAGGAACGACTACAAGCACTAAACTTGTTCTCGCTGGAAAAGAGACGCTTAAGAAGAGACATGATAGTGATATACAAATTACTCAATGGCGACCCTCTGCATAGGAGTTTAAGAGAGCACAGGGCCTCACAATGAGATTGGAGGAGAAGCGATTTAACCTAAAGCTGTGCAGGGGACCAGTGGCAGCTGGTGTTTTTTTTTGGGGGGGGGCGGCAAACAACCACCCCCCGAGTGGCTGGCGGCACGTCTATAAGTGATAACATTGTGACTAAGAGGAGGGCCGGTTAGTCCTTCACCCAGAACTCTGGACAGTGGGTTAAACGTCTTTCCTGTCCATTTGGATAACCTGCGGATCCGCCTCCCCTCCTCTACGTGTCGCCTTCTACGGCACTACCTCCTCTCCTGTACCCTCGGAGATGGGCGACGGGCGGCGGATCTACCCCATTCACGGTCTGACTGGTCGTCTGTCGCTCACCCCCCTCTGCACGGCGGTCGGTGAGCCCCCCACCAACAAACGGCGGGGGGGGGTTTTTTTTTGTGGTCGACGGTGACCAGGGGACGTGTCGAAATCCAATTTAGCGAAGAGGAGGTTTGAGTAACACACCGGGACACGAGAGAATTTGAGG
>BLSH010450709.1:1192707-1204744 GCA_018402905.1 Glandirana rugosa | reverse complement strand
ACGTTGTCGTCCATCCCTTTTCGAAGGTTTGGAAGGTGGAACACACAGGGAAAAAGAGTAGAGTCTTTAATCCCTCCATACCATCCTTTCCTATTATAGGGTTATATCACATACCAACCCAACACCTCTCTTGAAAACCATAAAAAAACAGAACTACTGGTTCAATAAGGGGCATATATATATATATATATATATATATGTGACATACGTCTTAATAATCCGTTTACTCATAAAACTGGTGTAGTAGGAGAAATACGTACAACAGAATGAGGTTCGACATATCCGAGCTTTCGGATGATGGTTAATTCGTATAATCCACTACATGTAGTCCTTCTTTTGACCCATTTTGCCAAAGGAAAGGAAGTTGCCTAATAATTATGCACACCTAATATAGGGTGTTGATGTCATTAAACCACACCCCTTCTCATTACTGAGATGTACATCACCTAATATGCTTAATTGGTAGTAGGCTTTCGAGCCTATACAGCTTGGAGTAAGACAACATGCATAAAGAGGATGATGTGGTCAAAATACTCATTTGCCTAATAATTCTGCATACAGTGTATATATATATATATATATATATATACGGGGAATAACTTGGTCATCAAGACAAAAAAATACCAAAAGTTCTCTCCACAACCCAACCATACACTATATTGGGATATTATCCTTTCCTACCATACCTCCCTAATTTCTGAGATGAGAAAAAGGGACACACAAGGTGGAAGGTTTGGAAGCTTTTCCCTACCTGCTGTTGCAGGGTGTTTGTAATTTAGACAGCATGATCAGTAAAATTTTTAAAACATTAACACACACCATACCTACACACATAACATTTCTTTTCCAATGATTTTTATTGAAAAAAAGTTTTAAGTTAACAATGAGGTACAAAATAATACAAGTATATATTAAACAATGGTGTTACAGTGAAAATGATCAAAGTCAACACATTCTAGTCGTAATAGAACAGCCATCTGCACCCGAGGGTCCTAGGTGAAGACATATAAAACTCACTGAGCCCTAGAATGTGACACCCATTACTGGGTTATTGCAGGTAATAATGAGATATGTCCAAACTTTAACATGTCTGTTGTATATCATAAGCTGATTATTTGTAATGTAGGAGGTACCCCCATAGGGGCTGCTGAATATTGTGGTTTACCCTGCCCGGCCTGGCATTCATCTCTCAGGCACTCTGAGACATAGAATAGTCCATAAGCTTTGGTTTTCTTTTGTTTTATTGAGGGGATTGAACTTGGATGGGAAATGGGAATATGGGATGCCCAGTAAGATTTAGCACAACTTGCTTGGGATTACTACGTACACTCAATTTATACACTCCAGTCTTCTCTCCAGCACAACTCTTGCTTAAGACCTTTACTCCATTACTCCTCCAGCACTTCACTCTTGTAGCAGACCATTACCCCTCCAGCACTTCACTTGCTGCAATTTTACCAGACTGGTTAGCACCACGTGGTTAGGCCTGTCACTAGCTCAGCCAGGCCTCAGTGAATTGCCCTTTGCAGGCAGGGACCCTGGGCCCCTATTGTGTAGAATGATTCCGGTGCTAACTGTCCTCAACACGGCTACTGATCCCAGTAAGCTCTCTTCAGGCCCTGCCAGCCCCCTTGGCTGCAGCTGCCTCTTTCCACTGCCCCTTTTCCCACAGTCCACTCTTCTGGTTCTGCACCAATCATTGACTGCAAACTCCCAGTCCTCTCAGGTGTGCCTCCCCAGTCCTCCTGACTGTGCCTCACTCACCAGCGCTTCTGGCTTCGACCAGTTGTCCTCCCTGGAGTCTCTCAGCAGTGCACTCTCCTGCTGTCCTCTCCTTGCTCTCTCTTGTGCCTCCGGTCCAAGACCTTTTCATGAGTTCTTGAAAGTGGTCCCAACTGCACCCGAGCCCAGGCCCAAGGTCACCACCCCCCCAGACTGGGGAGCTCCCTCTAGGCCCTCAAGCTCAAGATGATCTGCACACTATAGGCATAGATCAACATATGTGGCAATTCAGAAGCAATATTTATATCTGGTCCCTAAGCAGGAAAGAAGAGGGAAGTCTGCAAAGTAAATTCTGCATGGATGGACCAAATTTGCCTATGTCAATCCAAAGAACACCACATTTCCAAATGTGGGCCAGGTTAAAGGCAACCTCAAAGCCCTTTATTAGATATACTGAAAGGAAAAAAAGACCAGGTCAAAATTATAGTAGAAGTTAAATGAAAGAAAAGGACAAAAAGAGGGAGAAGAAAAAAGGAGAAGAAAGAAGATTTACCACCGATCCCCATGCTCCAGACCACCGGCCCCTGCTCCACCCTCCTACAGGGACTGATGGTATCTGATCCAGGGATTCCAGACCTCTTCAAAGCAATGTTGTTGGTCACGAAGGATACTAGCCAATTTTTCATTGATCATGATCCAGGAAATTTTGTTTTTCACTAATTCTAGGTTTATCACAGGACCAATAACATTTCTTACACTAAGCTGACCACAATGCTGCAACCACCTAGGTGAGTATGTATGTTTGGTTTTGAATTTTTTTTTTATTCCTGCACTCTTTTAAGTTCCACTTTAAGTACTGAAAAAGTAAGGGGCCAAAAAAAAACAGGCCCATAGTGGAAATGTAAAAATTGCTCTGGTCCAAAAGCTGTACACTATACAGGAATGAGAACCGATGTGGTTAAAGACTGATATTGTGTCGCTGATTAGAATAATTTGATCCACACGTGGTAATTTCTGTATGTGGTCAGACAAGGTCAAGGCCTCCCATTTCAACCTCTGAGGAACACAATCATTATACTGTTGAACAGCAAACCCCCTTGTCAGTATTATCCTTATCTTTTTTGGCGGTGTGGGTCTTCCACATCATTTTCTGTTGTCATTCCAATACCAAAGTAGCACTCATAGTGAGTTTCTCCGTGGCTTATGTATGGTAGCTACAAGCAAGCAGAGGACGTGTGCTGCTATGAGGTCTAACATATTTGTGGTGTGAAATTTCTGCTTTTATTTACTGTATATATCTATCTATCCAATAATGATGATTATGTGCTCTGATAGGTACTATTCATGTTCTATGCTTACAGAGTGGAGCTCAGTAACATTCTGATCTCTGGCTGCGTGGCTCTGCAGAAGTCTCTCGATGACCCCACAGCTCTCAATGAGGCCGAGAAGGTAAGGGGAGCTTTTTAGCTGAAAGGCCAATTAACTTGTGGCTCTGCAGCTGCTGAAGGACCACAAGCCAAAGCATTCCATTTTATCTGGACATGCCAGCTAATCAATGGGCGCTACTCATCACAATATTGGTTCAGTGTGCAAAATGAGTGCCTGTCTTGTTTGAGGGCAACAGATTCCTAATGCTTGGTTTCTGTAAGGGCTCATTAATATGTGCTTTGGTCTCTGTTCAGATCGCTCTTCAGGGAAGCATTTGACAGGCAGTGAGGAGGCATTGCATCACCTTTCTACCACCTGCCTTTGCCCCCTGAACCCCCCACTAGTGCGCCACAACCACATGTACTGCATGCAGTTGCAGGGTGCGTGCAGAGTAGCCTCATTCACTTGAATGGGCCACGCTCGACGGAAGTGTCAGGACGTATAATTCCTACCACAGCTGTGAAACTAGATACAAACACAGCTCAACTGTGGAGTTTTATTCCCCTTCCCCCCTCCAACTACTAGCGTTAATGAGCCCTAAGCTAGATATTGATGAAACCCGACGGAGTGCTGCGCCTGCGTGGGTAATCTCGCAGCCAGCACGTCCGCCATAATTCCGCCCCCCCAACACAGCATCCAATGCCAGTCAGTCACTGGCTCAAGGCAGCCAATCAGACTATATGTGTGCGCCTGTTCAGCGCACACACATAGTTTTTTATGACTGACCAATCGGCTCACTAATTGCTGTCAGCAGACAGCAAGGAGCCGAGAAAAAAAAAAAAAATCAATATACCGGCACCTCCTGTAGGCTGACTTTTTTTTTGTCAGCGGCGGGGAGGCGGCGCCCAAGCGCCCCTTATTGCTGCTTAGTTTGTCCTGGTGATCATTGTCACCAAAAAAAGAAATGGAGAGGAAGATCCAAAATTTTAGGGTTGTCCCTAAAAGAAGAGGAAAGGGGAAATCTTTCCATAGGGGTCACCTGCTCTGGGGACAGCTAAAAGGGGGAGTTCCCTCACTGTGATATTTCCTGTAGCTTCCTGTTCTGTCTCTGGGACAGGAAGTGAAGGGAAATTTCCCCAATGGTACACAGACAGAAGAAAAAATGAACCTGGCAGGGGTTTACCCTTCCCTACTCTATCCATAACTACAAGAAAATGTTTGGCTCTACATATGCTTTAAGGCCCCATGTACATTGGGTGGTTAGCCCTATTGCATGGGGCTCAGGTGTTTAGCTGTGGCCAGAGGGCACAAATGCACTGTGCAGCTTCACTGCCAGCAGCCTGTCAAATTGTATAAGAGTCTGCCAGCTGCTGTGGCTAGACGGGCTGGTTGGTGCACCTAGCAGTATGAATATATAGGGCAGTATAGTCCCTGGGATGAATGGCCAGAACAGAAGAACTCTTATAGAGTTTGCCAGGTTGCCGGCAGTGGGGCTGTATGGTACACCTGTGCCCTCTGCCTGCATTTTTGTGACATTTATGTTGGATCAGTCTTCCCCATCACAAAGTATGAAGCTGAACAGACCCCTGTTATGTCTATGGGAAGACAATGTACAGGGACGTCCATCTGTTTACATCCTTTTTATCTCCAATCCGTCACATTTAGGTCCCCAAATAAGTGGAAAAGGATGCAAACGTTTTCCATTGTTTTTTTTTTTTTTTGGACCTAGATTGACTTGGAGGTAATCGGATGTAAACAGACACATCCGTTTACATCCGTCTGCCCATAGTAAAACTTTAAGCTTCCATTCATACCCACCTGGCAGATCTGATCAGAATGACCATGTGAAAGGGGCCTTTACATGATTGAGACGACACAGACACATTCACCTCTGGTGACGGGCATTTTGTGTTTAGGCAGCAGCACACACGGCGGTTATGCAGGAATGGATGAAGATCCTGCGGCAGAAGGAGGTGGATCCAGCCATCATTCGCCATCATCTAAACGTTTTCCGTGCAATGTCACTGCGGCTACTTGAAGTCATCGTCAATGTGGCAGACCCCAAGGGAAACACAGCTGTTCACTATGCAGTGTCCCAGTCCAATTTTACTGTGGTCAGGCAGCTCCTGGAAACTGGTAAGATAGAAATATATACTGTATATGTATACATTGATAAACAATATATATAAAAAAATAATAAATGAATAAAAATTATATACAGGTGCATCTTATAAAATTAGAATATTATCAAAAAGTTAATTTATTTCAGTAATTAAATTCAAAAAGTGAAACACATATATAATATAGATTCATTACACACAGAATGATATATTTCAAGCATTTCTTTCTTTTAAGTTTGATGATTATGGCTCACAGCTAGTGAAACCCCAAAATTCAGTATCTCAGAAAATTAGGATATTACAGACCAATAAAAAAAAATGGATTTTTAATACAAAAATGTTGGCTTAGTGAAAAGTATGTCCATGTACAGTATAGTTTGCACTCAATACTTGGTCGAGGCTCCTTTTGCACGAATTACTGCATCAATGCAGCGTGGCATGGAGGTGATCAGCCTGCGGCACTGCTGAGGTGTTATGGAAGCCCAGGTTGCTTTGATGGCGGCCTTCAGCTCATGTGCGTTGTTGAGTCTGGTGTCTCTTATTTTCCTCTTGACAATACCCACAGATTCTCTATGAGGTTTAGGTTATGCATGTTTGCTGGCCAATCAAGCACAGTGATACCATGATCATTAAACCAGGTATTGGTCATTTTGGCAGTGTGGGCAGGTGCCAAGTCCTGCTGGAAAATGAAGTCGGCATCTCCATAAAGCTGGTCAGCAGAGGGAACCATGAAATGCTCTAGAATGTCCTGGTAGAGGGCTGCGCTGGCTGAACTTGATAAAACACAGTGGACCAACACCGGCAGATGACATGGCTCCCCAAATCATGACTGACTATGGAAAATTCACACTGGACTCATGCAACTTGGATTCTGTGCCTCTTCACCCTTCCTCCAAACTCTGGGACCTTGATTTCCAAATGAAATGTCCGTGATGATTTGGGGAGCCACGCTATCTGCTGGTGTTGGTCCACTGTGTTTTATCAAGTCCAAAGTCAGTGCAATGGCTAACAGGCAAATTAGCTACACTGCTCACCTAGAAAAATGTTGTCTCCACCCCACCTTAAAGCCAGAAGGAGTCAACAGGGGTCATGCTGCCCCTATGTCCGTCCCATACTGTAAACAGCTCCTCATGGGAGTGGCCACACACAGCTTCTAATTTTTGTGTATTCTTCCTCATGATGCCTGACTGTTAGAGCCATAAAACAGTGTTCATTTTTTTTCATAATTCGTTTTTTTTTTACAGAAAGTTGAAGTTTGATTCTGAATATAAACTGGGACACTGTTCCATGTTTAGCTGTAAATATTGCTTAGCAGAATTTGTCATTAAAGTGATTCAGCACACAGGAATCTCCCTCTGGTTTATTAGCAGGGCCAGACCCAAATGCAAAAACTATTTTTCCAAAACAGCGGAAAATACAGATGTTATTTTATAACGCTGCCTGGAAAATGTGATGGCATTAGTCACTACACAGGGCCCTCTGGTGTTGTCTTTTACATATGCTGGTACATAACATTTTAAACAGAGCCAGATTAAGGCTGATCAGGGCCTGCGGCAGAATGAAATTGTTTGAGTTCCCTCCATCATCTCCATTTATCATCATTAAAGTTCATCTGTAAATCATTTTTTTTTTTAAATGTCATAAAATCTGTTATTTACTTATTTGACTTTTTTTCGTGGTGAGCATGATGGATGGGCCTTCAAATCCCAGGCTGCCACATTTATTGGGCTCCCCTTTTCTGTGCTGAAAATACGCTCTCTGCACACTCCCAGCACACTGACCACCAGCAGCTCCCGCTCAAGGGTTCTCGATCATGTGACTGCTTTGACAGCCAGTCTCAGTGATCACATGATCAGGAACGCTGCCTCCCGACATTAAAGGGCCTCTGGGCAATGGCATCAGTTCTGAAATCAATTTATTTATAGGCCCAGCTGCAGATGACCTCCTTCTGATCTGCATTTGAGCTGCTTCAAGTTGTTTTTGCATACCCATAGACTTGTGAGGGAATGCATAACCCATTTAAAGTGAGCAAATGTTCTTAAGTCAAATCTGCCTTCTCTTAGCCGGCCTCTAGTGTATAGAATCTGGAATGGTAGGTAGAATCACTTGCACAGACTGTGGGATTCATGGAAATCCAAGGAATTAAAGGAGTAGGATATAAGGAGTCAGGCTGTGGAGAAAAGATCTAGAATAGATGATGCTGGATATCCTACAGCTAAAAAAAATGAGGTGGGCTCTGTCTGACTTGCTGCAGCTTCTAAGGAACTCTGTGAGAAGCTCTCAGTGTGCATTGAAATCAGTAAGCAATTTTGCACCAGGAAGGAGTCTGTACAACTGTGCAAGACTGATGGTGAGGCTGGAGTTCAGCTTTAATAAATAAGATCTTTAAAGACTTAGCCCTCATACACATGTGCGTTTTTTGACGCCATATTTATGAGCGTTTTTTTACAGCTCACCATGTTATTCAATGGCCCTCTAAAAACACCAACGTTTTTGAGCAGTAGAGGGCATCGGCGTTAGTGAGCTGTAACTAGAACGCGGGACCATCTCGTTTCGAGGCTGTAACGTTTTGGCGTTTTTGACGCCAATGCCGCAAAACACTCACTAACGACATACCGGCGTTAACTGCCGTTTTTGATGCCAACGTTTTCTGGTTAAAAAATAGCAGAGGAATGTTTTTTTAAAAAAACGCCTATTGACGCCAACGCTCATTAACGCCGATGCAAAACGCTGAAAAAAAACGCAGATTTTTCCCTGACGTGGGACCCAAAGTTTTGCTTATTTTTAAACATACGCCCATGTGTATGAGGCCTTAAAGCGGAACAAAAGGCAGAACTATTCACCTTAGTTCCAATGGTCTGACACTCATGAGTAAAGCCTCGTACACACGGGACGATGATCGTATACAACAGGTCGTACGAACGACCGTTGTATGCAAAATTGATCATTCGTATGCGCGATTAGAACAGCCGACATACGACGGTCGTACAAGGGGAGTTGTATGAGCAGACTAGAAAACTTGGTTGCACCAACAAGCGCTCATACGACCGTTGTATCGTGTGTACAGAGCAGTTGGTACAACAAGTTGTATTGTGCAAAACACACATGCTCAGAAGTCAGGAACGGCCGGATGCGAATTACATGCACCTGAACGATCTTCCTGTGGCCGTATGATCGTGTAGTGCAGTCAGTATGCAAGTTACATTATCCAACATACGTTTGAGACGATCGTAAGTACGATCGTCTTCCTGTGTGTACGAGGCTTTAGAACCATTATTTCTGCTATAAGATAGAACCATTCCTATAATGAAGCACAGTGAGAAGTTAGTGTCACATGGCGCCCTCTAGAGGCAGTGAGAGATTCCGTCCTAGCTTCTGGCAGCAGGCTGGTTCTAGTTACTGGGAATGAATGGAGTGATGTGGGTGAAATATCACCAAAATTGGCCCCTGCTTTTGTGGGTTGCCAAAATTTTCTGGAAAATGAAAAATCTGTACATGTCGGTTTTTCAAAATGCTCATATTTTTCCTTTTTTCTGTGTATTGTATTATTATTTAAAAAAAGAAGCCAATAAACAAGAGTAACATAAAACAAATTAAGTGGCAGTACACAAGAATGTTTCTTTATAAATGTGTATTTTATTGCTGTTTGTTGATGCATGTTGAGTGTTAATCCAGCCTAATGCAGGTTTTGTAACCATTGGGAGTCTTGCACACTTGTTGTACAGACTCCTCTTCTGTACAGATTCGCTTATTCTGATTTTACTGCATGCTGTGAGCTTCTCACAATGTGCATTACAAGCTTCAGAAAGTCAGATAGAGTCATTTCATGGCTGGAGGACATCCAAACATCATCTTTCTAGCACTTTCCTGCCCAGCCTGGCTGCCCCCCCCCCCCTTCCTCCTACCTTTCATTCATTGAACCTTAGTTGCTTAAAGTGTTACTAAACCCAGGACCCTGCATTCACTATATCTGGTCCCCCACAGTACACAGAACATGGAAATGCAATTATTTTAGTAAATATAAACTGCTAAATACCTTTTCTCATCAGCAGTATATAGCAGTCTTGTGACTTCTATTAGTGTCTGGTTAAAGCTTGTAGGAGGAGTTTTCATTCTCCTCTGACTGTCCTATGAGGCTGCAGGACTCCTGATCCTCTGTCTGGACAATGCTGATTGGCCCTTTGCTGATCACATGCACCCACCCAAAAAAAAAAAAAAAAAACTCTCTAGCAATACACACCAAACTGAGCATGTGCAGAGTTCCTCCTAGAGCTCTGTACTGTCAGGAGATAGATTGGGGACTGTGGAAGAAGGGGAGGATCAGAGAAGGATCAAACAGCCTTTTTACACAATGCCGAGGATTAACCCCTTAGGTTCCACAGTGAGGATAACAAGCATGCTTTACTTCATATACAGACTGATTCTACTGTTGTGGGTTTAGTAACACTTTTTAAGTCTGGGTTCACATTGGGCCGATTTGGCACGTGATTTGACATGTCAAATCGCATGCCAAATTGGCGGCTATTGCCGGCAATGTCACCGACCGAAACAAAAGTCAGCGCCGCACTGATTCTCAAAAGTAGTTCCTGTACTACTTTTGGTGACTTTGGGGGCGATTTGAATAGACATCTGTGCATGAACCCGCACAGATGTCTGTCAGATCGCTCCCGAAGTTGGACTGCATTGCCTGTTTGGAATCGTGCGAGTTCAGCTGCATTTCTAACCCCCATCGGTGTGAACCTGTGCTAAGTCATGTAGGCTCGGCGATACCTAGTCTGCCTAGGAACACCCACTCCTCCGGACTGGCGTCCACCCATCAAGGCATCTTTTAAAAATTCTTCATTTAGAATTTTTAGCAAAATACAAAATGCCGTAAAAAAAACAAATAAATGACACTGCATTAGCGGGGGAGACCCCGTACATCAGGGGTGCTCAACCTGTGGCCCTCCAGCTGTTGCAAAACTACAAGTCCCATGAGGCATTGCAAGGCTGTTACAAGCAAGACTCCCAAAGGCAGAAGAATGATGGGACTTGTAGTTCTGCAACAGCTGGAGGGGCACAGGTTGCAACCCATGCCATACATTATGGAGTCATAGCAAAACAAAACATAATAAGAGAGAAATCCACCATCTAGGCATTTTAATATTTGCACAACCCCTCCCCCTAAGAACAAGCCCACTGCTTGCATCAGTAAAATAAGATACCTTTATGGCACAAATACCACCAGTAGCCTCAGAAGTGGTAAAAGCTAAACACAGTTCATAAGTACATATAATGACTTATAATGACAGCTTGCTTGGCCCCAGAGCAGCTCCTCGGCAGATTGAAGGTTATCTGTAATAGAGTAATATGGACACCAGAGGGCGCCATATGTGATGTTTTCAGGAAGCTATGTACAGCAACCCCAGCCATGATCTACCTGCATTGCATAAAGAATCACAGAGACCCAGTGATGACATCATCGGGTCTAAAATGAGATATATAATGAAAAAAGAAAGATTTTATTTATTAATTTCACTGATGCAGGGCGGAAGAGGAAGGGAAAGCTAAAATATAAGGAGACTAAACTTCAGCTTTAATTTTGCCCTCTATACTGATTCCGAAGCATTTTGCTAAAATGCCCAAACCTCTGTAAAACGTCCTGATCTTCACCTACACCTTATCCCTACAATTCCCAGAAAACTGGTAATATTACAGAATCGGGATAAACAGGGAAAAGGTATTTGTCAGAAGGTTTAATATTTCCTATATAATACATCTGTCTCTGCATGTAATCTCTATTCATTGTTATATACTGTCTGTGAGTATTGTGTGTGTGTATATATATACACAGTATCTCACAAAAGTGAGTACACCCCGCACATTTTTGTAAATATTTTATTCTATCTTTTCATGGGACAACACTGAATAAATGACTCTTTGCTACAATGTAAAGTAGTGAGTGTACAGCTTGTATAACAGTGTAAATTTGCTGTCCCCTCAAAATAACTCAACACACAGCCATTAATGTCTAAATCGCTGGCAACAAAAGTGAGTACACCCCTAAGTGAAAATGTCCAAATTGGGCCCAGTTAGCCATTTTCCCTCCCCGGTGTCATGTGACTCGTTAGTGTCACAAGGTTTCAGGTGTGAATGGGGAGCAGGTGTGTTAAATTTGGTGTTATCGCTCTCACTCTCTCATACTGATCAGTGAAAGTTCAACATGGCACCTCATGGCAAAGAACTCCCTGAGGATCTTAAAAAAAGATTTGTTGCTCTACATAAAGATGGCCTAGGCTATTAGAAGATTGCCAAGACCCTGAAACTGAGCTGCAGCATGGTGGCCAAGACCATACAGCGGTTTAACAGGACAGGTTCCACTCAGAACAGGCCTTGTCATGGTCGACCAAAGAAGTTGAGTGCACATGCTCAGCGTCATATCCAGAGGTTGTCTTTGGGAAACAGACATATGAGTGCTGCCAGCATTACTGCAGAGGTTGAAGGAGTGGGGGGTCAGCCTGTCAGTGCTCAGACCATACGCCGCACACTGCATCAAATTGGTCTGCATGGCTGTTGTTCCAGAAGGAAGCCAAGCAGACTAAGGCCATGGATTACTGGAACCATGTCCTGTGGTCTGATGAGACCAAGATAAACTTATTTGGTTCAGAGGGTGTCAAGCGTGTGTGGCGGCAACCAGGTGAGGAGTACAAAGACAAGTGTGTCTTGCCTACAGTCAAGCATGGTGGTGGGAGTGTCATGGTCTGGGACTGCATGAGTGCTGCTGGCACTGGAGAGTTACAGTTCATTGAGGGAACCATGAATGCCAACATGTACTGTGACATACTGAA
>BLSH010450709.1:1145273-1185890 GCA_018402905.1 Glandirana rugosa | reverse complement strand
AACCACAGTCACCCTCCTTATCACGGGGTAGAAACCGCAGTCACCTTCCTTATCACGGGGTAATAACGACAGTTACCCTACTTATCACGTGGTAGAAACCACAGTCACCCTCCTTATCACGGGGTAGTAACCAAAGTCACCCTCCTTATCACGAGGTAGAAACCATTGTCACCCTCCTTATCACGCCTTCCATTGACACCAATGATGAGGCAATATTCCTCCCACTGACACCAATGATGAGGCAATATTCCTCCCACGGACACCAATGATAGGGCGCTAGTCCTCCCACTGACACCAAAGATGGGGGCGCTATGCTTCCCACCCACACCAAAGATGGGGGCACTATGCTTCCCACTGAAACCAATGATGAGGCACTATTCCTCCCACTGTTACCAAAGATGGAGCACTATTCCTCCCACTGAAACCAATGATGGGGCACTATTCCTCCCACTGACACCAAAGATGGTGCACTATTCATCCCATTGACAGCAATAATGGGGCACTATTCCTTCCACTGACGCCAAAGATGGGGCACTATTCCTCCCACTGACACCAAAGATGTAGCACTATTCCTCCCATTGACACCAATAATGGGGCACTATTTCTCCCACTGACGCCAAAGATGGGGGCACTACCCACTGTTACCAAAGATTAGGCACTATTCCTCCCATTGACACCAATGATGAGGCAATATTCATCCCACTGGCACCAATGATGAGGCAATATTCATTCCACTGACACCAATGATGAGGCTCTATTCCTCCACTGACACCAACGATGAGGCAATATTCATCCCACTGGCACCAATGATGAGGTAATATTAATTCCACTGACACCAATGATGAGGCTCTATTCCTCCACTGACACCAATGATGAGGCAATATTCATCCCACTGGCACCAATGATGAGGCAATATTCATCCCACTGTAAAAATGGTTCAAGAATGGTTTGAGGAACACTACAAAGTGTTTGAGACATTGACTTGGCCTCCACATTCTCCAGATCTCCCCCACCTCACAACTTATAGGACTTAAAGGATCTGCTACTTACGGCTTGGTGCCAGATATCACAGCATACCTTCAGGGGTCTAGTGGAGTAAATGCCCCGATAAGTCAGGGCTGTTTTGCTGGCAAAAGATGTACCTACCCAATATTAAATGGTTCGGTCATCGTAATGTTATGGCTGATTGGTGTACATGACTAGGATCTCTCTCCAGAGGGGTCTGCTCTGTGCATAATGTAATAAAGGAGCTGTATAATACACAGATATTAGTCAGATTTTACTTCAGAAATGTGTGTGCTGTGTGTATAAAGTAAGAGATTAAACTGCTATATTTAATTGTATTTCTCTTCCTAATAGGATGGGAGTACTGCTCTGTCTATTGCGCTGGAAGCTGGGCAGAATGATATAGCAATGCTTCTATATGCTTATAATGCCAAAACATCTAGTTCAGTAAGTATATTCTCTCTGTCCCTCCCACCATAGGGTGACGTTGACAGGGGGAACTATGTGACATGGGGTCTGTCCCTATTACCACAGGTGGGTGACACCGACTAAAAGAGTTATATGACATGGAGTCTGTCCTTCCCACCACAGTGTGACACATAGGGGAAAATAGGTGACATGGAGTCTGTCCTTTCCACCACAGGGTGACACCACCCAGGAGGAGCTTTGTGACAGTGTATGTTCCTCCCACCACAGGATGACACAGACTTGAGGAGCTATGTGACATGAAGTCTGTCCCTCCCACCACAGGGTAACACCACCCAGGAGGAGCTAAATTACACAAATTTTATTCCTCCCTCCACTGTAATATTTTGCTCTGTTTGTATGGTCTTATAGTAGCACCATCTTTAGTGTGATGAACAGTCAGGGTGTGCTCCCCAAGTCTTTGTTTTTCCCTCCACAGGGTGACACCCCCTAGGAGGAGCTATATGACATAAAGTACGTCCCTCCCACCACAGGGTGACTGCACCCAGGAGAAGCTATATGACATGGAGTCTGTCCCTCCCACCACAGGGTGACACCACCCAGGAGGAGCTATATGACACAAAGTCCATCCCTCCCTCCACGGGGTGACACCACCCAGGAGGAGCTATATGACACAAAGTCCATTCCTCCTTCCATGGGGTGACACCACCCAGGAGGAGCTCTATGACATGAAGTACGTCCCTCCCTCCACAAGGTGACAGCACCCAGGAGGAGCTATATGCCATGGAGTCTGTCCCTCCCACCACAGGTGGACACCACCCAGGAGGAGCTATATGACATGGAGTCTGTCCCTCCCACCACAGGGTGACAGCACCCAGGAGGAGCTATATGACACGAAGTCCATCCCTCCCTCCACAGGGTAACACCACCCAGGAGGAGCTATATGACAAAGTACGTCCCTCCCACCACAGGGTGACAGCACCCAGGAGGAGTTATATGACAAAGTACGTCCCTCCCACCACAGGGTGACAGCACCCAGGAGGAGCTATATGCCATGGAGTCTGTCCCTCCCACCACAGGGGAACACCACCCAGGAGGAGCTATATGACAAAGTACGTCCCTCCCACCACAGGGTGACACCACCCAGTAGGAGGAGCTATAAGAGATGGTGTCTGTCCCCCCCCCCGCCACAGGGTGACACCACCCAAGAGAAGCTGTATGACATGAAGTCCGTCCCTTCCTCCACAAGGTGGCACCACTCAGGAGGAGCTATTTTCCCATCACATAGGTATTATTTAGGACAGGCATGTCCATAGCACCACAGCTTTTACTGCTGTATAACGCTACTTGTAGTAGCCCATGTGATACTGTTGTTTGATGTAATTTGATATACTATATCAGGATACTTGAGAAAAGTTTTTGGCCAAGTACTGATGACACATTATGTATATTTTCTTTCAGAATGGTGGTGAACAAGCAAACATGCAGCATGTGAACCCAACAGATGAATCCCAATAAGAGGAGGATTTTGGGTTTGGAGGTTCCACCCATCATCATCTACGTCCCGTGTCTACCCAATCAGGGGGCTGAGGTGGATGGGTACCAATGTCTGCCGTCCAGAGACACTGCACTGCAAGAACCACTATGCACCCAGCTTCAGCACCATGGAGAGAGGGAAACCAGGGGGTGGGACAGGTGGGTGGGGATATCTATAGAAGGTGAGCAGTGAAGGACAGGACAGGAGTCAGAGGTTTAGGGAGAGTGGAGGATGTATGTGTATCATTGAGACACCCGAAGGAGAGGAACTGAAGAAAAAAACATAAAGACAAAAGGAGCAAAAGAAACATCGACCAATCAGATTCCAGCTTACATTTTTGCTTCAGGCCAGGAAATGACAACAGACTTCTGACTGACTGATATAGGCATGATTTCCCATTTTCCGGGCTCATAACATAAAAGAAAAGCTTTACTGAAAAAATACTTAGACTGCTATAGCTGAACTCTTCTTTTTGAAATCCTGGTTGAGGGGTACAATGTAAATTTAAAGGCTCCTTTACTGTCTGAGTCACTAACCAGCAACAAGTATGCAGATCAGGTAAGTGATCCAGTAAGTACTAGAGCCAGTGACAGTCAAGCAAGTAGCATTTTCAGATATTCACCAATAGCAGCCTTCGAGTTTCCCTCAAGACAGGTTTACTTTAAGGACTGACCTCTTAAAATATCTGAAATAAGACCTGTCTGGATTTGCTCGCAACAGCCAAATCCAGACTTGCAGTTTCCAGATGTCTTTTTCAGGTGCAGTTCTGAAACTGAAGGCCCATTCACACTATTGCGTTGGTGTGATGGGGTGCCATCCTAAATGGCTCCCCAGCGTACCATGCCAACAGATGTACATTACAGTGCAGCACAACACTTGGCAACACTCATGCAGTACAGTGCACTGCCGAAAATTTTGCATGCAATTTTTTTTGGTCCGTTGTGGTGCATTGGGCATCCTATGAAAATGAATAGGCTCTCCCAACACAATGTATGTTAATGCGCAAACATGCCTAATGTACCACAGTGGACCCTGCTAGTGTGAATGGGTCCAGATTGCCCTGGGGCAGCACAGATCTCATTCCAAACACATGGAGGAACATGTTCTTTTTTGACCTTAGCAACCAGCATTCAACGACCAAATATTCACATTGGTTGTTGTGTGCAACCAAGACTGTTTTAAGATATTTTGATTGATAAGGGCGCCTGAGGAGGACCTCTTACAGTACTTAGTCAGTTAGTTTGAAGCAAGAACTTACCAAGAATAATAATAAATCAATGAATAATCAATTAAGTCATATCAGACAAGGCAAGAGCTGCACAGTAATCTACCATACTAAGCTACTCAAGGCAGGCACTGCTTGCAGGTTAAAATTGCTATACATTATATGGCCAAAATTAGTCAACATCTCTCAAAAACATTGAATTAATTTGCACAGGTCCATGAAGACATGGTTTAAGAAGTTTGATGTTGAGGATATGGAGTAGCCTGACCTCAACCTTACCGAACACCTTGGGGTTAAAATATGAGCCAGGTCTGGCAGCCAACATCAGCACCTCACCTTACAAATGCTCTTATGGCCGAATAGGCAATAGTTCCCACAGATACATTCCAGATTCTTGTGGAAAACCTACTTGGAGGAGTGGAGGCTGTTATACAGGGAGGATGCGACTCAATATTAATGCCCATGGTTTTGGAATGTGAGGTATCCAACAAATTCATACAGGTGTGGTGGTCAAGTGTCCATAAACTATGACCAGATGATGCAAAATGGCTTTGTGGTGCCCAGAGAGTCCCAAAACTTGGGCTCAAGCTTCATGTAATCCTACCTCAAAGCTCTGCCTTTGCAATGTGGGCATCTTGCTGACCAGCAGAGAAACCCCGGTGGTGCCTGTGTCCTCCCGAGCTCCGTGTAGCAACAACGCTAAGGGTTACAGGAAGCATTTGGCTTATGAGGTTTTCTTGGATTGGGTTAGTTCAGTATGGTTGCTTAACATGTTCACATTCAAGTCAGTAACAGGAAGAAAGATGGCTTGCTAGGAGTAATGAAGGAAGTTATAGAACAGATGTACAACTGAGGTATGTTGGAGAGATGTGGTAACGTGGACAACATGGGCCGGATTCTCTTTCCTGTGGGAGGAGGTTGCTGCAAAATTATCATTTCTGGCAAATAATTTATATTGAAAAATGCTATAAACTTGATTTAGGTGACTGCCGAATGGTGTATTTCAGGAAGAAAGGGACTTATTTAAAGTGATCAGCTACAGACTATGCAAAGACCAGAGGAAGAAGCAGGTGATAAGATGGAAACAGGAAGATATAGGCAGAGAAAAAAAAATCTGTACATTTTTTCTATTTAGGGCAAGGTAAAAGGTTCTCTTGATAGGCTATGCCCTTATCACCTACCCCCTTTCCATGTGCTCACCTATTGCTCCTTTCACCTATTGGAGGCCTTGGAAATATGTGGTGCTTTAAAATCTAAGGGAGCACCTGACCTCCTTGCCTTCCTTGAGCCAATCAGGCTTATGTAAGGATTGGTTTCAGAACTGCAGACATACAGGGCAGCATGGAAGTGTGGGGAAGATAGGTATCAGTTGGGTGGAGGGTGGTGTATCATGAGAACCTGTCACTTTGCCCCATATGGGCAAAGTGACACATTTTGTTTGATGCAGAGATTAGACCTTTAGATGGATACAACATGTTTTTTTAACAGGGTGACTGGAAAGTGGTACGTTAGGGATACAACTGGACAAAGGGAATGTACAGTTTCAGTATAAGTAGGGCATATGGTATGTTAAAAAGTAGGTTCACCCAAAAATTACATTTCAACATATGGAGTCATTTACTGGCTGACTTCTTAAATCTCTCAAGGACACTATACTGAGATCTCATGGACACCATACTGAGATCTCATGTGTGTTACCAATAGCATTTTCATTTTTGCTACAATATTGACAATGCAGGGAAAGAACTGCTCCAACGGGAGCGTTGAGATTCCCTGCTGTCATGAGTCAAGAGTCTTGGATCTTTCTGCTGGAGATTCCAAGAAGTATAAGCCAATGGGAGATATAACCCAGCTGCATCTACACATTACTGGAATATCAGTTATTGGTGGACTGGCATGTTGATTCAGCAATAAAAATGATGGAAAGAATGAATTCAGATATAAGATGGGCCCTCTCCCACAATGCTCCTCTCTCATTTGCTTCCATACACCAGCCAGTTAAGCTCATTCCATACAATTCAGCAATAATATTTCTGTGTATTGGTTGTAATAGAGGCACTGCAATATATATATTTTTGTTATCCATACTTATATGTGAAATGGTTTCTTTGACTACCTGTATTTTATGAAGTGTATCACTATATAAATATATGTATATAATCAACAGATTTAAGTGTGTCTTGTAACTTTGGGAAAAACTCCATTAAAAACTTCCACTGTTTCCCCATCAAGGGGTATACCAGCATCCCTGAAGCATACAAAACATTTATAAATGGTACAAATAATGTTAAAACAAGTCTTGTTGTTAAAACATTACATCATTTTATTAAATAATTGTTTAAAACTATAAAGGTTGATTTTATTTAGATGAGTTTAGAATATTTATTTAGATTAAGAAGATCTTCTGTATCTATTCATCCTATTGCTAATGTAAAATATTTAAAATAATTTATACAATACATGACAATTAGACACATCGATGGGGAGATGATGACTTCTCAACACGTTTCATGAGCCAACAGTTTACTTCCTCAGGACATTTTGGGCGGTAAGTATAGGCATTAAACACTATTTAAACCACCCTTATTTATGCTCTCTTACATTTTTCGCTTTGTTAGCCACAAAAAACATAATCACATACAACACGCACTGAGCAAATCCAGTGGTGTTCTGTAGTGATCTACCACTGTGTTGTTGCACACCCAATGCTTCACCACAATCTTCTTCTCTAATTTAGTCAAAAGCTGACTGTCTCTTCCGAGTTCTTGCAGTCAGCTCGCTGCTGATGCATATACACTGCAGCACGGCAAGAAGTAGAAAGCCATGGTGCATGGGCTGTACTGTGCTCCTGAGGCCTCCTGGGATGCGTGATGTGAGTATCCTTGGAGGCTGTGGGGCAACTGAGGATGTCATTTTAACCTAGGAGAGAATCTCAGAAGTGCAGGATGGTTTATCAAAAAAAGTATAAAAAAAAGTCTAATTGAGAGAGGAGGGGGGTAGGAGTGAAATTATGGAAGGTGGGTGGGGAAGCAAGTGATGCATGGCCAAGTAAGTGTTGAATTTTGGTACTTACACAGTTCTCCTTTAAATAAAAAAAAATATTAAAGACTGTGTTAATGACTACAGAGTTGCATTAATTTGTGCTTTTTATATCTACCCGGAGTTCGGCTTGAAAGTGAACCTATCAGCAATTTTAAATGCTTTAACATAGGTGCATGGAGCGAGCTACTTTTATTATGTAGAACACTCTCCTCGTACCTCTCTGCATTGGTTTCACTTTGTTACTAGAAGTCTGACGGATCCCGAGCATGCATCCAGCATCCTTGTTCCAAGTAAGGATGAAAACCTAAAACTTAGCATCCATGTGTCTGGCCTCACAGGTTTCCTCTAACTGTGCATTGTATGTCATAGCTGTAAAATGTCATGAGGGTTGTGTCTACTTGACATAGATCCACATGGTCAGAGAAGTCATACTGCCAGATTTATTATGGTGGCAGTCTATCTCAGTGGTCTGCTGCCTAACGGCAGACCATTTAACCAGACCTCTATTACTATTGCTGGCCTGCCTGCTTGTGGCTATAATCTCTCCCTCTGCATCCTTGTCCTTCATTTTCTTTACTGCTCTCCTCCATTTCTTCTACACACCTTTTTCAGTGTAAATTTGCTGTCCCCTCAATATAACTCAACACACAGCCATTAATGTCTAAACCGATGGCAACAAAACTGAGTACACCCCTAAGTGAAAATGTCCAAATTGGGCCCAAAGTGTCAATATATTGTGTGGCCACCATTATTTTCCAGCACTGCCTTAACCCTCTTGGGCATGGAATTCACCAGAGCTTCACAGGTTGCCACTGGAGTCCTCTTCCACTCCTTCATGAGGACATCATGGAGTTGGTGGATGTTAGAGACCTTGAGCTCCTCCACCTTCCGTTTGAGGATGCCCCACAGATGCTCAATAGGGTTTAGATCTGGAGACATGCTTGGCCAGTCCATCACCTTTACCCTCAGTTTCTTTAGCAAGGCAGTGGTCATCTTGGAGGTGTGTTTGGGGTCATTATGTTGGAATACTGCCCTGCAGCCCAGTCTCTGAAGGGAGGGGTCATGCTCTGCTTCAGTATGTCACAGTACATGTTGGCATTCATGGCTCCCTCAATGAACTGTAGCTCCCCAGTGCTGGCAGCACTTATGCTCCAGACCATGACACTCCCACCACCATGTATGACTGTAGGCAAGACACACTTGTCTTTGTACTCCTCACCTGGTTGCCGACACACACGATTGACACCATCTGAACCAAATACTGTGGTCTCATCAGACCACAGGACATGGTTCCAGTAATCCATGTCCTTAGTCTGCTTGTCTTCAGCAAACTGTTTGCAGGCTTTCTTGTGCATCATCTTTAGAAGAGGCTTCCTTCTGGGATGACAGCCATGCAGAACAATTTAATGCAGTGTGCGGTGTATGGTCTGAGCACTGACAGGCTGACCCCCCCACCCCTTCAACCTCAGCAGCAATACTGGCAGCATTTATACGTCTATTTCCCAAAGACAACCTCTGGATATGATGCTGAGCATGTGCACTCAACGCCTTTGGTCGACCATAGTGAGGCCTGTTCTGAGTGGAACCTGTCCTATTAAACCACTGTATGGTCTTGGCCACTGTGCTGCAGTTCAGTTTCAGAGTCTTGGCAATCTTCTTATAGCCTAGGACATCATAAGCTTAATAATGACATGCAATGCCAAGCTGCGGTTTCCAAAGTGAGCAAAATCCTTTCTTGTATTAACCACTTCACCCCGGAAGGATTTCCCACAGTGGGACCAGAGCACTTTTTGTGATTCAGCACTGTGTCCCTTTAACTGACAATTGCGCGGTCGTGCGATGTTGTACCCAAACTAAATTTGCGTTCTTTTTTTCCAACAAATTGAGCTTTCTTTTGGTGGTATTTGGTCATCTCTGCGTCATTTCTGATCGCTGCCATAATCAAAAAAAGAGCGACAATTTAGCAAAAAAAAATTATTACTTTTTGCTAAAAATACAAATCCAAAAAAAAAAACAAAAAAACAAATGTATTCATTGGTTTTTGCCGATTTATATTCTTCCTCATATTTTTGGTAAAAAAAAAAATCGCAATAGGCGTTTATTGACTGGTTTGCGCAAAAGTTGCCAAGTTTACAAACCATGAGAATTAATTTCTGGCATTTTTACAATTTTTTTTTTTTACTAGTAATGGTGGTGATCTGCGATTTTTATCGGGACTTTGATATTGGGGCGGACATGTCGGACATTTTTGACACTTTTTTGGGACCAATGCCATGTATACAGAGATCAGAAATTGAAATATCCTCTGATTACTGTATAAATGTCATTGGTAGTGAAGGGGTTAACCTGCAGGGGGAGATCTAGGTGTTAACTGTGTTCCCTAGGTGTGTTCTAACTGTGAGGAGCCTGGGCTTTCAGGGGCATAAGAGATCTAACTGATCCTAGTGACAGGGATCAGTAGATCTCTTACATGCCTGTCAGAACAGGGAACCGCCTTGTGTTTACTTAGGCGGTTCCCTGGTCTTTCCCTCTGGCAGCACATCGCAGCTCGCCGGCGGACATGGGGTCCGCCCGAGCCACAGGCGCACCCACGTAGAGTGTGGCGGGCACGAGAGTGTGCCGCCTGCTGCGTGCTCTTGCCCCCTAGCTACGCGTCCGCGAATCACCGCTTATTTACGGTGATTCGCAGAATAGCTCCACACTGCTACAGTAAAAAGGCAGTGCGCGGTCGGGAAGGTATGAGACTCCAGAGATAGAGACATAATTTTGCGCCTGTACAAATCATTAGTAATACCTCATCTGGAATATGCAGTTCAATTTTGGGCACCAGTTCTCAAAAAGGATATCGGGGAACTGGTGAAAGTGCAGAGAAGGGCAACCAAACTGATAAGAGGCATGGAGGAGCTCAGCTATGAGGAAAAATTAGAGAAACTGAATTTATTCTCTCTTACGAAGAAGAGATTAAGGGGGATATGATCAACATGTACAAATACATAAATGGTCCATACAGTGAACTTGGTGTTGAGTTATTCACTTTAAAGGTCATCACAAAGGACAAGGGGGCACTCTTTACGTCTATAGGAAAAAAGATTTCACCTCCAAATACGGAAAGGTTTCTTCACAGTTAGAGCTGTGAAAATGTGGAATAGACTCCCTCCAGAGGTGGTTCTGGCCAGCACAGTAGATTGGTTTAAAAAAGGCCTGGATTCTTTCCTTAAAGGATTTGTAAAGCCTTGCGGGTTTTCACCTTAATGCATTCTATGCATTAAGGTGAAAAACCTTTTCTTTTGCAGCAGCCCCCCAGATCCTCCCATTTACTTACCTGAGCCCGATCGTTCCCGCACCGGGGACGAGCCTAGCAGCTCAAGCCGGGGGTTCTGGTCCTCATTGGATAGCTTGATAGCAGGGGAGCCATTGGCTCCCACTGCTGTCAATCAAGTCCAGTGACACGGGATTCGGGGGGGCAGGGCCATGCAGGACTCGGGAGCGCGCCCGCACGAGTGACCCCAGGTAAAGCGCTTCCCTAACGGGGCACTCAAGAAGAGGAGGAGCCCAGGAGCGCTGCTAAGGGACCCCATAAGAGGAGGTTTGGGGCCACTCTGTGCAAAACCGCTGTGCAGAGGATGGTAAGTATGACATTTTTACATTTTTTAAAATAACATTGAGCGTTTAGTATCACTTTAATATAAATAATATAACTGGGTACTAACATTTATAGGTAAATTTGATCCAGGGAAAATCAGATTGCCTCTCGGGGGATCAGGAAGGATATTTTCCCCAGCTATAGCAAATTGGATCATGGTTTGCTGGGTTTTTTTGCCTTCCTCTGCATCAACTGTGGATGAAGGATTGTGTATATGCCTCCTAGAGACTTGCCTGGCAGTGTTCTCCCTCTGTCCTCTCCTTGCTCCCATGCCACAGGAAAGCAGATAGATAGATAGATAGACAGATAGATAGATAGATAGATAGATATGTAGTGCCCCCCCCCCCGACCTCTGACATCAGGGAGGGCTGACATTTCACCTCAGTGTGCTGATTCTTAGGCATGGTGGGTGTGGATGGAAAGGAATGGTTGGCACTCAGGATGACATCCAAAACGGTATTTCTTTATTAAATACATGTACAAAACTGTAAAACAGCCTATGCGTTTCGGACGTTAGTCCTTATGTGGGAAGGTTGCAGCGCCTATACACCTGTTTTCCATGCGTGGGCAGTTGCAAAAAAGATGGGTGCCAGTCATTTTTAGTGTGAGCAAAAGTGAGTTTATTGCTCACAACAATAAAATGTAGGGCGAGAAGGTAAAGGTACAGGACACCCTAGAACCGTAGACAGACAGATCAGCAGACTCCAAAACCAGCCAGGTAGACAGCAATACAGAACAAGGGCCTTAGGCCGGGCCGTTGATAAGCCAGTACAACTGGCCCTGTAGTACCGGTCCCGGTCAGCAGGGGGGGCCCGGCCAATCTGTATAGAGTGCGTGCAGAATAAAAAAAAAAAAAAGCCTTTCCTCCAACAGGCAGCAACTCCATCCCCCACCCCTCCAACTTATGACACTTGTGGCCAGTGCATTAACTCTTCACCTTCTATCAGCTGCCCTGTCCATAAATCTGCACTGGACATCCTGCAGCCTCTAGTCTCAGCTCTGGACATTACACACAGCTGTTTTTCTGACACCCTTTCCATCCCAGATTAGTCCTCTAATAATTGTCCTGTCCCCATAATGTAGCCTTAACACTTTCTTTACAGTCCCTCACTCTGCTCTTTATTAAAACATACTCTTACTACCCAGACCCCCCCCCCATGTATTCACTCTTTCTTATCTCTAATAGTCCTGCATGCCGCACCTAAAACCGCAGGTAAACCGCACATACAATCACACTATGGCCAAACTGCAGTGCACCAGTGTGAGCCCTCTATGTTCACACCTTTCCATGTCAGACACAAAATTATGGCTTTCCTGACACACAAAGACCATTAATAGAAGTGTGGCAGCACCATTATTTGTTAATGGCACCCCCACACATCTGCTAATGCATGCATTTTCACAGGTGGGTGGGGTTAAGGGTGGAGTCGAGGGCGGAGTTGGGGGGCCCCATTATGTAGGCTGTATGGGGCCCCATGATTTCTAACAGGGCCCTGGCCTTAGGCCTGCACCCAATGTTCTGTATCTATGTAGCAACCGTTGTCTCCAATAGCAACCAAAAACTCACAACCCTGTGCAGGGTTTCCCTTGGATGAGTCCCTCTTGGTGCTTTCCCCACCTCTCCACAGTCCACGGCTCATGGAAGAGTAACCTCTGGGTACTTCATCTCAGAACTCCATCCTTCTCCACACGCCTCCAGGCAGCAAAAAGTCTCTCTCCGCCAGAGCCTCGAACACATGGCTAGGCCCTATGCAAGCTATACACTAGTCAAATTCCGAATTCATTTTCTTTCTAGAATTAGAAATTTTGTTGCGTTTTTGATCCGATGGAGCCACCATTGATTTTGTGATTCAACCAACCAAGCCTTCAATTTCACCTCATGTTCAGAAAATAATTTTTGTGTCTGGGAATCTTCTTTTCCTTTTTGGAATTTTCTTTTCTTTCCAGGAATTTTCTTTCTCTTGTACTCATGCACATTTCTTTTTTTCTCACACGATTCTCCCATCATTGATTAAAAAATCGTTTGTTTTTCAAAAAATTTCCAAAATGCCCAATCACTCAAATTTGATGGCTGCACAAATATCAGCAGTTGCTGGGGCCCATTAATGGTGCAAAATTTGAATGAAAATTCTTAGAAAAGATTTTGAAAGAAAATTATTTCGGAATTCGACCTAGGTACGGCCGCCCTTCAACTCCAGGCCTCACCCAACGCAGCTGTTCCTCACATATTCACTCCAGACCAAGGTCTAGGTGAGAGGACCTCGATCACCTGACTTCCACCAAATACAGTTGTGCTCATAGGTTTATATAGAGCTTCCTCATGATGGCCCGTTCTGATTGGCCGAAACTTGTCGCAGCTTGATCGCATCATCGCGAAATTTCCGCCCACGTTTGAAGCAGGGGAACGAGCCAAGCCAACATTGTAGCTGACATACAAGAAATCATCTGTTTTACACGCCGGGTGCAAGGATGTTACCTTTCCTGTTTTATACAGTTCAACTACCTTTTCCCGCGGATCCTTTGACAATTCTTTTGCTTTCCCCATGACTCAGAATCCAGAAACGTCAGTGCAGCACTGGATGAAAGATGCAAGGGTCTGTCAGGAGTCCAGAAACTCATTGACCTTTTATACACACACACACACACACACTAATTACAAGAAAACAGATCACAGGTAAGGATGGTTACCTTTAATAGCCATTCAAACCCCTTTGTGTCAACTTGTGTGCATGTTATCAGGCCAAAATCACCAGGGTATGTAAACTTTTGATCAGGGTCATTTGGATAGTTTCTGTTGCCATTATGATTTAAAAAGAGTAAACACAGTTGATTGATAATAAATGGCTTCAGCCAAACACTAACCATGAGTGAAAGAAATGTTTTTGTGTTCACATTCATATTCTCTGAAAAATGGCCAAAAATCATAAATTCTGGCAGGGTATGTAAACTTATGAGCGTAACTGTATATACACTCTCCCAGCATGCTCAGTGGCCAGAAACTCCTACTGATTGGCTAAAAGAGATATGCATATTCATAACTCATTGCAGCTCATCATACTAATGCCATACTAATGCCCAAGGCAACAGTGCCACCTTTTGACAGAAGGGAGGAACCACAGTTAAACCAGGCTTAGGAGAATACGCAAATGATCAGAGACTACAAATTAGCCAGGTTAGTTACCACCTAGCACAGCTATATTTACTAGTAGCTCCTGTTTAAGACAAGGGTTCTATAGATAGATAGATGGAGTGATACCACATAGTTGCCAACATTGTCAAAAAATGTATAGGGACACTTTTTTGTCTGTAGGCAAAGTCTTATTATAATTAGAGGGCGGGGCATTCGTTTGTAGGCGTACCGTAGCAGGGGTGGGAAGAAAATGTGGTGCATGAAGGGCGTCGCAGCAAAAAAGGGCATGGTTTGGACTAAATATTGGGCATTGCTTAAAGGGGCGTGGCTCATAGGGGTGTGACTCGAGTCTGAGATGAACAAGGGTTGGAGGGAAAAAGAAAGAAAGAAATAGGGAGGGAAGGAGAGAGAAGGTAGGAAAGAAAGAGAGATGGAGGGACAGCTGGCGCAGATCCTACACCACAATAGCAATATGTGTATTCCAGAAAGTTTAACAATCAGCAGATAAAGATACTCCAAACACCTGGTGTTAGAGCATCAATCATCCCGGCACCATGGTTGGTATGGATGATTGAAGCGCATTATTTCAATTTTTACATTGTAATATAAAATGAAATAGTTCAACTCATCATAATGCAGAATCAGTGGGAGCCCTGAGTGTGTCACTTGCCATGTCGCCTGCCACCAGATGCCATCAGGCATTCCCAGCAGAGTCCCTCCTAACATGAGGTGTCCCCAACCAAGTCCCTCCTTACATCAGGCATAACCAGCAGTGTCCCTCCTTACATCAGGTGTCCCCAGCAGAGTCCCTCCTTACATCATGTGTCCCCAGTAGAGTCCTTCCTTACATCAGGTGTGCCCAGCAGAGTCCATCCTTACACCAAGTGTCCCCAGCAGAGCCCCATCTTACATCAGGTGTGCCCAGCAGGGTCCCTCCTTACATCAGGTGTCCCCAGTAGCATCCCTCCTTACATCAGGTGTCCCCAGTAGAGTCCCTTGGCTCTGCCTCATCTCGTCGGACACAGACTGGCAGCAGGCCACTGGGCGGGGGGTTGGCGGCAGCTCCATTTCTATTTGCAGGTTTCTTTCCCCGTGTGTTCAGTGGAGAGGGGAGGGGCCTCCAATCCGTGCAGCTAACCAGCTTCAGTGTACAAGCGAATTGTATACTAGTACACTGAAGAGAGGAGCCGATTAGCTGCACGGATCGGAGGCCCTCCCCTCTCCACTGAACACATGGGGAAAAAGACCTGCTAACCGGAAGGAGATCTCACGGCCATATTTTTGTAGCCAGAAGGTGCGGCCGATCCAAAAAAAGTCTTGATGCCCGGGACAAAAGCAAAAACTCAGGATTTTGATCGGGATGCACTCAGATCGGGACGAGGGTCCAATTATCGGGATTGTCCTGGGAAAATTGGGACTGTTGGCAAGTATGATACCATGATACCACAGTGACATCTGCTCCAAACGTAATGGAAGACTAGCTTGAGGTGGTAATTGTCCTTTGTGCCCAGTGAACAAGACATCTCTGATAGCCCCTACATGTGTGTTTTTTGCAAACATATCTTTTAGGTTTTGGAACAAGGAAACATGCCTAAATCAATATAGTCTATTATTTACAGAAACTTGAAACTCATTTTCTAAGTGTATGTTAAGAAGTAAAAGTACCTCTTGAAGTTGTCAGAAGTGCTCATTTAACTACATGAGCTAAAGGTTGAGAGTCTCTCCTCCTGGCCGAAGGCGAAATACTACATACTTTACCATTTTGCAACTGACTATCCAGAACATTTAAGTGTTTTTTGATGATGAAATAAAAATGAGCGAATACAACAAAGGGGTTCCTCTGTGAAAAACCATATTCCTTTTGCAATAGGCCATCTTACATTGTATTTTATACCTCCCATTTAAAAATAAAAGAAGGGATATAAGAGCGTTAAATGACAACCTGCTTCTAAAATAGGTTCAGTGGATAAGCTTTTGACTGCCTGCACACCTTTGCATTGCAGTCACCGCACCATCCACACACACATGCAATGGTGCCCCAAAGCAACACATCACAATACACAATAGTTGGTTACCTTGCAATGCAAGGTAACTAACTGTTGTGTATTGTAATGTGCTGCTTGGTTAAGGTGGTTGTAAACGTTGCCTATGGTTTTGCACAGAGCAGCCCCGATCCTCTTCTTCTGGGGTCCCCCATCGGGCCCCTCTTCATCGGGTGCCCCCACGTTAAGCTGCTTTCCATAGGGCCATCCATTGACACAGAAAGTGGGACTTGGCCCCGCCCCCAGCTCCTTTGTGTCACAGCTTTTGATTGACAGCAGCGGGAGCCAATGGCTCCCGCTGCTATCAATCTGTCCAATGAGGAGAACGCCAGCGGCTGCAGCCGCTGCACTTGTGCACATTGCTGGATCGGATCGGGCTCAGGTAAGAAAAAGGGTGGGAGCTGCAGCACAGAAGGTTTTTCACCTTAATGCATAAAATGCCTTTCACTGGCAGCTCCTCTCTTTTATTTGACGACAACGCACTCTGTAAGTGTTTGTTTAAAAAGATGCCTCTAAATACCTTTTTCCAGTTATCTTCAGGCCAGTCACGTGACTCCCGGAAGCTCTGCTACTACAATCCAAGGCTACAGTGGGAGGGGCCGAGATCTCCCTCTGACGCCGGCTGGAGGTCACGTGACCGCCATGATGGCCGCTCTGCACTTCCCACTGTAGCCCTGGATCGTAGTAGCAGGCCGGGAGTCATGTGACCAGCTTAAAGATCACTGGAAAAAGGTATTTAGAAGCATCTTTTTAAACAAACACTTACAGAGTAAGTTATCGCTGGATAAAGGAGAGGGGCTGCCAGGATGTTTTGTGCAGTTTTTTTATTACGACTAGAGACGGGGGGGCAGTGACAGAGAGACTCAGAAACGGAAGCTGACAGGCAGGGAGGGAGGGGGAGAGGAGGGCAGAGGAGAGCTGCGGATGATGTAGGGAAGTAAGCTGACCACAGTAGTCAGGGATCAGTAGCCATGATTACCGTGGTCAGCACACAGAGGGGGACACAAGAAGTGGCAGGATCAGCAAGGTTTTTTACCATTTAGAGAGGGGCAGATTAGACAGCACAAGCACTGTTTTTTTAGGGTTAAAAAACACTTTAAGGTGAAAAACCTTAAGACTTTACAACCACGTTAAAACAAGGTCAAGTTTTAGGTGTGCTTGGGTGTTTCAGCAGCCCATTGAAAATGATTGGGCTACCTTAGCCCAATGCAGGATGTAAAGCGTGTTAACATACCTGCATCAACACACAGTAGAGGTATAAGGCCTCATTCACACCAGCTTATCTAAGCATACATGTGAAAGGCCATCATTGCCTGCATGGGATGCACAGGTGTTCCATGTATCCAGGTTCAGGTAGACCCATTCATGTCTATTGGGATGCAGTGGCTGCACGGACACGGTCGCTGAACCTAGTTTGACAGTGATGCAGTTGCACGATATTTCTATATTTTTACTATGTCACACACTTGTAAGCAGATTGAAATAGCCAGTTAGGTGCCGTCCCATCTGGGAGGGTGAGAGTTAATGCTTTTCCTGTTCTTTGGTCTTTTTGGCAGGTCCTTCCTGGGCTCGGCCTACTAATCCCTTGTTATAAAAAGGGACAGTGGTCTGGAACTTGGTCGGGGGGTATGTGTCCCTTCAAGTTGGGTTCCTTCTATCAGCATGTTCCCGGAAAAGGCCTAGTGGAGAGCTAAGAACAATGCCCATAAGGGAGTGAGACAGAGACAGAGAATAACGCCCCGAAGATACCAGTTCTGGAAGAATGCCTGTGATGGACTTTGTATTACACGGACACTACCTTTGCAGGTATGCTGGGGCAGCACACAGTCTGTAGTTAGAGTTAGGGAATTATGGGAATTATGCCTTTGAATGTTGGACTCTGTAATTGCCCTTTTGCACTTTTCTAAGTAAAGTCTTCGAAACATTGTCCTTGCCTGATCTGAAGTTACTGAAAGGGGTGTTTTGCTAGGTCCGGCACACATAGTGCCCTGAGTGGGTCTTAAACACATTGGGGTATGAAGACATTGGTCTGGAGTGGAGTAGTGTGAAGACACAAGTGGTTACCTAGGGTAACGGAAGTTTTACAGCTGCCTGTCAATAGTGTGTACCCGTTATAGGTGGAACGGCCTCTAGCAGGGAGGGAGATGTGGTTGGCGCTCTTTCCAGCATTGGTCTATCTCCCAGAGCAACAGGAGCAGATTGCACCTCTGAGGTGCCCATCATGTACAGAGGTATGGAGGTTCAAGAGTAAATTAAGTGCATGTGTGGAGCTCGCACAACATGCACGGCGGGACCCACTCCACTACTGGGGAATGGTAGTGGAAAATCTGAACAGGTGGTTGTGGGTAAGGCTCAGCATGTCCCTCCTAAATACAAGTTGCTGAGAAGGTATACATTGTCACGGGGACCTGAGAGTTAACTGGAGAACAGTTACGGTGCATGTTCATCTCTGAGAGAAGAGGCCCACCTTAAGGTCGAATGTTCTGCCACGACAGGCTAGGGTTGCCCCCTGTCCAGGATTCACCCGTACAGTCCGGGTTTTGAATCATCTGTCCGGGTTTCAGGCAGACCGAAACCCAGACACATTATTAAGTCTGCTCTGTGGTTCTCCAAATAACCAAGATAGTCACACAAATCTGTCTGTAGGTTTGGCATCATTGAAGGGTGGGGGGATGATTTTAGCAAGAGCCATGTGGCCACACCCACTGCGGCACTGCAGGCCACATTACTACTCTCCTTAGGGCACCCAAATGTGTCCCAGGTTTTTTATAATCCTATAGTGTTTACTGCAAAGGAAAAAAATGTGCCCTGTGCCGCAAAAGTGTTCGGCTTGAAGAAAGGTGGCAACCCTACGGCAGCCTCAGCCTTGTCCCAGGGAATTTATGAAAATGACACAAAGAAAAGGTACCCCATGGGTAGTAAAATGGCCCTGTACAAGGTGCCTAGCGTGGTCAGAAGAACCCACCCCAAAGTAGGCCCCTCAGCGCCCAACGAGGAGGGTAACATGGAGAACGTTATGACAACTCTGTCACCTTGAACTGCCCCTACTCTACACACTGCTGTACATTTATTTGTGCACTAAAATAGCTAAAGTGTAAATGCTGCAGTTTCTCATATTACCCAGAAGGGGGCAGTGTCTGCATTAGGACGAAAAAATGAATAACTATTTCAGAATGGATTCAAATGAAGTATATTATACAATGTTTATCATTCACCGGATTGTGTTTTATAATCTGTTATTATGTTGAATTTTATTTTATTTATTTATTTCAGGTACTTATACAGCGCCGTCAATTTACGCAGCGCTTTACATATACGTTGTACATTCACATCAATCCCTGCCCTCAAGGAGCTTACGATCTAAGGTCCCTAACTCACATTTAGGGATGGCCAAACTCCCCCTGGTTCGGTTTGCACCAGAACCCCGCAAACAGGCAATAAGTTTGTGCGAACACGCAAACCCTATTAAAATCAATGGTTCTCAAATATGAAAAATCAAAAGTGCTCAAATTAAAGGCTCATATGCAAGTTATTGCCATAAAAAACTGTATGGAGACCCAGATACTGCCCTAAGGGACATGTATCAATGCAAAAAAAAAGTTTTTAAAATGATAGATTTTTCAGGAGCATTGATTTTAATAATGCTTAAAGTGAAAAAATAAAAATGAAATATTCCTTTAACCACTTCAGCCCCGGAAGGATTTACCCCCTTCCTGACCAGAGCACTTTTTGTGATTCGGCACTGCGTCGTTTTAACTGACAATTGCGTGGTCCTGCGACGTTGTACCCATAGAAAATTGAAGTCCTTTTTTTCCCACAAATAGAGCTTTCTTTTGGTGGTATTTGATCACCTCTGCGGTTTTTATTTTTTGCGTTATAAACAAAAAAATAGCGACAATTTTGAATTGAAAAAAAATATATATATATATATTTTACTTCATGCTATAATACATATACAAAAAAATAAATAAAAAAAGTAATTTATTCATGAGTTTAGGCCAAAATGTATTCTTCTACATATTTGTGGTAAAAAAAAAAAAGGCAATAGGCGTATATTGATTGATTTGCGCAAAAGTTGCCGCGTTTACAAACTGAGAATTGATTTATGGCGTTTTTACTTTTTTTTACTAGTAATGGCGGTGATCTGCGATTTTTATCAGGGCTGTGATATTGCAGTGGACGGATCGGACACTTTTGACACTTTTTTGTGACCAATGACATTTATACAGTGATCAGATCTAAAAATAGCCACTGATTACTGTATAAATGTCACTGGCAGGGAAGGGGTTAACCTGCAGGGGGCAATCAAGGGGTTAACTGTGTTCCCTCAGCGTGTTCTAACTGTGTGGTGGCTGGGCTGGCAGGGGCATGACAGATCTAACTGATCCCGATTACAGGGATCAGTAGATCACTGTCATGCCGCCTGAAAGAATGAGGAACCGCCGTGTTTACATTGGCAGTTCCCTGCTCTTCTTCTGTATCAGGCAATCACGGGTCGATGCACCAAAAGACAAACAGGCGGCACTCCATGGATATTCTTTGCTTGCAGTTTATTTCAATGCGGCATGTACAGGTACAGATGGATACAGGTAGACGTGTTTCACTCGGTGCCTCCGAGCTTAGTCATTACAAATGCCAAATGTCAGAATCCAGCTATTTGTGGCCGAACCCACGAAGGAGGTAACGCCCACAAGCAGCTGTATATACCCACATAATCAGACACATAATTAAAAACATTCATGTATAAATCTAAATATGGTAAAGGAAAAAGAAAAAGACCAGAGAACAAAAAAATTTTTTGTATGCAAACAACATCGTAGACATACTATCATTTCAAAGCACTCACATATATTTGAACAAATAAACCATTTCTGTTAAAAAGACAGGCCTGTTTCTCAAAAATACATAGAGAAGTGAAAGGAAACCTTAGAGTCCAAGATAGGAAATATATTTTACTAGAAACAATCCAATCATATTCTATAGTCACATAAGCTGGCTATTACTTGCACAAGATATCTATTAATCGCACATTTTTCAACACCCTATTTCCTAACATCTTATGTTGTGCTTTCACTCTATTCCACTGTATATTGTTCCTTCAATGCAGCGGAGTGGAAAGAAAAAGGGTGGACAAAAACCATGAAGAGAAAAGAAAGAAGAGAGAGAAAGAGAAAAAAAAGAAAAAGAGAGAGAAAAAGGAAAAGGAAAGGGGGCAACCAATAAATGAAAAAAAAAAGAAAAGAAAAAGAGAAAGGAAAAGGAAAGGGGGCAACCAATAAATGGAAAAAAAAGAGAGAGAGAGAGAAAAAGGAAAAGGAAAAGGGGCAACCAATAAATGAAAAAAAAAAAAAAAAAAAGAGAGAGAAAAAAAGGAAAAGGAAAGGGGGCAACCAATAACTGAAAAAAAAAAAAGGCAATAACTTGGGGAAGGAGAAAAAGAAATTATTTTTATACTGAGACGCGTTCAATCATAAAAATGGGTAATATCCCATTCGTAGTTTAAACCTGCTGGTATGCGCGCCTGAAAGAAGAAAATCCAAAAAACCTCTAATTTACAAAGATGTTTAAAGATATCCCCTCCCCGACTCGGAACACTTATCTTTTCTATTATCTGTACTCCCATGGCCGTGAGGCCCCCTCCATGAACATCCTTAAAGTGTCTGCCCACATTGGTAGTTTTTTCTCTGTCTTTACCGACACTATACAGGTGCTCATAGAATCTGTCTCTTAGACGTCTAGTCGTACGACCAATATATTGAATGTGGCAGATCTTACATGTAATGATGTATATCACATATTTTGAATTGCAATTATAAAAAGACTGTACTCTATGTTGTTTATGTGATATCTGTGAGACCACAATATCTCCTTCAATGATATGGCTGCAACGAGGACATTCTCTGCCTCCACAGCGAAAGGTGCCCTTAAAATGAAGCCAGGTAGGGGATTGTTTTATGGTGGATCTATAGAGGCTAGGGGACAAATGTTGACCTAGAGATGGTGCACATCTGGGTACTATATTTATACCCTCCCTCAAAAGGTCTGCACAGATTTGATCGCCATGTAAGAGGGGTAAATATTTATGTATAATCTGTTTAATTTCTCTAAATTCCAAACTGAAAGCTGTAGTGAAAGTTAATTTATTTTTATCATATGAGCTTTGTTTCCTTCCCTCTTTTGCTCTGTTTGCATGGCTATTTTTTAGGAGTGTGGATCTATCTTTAGAGTTGACAATATTAATGTCTCTATCTAGTATCCAGCGTGGATATCCCCTCCTTAGAAACCTGTTATAAAGGGCTCGACTCTGTATAATATAAGACTCCTGTGTACTACAGATTTGTCGGATTCACAAGAATTGTCCTACTGGAATCCCTTTAATGGTATGCTGGGGATGTCCCGAGTTGGCCATTAACAGTGTATTACCTGATAGTGGTTTTCTATAAAAATCTGTACTGACTTTTGTTCCTATAGCTGAACGTCTAGAAAATCTACCTCTGTTTGATTGATGTGACCGGTGAAGTGTAAATTCATATTATTATCATTGAAATATTCCAAAAGGGGCTCCTTAGATACTGACATCTCACTCATCACAAAAATCAGATCATCTATGTAGCGAAAGAATAAGCATGTATTGTCTCTGAATGGATTTTGTGGACCATATATATATATTGACACTCCCACCATCCCATATAGAGGTTCGCTAGGGATGGGGAAAACTTGGCCCCCATCGCTGCTCCCCTCTTTTAACAAAATAATCGTTGTTAAACATAAAATAATTGTGAGTGAGCAAGTAATGTAAAACATCCAGGATGAACACACGTACCTCCATAGCCCAATCTGTGTATCTTTCTAAATAAAACATTACTGCTTTAATCGCCAAGTCATGTGGAATGCTAGAATATAAGCTACTAACATTGCATGTCACCCATAGAAAAGTGTCTTTCCAATGAATACTGTCCATGATTTGTAAGAGGTGGTTAGTATCCTTGAGCTAGCTGGGTAAACGGCGGACGATCGGTTGTAAAACCCCGTCCAGCCACTGACCCAGCTTCTCATTCAAGGAGCCTATCCCCGCTATGATCAGTCTGCCATGTAGGGGTGTTAAACCTTTGTGTGTCTTGGGAAGATGATGGAAAATGGGGATTATGGGATATTCAGGTATTAAAGCTTCCCCCATTTTTTTATCAAAGACTCCTATTGCAATGCCAGCTTTTATCAGTAAATATAGTTTTGCCTTATACTTCCTTGTTGGATCTGCAGGGAGTCTCTGATAAGTGTCAGTGTCAGTTAGTTGACGTTCAGCTTCCTCTCTATATTTGTCAGAGTCCATAACTACTATTAGGCCCCCCTTATCCGAATTCCTAATGACTATCGAGGTGTCATTTTCAAGTTCCCTCAAGGCTATTTTTCTCTTTGTGTGAGGTTCTCCTGTTTAGCATTTATTCTGTGGTTATTTTGAGCCAAATTTATCAAATCTTTTTCCACAGATTTTTGAAACCTATCCATCTCTGCACAGCGAGAGCCAGTGGGGTAAAAATCAGACCTGCCCTGTGAAATCTTAATATCTGCAATATCACATTTGATCTTATCTTCAATATCCGCACCACTTTCACATAACAGGTCTTCTAGATCTCCCATTGCACACAAATCTCTAAAGTCACAAGACAAATCTGAGTCATCAGAGTACACATCACAGGCTGCATTCAATATTTCTGTCTCACCAGTTTTGTAAAAATGCTTCTTGATAGACAAATTTCTAACAAACCTGTTAATGTCCAAAACTGTGTCAAAGAGGTTGAAATGTCTAGAAGGACAAAAGTTCAAACCCCTTGACAACAAATTAGTCTCTTCCTCTGTTAAGGATCTTTTAGATAAGTTCAAAACATTGATGGTACCTTCTATCTCTTGCGATTCGGATTCCGTAGGGGGTATCGACCCGATGTTGTTCCGTCACGGGTCGCTGGCAGACATAGAGTCCGCCCGACCTGCGGCCAGACTCAGGGAGCATGCGGGAGGGTTGAGAGCGCGCCAGCACGCGCCTGCTACCTGCGCAAATCGCCGTTTACAAACTGCGTTTTGCACTACACTGCCACTCTGCAGCAGTAAATGTGAGCCGGTGGGGAACAGGTTTAATATCATGACTGGGGGGTCCCCTTAGTTTGCCTGTAAAGTCACGCTTCTGTGTGATGTTTAGAACAGCGCCTCAGCAAAATTACATTTTTAAAGAAAAAAAGTCATCTAAATTTGCTTGTGGCTGTAATGTATTGCCAGCTCCTGGCAATATAGTTCAAAAATCACTGAAAAGATTTGCGTGGCGGTCCCCCCGAATCGAAATCAGGCCTTTTTTAAAAATAATTGGTGCGGGGTTCCCCTTAAAATCCATACCAGACCTGAAGGGCCTGGTATGGATTTTGGGGGGCACCCCATGCCTTTTTTTCACTAATTCTGTCATAGGGTTCCCCTTAACCACCTCAATACATTGTGTTATATATAGTATACTGATTGCCACATATAGTCTGAACTGTATTATATATACTACGGGGACTGCACTATAAAATTGTAATGACACGTCCCAGTCTAACAGGTCCAGAAAAATTGGGCCTTGGGTGTTGGTGGTGGCAGAACACTGTAACCCCTCGCAGTTACTCTTGTTGGGCGCAGGAACAGGCCCTGCTGTTGTAAGTTATTTCAAAAATTGTAATGACATGCCCCTGTTAAACAGGTGCAGAAAAATTGGGCCTTGGGTGTTGGTGGTGCCCTAAACCCAAAATATTGTTGGAAGCTAGCATCATCAGGATTCAGGAGGAATAGGATAGGCAGCCTTCAAGAGATCCCAGATCACTAGGAAATTCAATCAGTTATATCAGCATCAGGGGCTTGATAGCTGCTGACCCAGGAATGATTCATTTTTTATAAATGTGAGCCTATCAACGGAGTCTGTGGACAGTCACACTGTTTGATCCATTACGAACCCTCTAGCAGAACTGAATGTCCATTCAGAAAGCATGCTGGATGCAGGACAGACCAGTAGCTCCATTGCATATGGAGCAATTTCTGGCCAGTGGTCCAGCCTCAAGACCCAGTAACTCAGTGGATGCTCAGTTGGAAAGGTCTCCAAGTCTGCTCTTGCCTCTAGATATTCCTGCACCATATAATGCAGACGCAGCCGAAGGTTGCTTGAACCTATCAGCCCTGGGCACTGAGGACTGAAGAATTGTCCACCGTCCACCTTCTCCACCACTCTTCCTCTGACCAAAGGAAGCCTCAGAAACACTTTGTCCAGCAGCAGGAAATGGTAACCTCCCAGGGTCTGCAAAGGCGTTGCACAAACTTTTCTTGAAGGTATCCTGAACATGTTTCATCCTCTGCTCCCTCTGCAAAGGCAGGATCAGCTCTGCAACTTTACCCTTTTAACGTGGATCAAGAAGGGTTGCCAGCCAGTAATGATCCCTCTCCTTGATACCACGAACCCTGGGGTCTTTTCGCAGGCTTTGCAGAATCGGGGAGGCTATGCAGAGTAAGTTTGTGGAGACATGAGAGTCCTCTGGGTCACTGAGGATGACATTGTCAGGAACTACCTCCACCCACCCCGTGCAACTCCTTGGGTTTCTGGGGACTGAAAACCATCCCTTGAAGACTGCTGTGTGTTATCCTCTACATTCATGCTGACACAATCCTCTTCCTCCTCTCCTCCTCCTCCCCTTCCTGTGTGTTTGGCAGCCCTGCAGGAATGCTATCTGCATAAAGGATGCCTTGATTTCTGCCTCAAGCGCCCTGTCCATGATTCCACGAAGCGTGTGCTCCAGCAGGAAGACTAGAGGGACAGTGTCACTGATGCATGCATTGTTGCTGCTCACCATCCTTGTGGCCTCCTCAAATGGTGACAGGACAGTGCTTGCATCCCTGATTAGTAGCCACTGACCTGGTGAAAAGAAGCCAAGCTCCCCTGAGCCTGTCCTGGTGCCATACTCACACAGGCACTCATTGATGGCCTTCTGCTGTGCGTGCAGCCGCTGCACCATTGCCAATGTTGAGTTCCACCTAGTGGGCATGTCACAGAATATCTGGTAAGCCTGGGTATCTTGTCAAGAAACACTGCACCACCAACTTCAGGACCTGTGCCAAGCATGGAACATGTGTTAAGTGTCCCTGTCGGAGGGCAGAGAGAAGGTTGGTGCCATTGTCACATACAACCATTCCTGGCTCAAGCTGGCGTGGTGTCAACCACCTGAGCCTGCCCCCATAGAGCTAACAGAATCTCTGCCCCTGTGTGGCTCCTGTCCCCTAGACAGACCAGCTGAAGCACCACATGGCATCTTTTAGCCTGACTGCTTGCATAGACCCTTGAACGCTTAGGGAGCACTGCTGGTTCAGAGGACACTGCTGCAGAAGAGGTCACAGAGGAAGAAGGGGAGGGGGAGGAGGAAGCAGATGTGACAGAATCACCACCTATTTTTGTAGGTGTGGTGGTGGAACTAGCTCCAACACTGAACCCTATCCTGCATCCTTTCCAGCTGCCAGCAGAGTTACCTAGTGCACCCTGAAGAAAAGGTAACATCCCTGACCATGCCTGCTGGACCATGAGTCAGCGGTAATATGAACCTTGCTGCTGACCGCCCTATCCAAGGAGGCCAAAACATTGCCTTCCACATGACGGTAAAGAGCTGGAATGGCCTTACGTGAAAAGTCTTTTTGGAACCTGCCACTGTGGTACAGCACATTCCACAAATTCACGAAAGGGGGCAGAGTTTACCAGCTGAAAGGGCAGCAGTTGTAGTGCTAGCAATTTGGCCAAGCTAGGATTTAGATGCCAAGCATGTGGATATCTGGGACAGTATTTTTTTTACGGTTCAGCAACTGGGGTAGGAAAATTTGCCGAAATCAACTGGTGGTGTACTGCTAGCAGATTGGCTGCAAGTACTTGTGGCACCCATTGATATACCTTCATTCCTCTCAGTGCAGGCTTTTGAGAGGACTGGAGGTATAGTAGGGGTTGAGGTCACAGATGAGGAGCAAGGAGACATCCGCCTTTTATAATGTGTGTCTTTGTGGTGCTGTTGCCAACAGACTGCATGGTAGGTCGTCATATGTCTTGTCAAGCATGTGGTGCCCAAGCGGCTGCTGTTCTGGTAATGCTTGATCCGCTTCAGACATAAATTGCAAACAGCAATGGTGCAATCTACTGCAGTGTTGAATAAAACCCACACCACACCATTCAACTTTTGGAAGTCAGCGGGGAGTCAGCAGTGCCCTACACTTGTGGAGCTTTGTGGAGTGATTCAATAGGGTGGCTGCCCTTAAGCTGGCCCCTGGAGAACATCCAGCCTCGTTGGAGTTGTGCCTCCTCCTCTTTACTTTCCTCCTCTTCTCTCAGGCACCCAAGTACAGTCCGTATCCTCATCAACCCCTCCCTCCTCGTCACCGGAGCAAACGTGGCAGTAGGCTGTAGCTGGAGGAACATGACTGCTAGTTTCTTGTCCTTCTGTGGCACCCCCTCTCTCTAGGCTCACATTACTCCCTTCCTCAACCTGGGAACCAACATCAGAGCCTTCAAATTGCTGTGCATCCTCCATCAGCATGTAACCAACACTATGGTCAAATAATTCTGGTGACTCCTCCGTGCATGATGGAATAGGCCATTTTGGCAGCTGCGTTGGAAGACAAACTAGTATGAGCCTGGGTGACAGGATGGTGGAGGATGAAGACAGCTTAGTTATCCACTACACCAACTTTTCTGCATGTTGTGGCTCAATAACACGGCCAACAGCAGAAAAAAAGGACAAGCGTGACCCGTCTGTAGAGGATGCACCATGTCCGCCGCCCCCACTTTTCACTGTAGACACAGAGGTGGCCTTCCAGACGTGATGGGGATTTTTTTGAACAACGCACTACACTGTACTATATACTGTACACCGCCAAATGCACTGTATATATAGTCTACACTGAATGCACAGTATATATATATATATATATATATATATATATATATATATATATATATATATACACACACAGTGTCTCACAAAAGTGAGTACACCCCTCACATTTTTGTAAATATTTTATTATATCTTTTTTATCTTTTTTAAATTTGCTGTCCCCTCAAAATAACTCAACACACAGCCATTTATGGCTAAACCACTGGCAACAAAAGTGAGTACACCCCTAAGTGAAAATGTCCAAATTGGGCCCAATTAGATTTCCAGTATCCAGGGGCATTGGCCAGGTAGGGTATGTATATTGTTGCATTGGTCCAAGCTGGATCAATGTTACTATATAAAGTATATCACAGAAGTGAGTACACCCCTCACATTTTTGTAAATATTTTATTCTAATTTTTCATGTGACAACACTGAAGAAATTACACTTTGCTGCAATGTAAAGTAGTGAGTGTACAGTTTGTATAACAGTGTAAATTTGCTGTCCCTTCAAAATAACTCAACACACAACCATTAACCACTTCCTTACTGGGCACTTAAACCCCCCTCCTGCCCAGACCAATTTTTGGCTTTCAGCGCTGTTGCATTTTGAATGACAATTGCACGATCGTGCAACGTTGTACCCAAATAAAATGTGCGTCCTTTTTTTCCCACAAATAGAGCTTTCTTTTGGTGGTATTTGATCACCTCTGTGTCATTTCTGATCGCCGCTATAAACAAAAAATGAGCGACAATTTTGCAAAAAAGAAAAATATTTTTTACTTTTTGCTAAAGTAGAAATCCATTAAAAAAAATTATTCATCCGTTTTGGCTGATATATATTCTTCTACATATTTTTGGTAAAAAAAAAAAATCGCAATCGGCGTATATTGATTGATTGGTTTGCGCAAAAGTTATCGCGTCTACAAACTGGGAATTGTTTTATGGCGTTTTTATTATTTTTTTTTTTTACTAGTAATGGCGTCGATCTGCGATTTTTATCGGGACTGCGATATTGCAGCAGAAATGTCGGACATTTTTTACACATTTTTGGGACCAATGACATTTATACAGCGATCAGATATTTAAATATCCACTGATTACTGTGTAAATGTCATTGGCAGTGAAGGGGTTAACCTGCAGGGGGCAGTGAAGGGGTTAACAATGTTCCCTGGGTGTGTTCTAACTGTGGGGGGGGGGGGCGGGGCTGGCCAGGACATAACAGATCTAACTGATCCCAGTGACAGGGATCAGTAGATCTGGTATGTCCCCTGTCACAGAACGGAGAACCGCCGTGTTTACATCGGCGGTTCCCCGTTCTGAGGCTGCTAAAAGAGATAGGCAGGTCTCAGGCGGACATCGAGTCCGCCCGACCCACGGGCATGCTCGCGCGCGCCGCCGCTGCCGCCAGGGGGCGCGCCAGGAGCGTGCACAGGAGACGACGTCCATGGATGTTGTCCCGGCATTTCAGATCCGCGCTAGAGCCGTACTTCGGCAATAGCGCGGATCTGTAGGGGTTAATGTCTAAACCGCTGGCAACAAAAGTGAGTACACCTCTAAGTGAAAATGCCAAATTGGGCCCAATTAGCTACTTTCCCTCCCTGGTGTCATGTGATTCATTAGTGTTACAAGGTCACAGGTGTGAATGGGGAGCAGGTGTGTTAAATTTGGTGTTATTGCTCTCACTCTCTCATACTGGTCACTGGAAGTTCAACATGGCACCTCATGGCAAAGAACTCACTGAGGATCTAAAAAAAAGAATTGTTGCTCTACATAAAGATGGCCTAGACTATAAGAAGATTGCCAAGACCCTGAAACTGAGCTGCAGCATGGTGGCCAAGACCAAACAGTGGTTTAACAGGACAGGTTCCATTCAGAAAAGGCCTCACCATGGTCGACCAAGGAAGTTGAGTGCACGTGCTCAGCGTCATATGCAGAGGTTGTCTTTGGGAAATAGATGTATGAGTGCTGCCAGCATTGCTGCAAAGGTTGAAGGGGTGGGAGGGTCAGCCTATCAGTGCTCAGACCATACGCCGCACATTGCATCAAATTGGTCTGCATGGCTGTTGTCCCAGAAGGAAGCCTCTATTAGAAATGATGCACAAGAAAGCCCGCAAACAGTTTGCTGAAGGCAAGCAAACTAAGGATATGGATTACTGGAACCATGTCCTTTGGTCTGATGAGACCAAGATAAACATATTTGATTCAGATGGTGTCAAGCATGTGTGGCGGCAACCAGGTGAGGACTACAAAGACAAGTGTGTCTTGCCTGCAGTCAAGCATGGTGGTGGGAGTGTCATGGTCTGGGGCTGCATGAGTGCTGCCAGCACTGGGGAACTACAGTTCATTGAGGGAACCATGAATGCCAACACGTACTGTGACATACTGAAGCAGAGCATGATCCCCTCCCTTTGGAGACTGGGCCACAGGGCAGTATTCCAACATGATAACAGCAAAAGAGAGCATTGTCAGCGCAAACAACATGGTATAAACCATAAGCACATGATATAATGAGTGTAATACAATAGATGGGACACAACGGGTACTCATCAATTGAAGTAGCCCAAGGATGTGTATTCACGGTGGATGAGATAGTCCAAAAAGTTTAGGGGGTTATCCACTGGTGAGGCTGCATCATGCGAGAAGTAGAATCATCTTCTATAAGAGAGAGTAGAGGAGAACGGCATGCGTGCCTCTAAGTGTAAACCGTTAAGAAATGATGAAACAGTATTATTGGTTAGAGATTCTCACAGACATGGAGTAGATAATCGCATGGCAGTGTCAGCCACTGCTGGCTATAACCGGGTGACTGGTAGCGATCTGTCGGTGGTGGCATCAGCTGTGGGGTGGAAATGAGAAAGCCTGCTTTCTGTTTCATCATTTCTTAACGGTTTACACTTCGAGGCGCGCATGCCTTTCATCTCTTGCAACATGATAACCCCAAACACACCTCCAAGATGACCACTGCGTTGCTAAAGAAGTTGAGGGTAAAGGTGATGGACTGGCCAAGCATGTCTATGCAGGGTGGGCCATTTATATGGATACACCTTAATAAAATGGGAATGGTTGGTGATATTAACTTCCTGTTTGTGGCACATTAGTATATGTGAGGGGGGAAACTTTTCAAGATGGGTGGTGACCATGGCGGCCATTTTGAAGATGGCCATTTTGAATCCAACTTTTGTTTTTTCAATAGGAAGAGGGTCATGTGACACATCAAACTTATTGGGAATTTCACAAGAAAAACAATGGTGTGCTTGGTTTTAACGTAACTTTATTCTTTCATGAGTTATTTACAAGTTTCTGACCACTTATAAAATGTGTTCAATGTGCTGCCCATTGTGTTGGATTGTCAATGCAACCCTCTTCTCCCACTCTTCACACACTGATAGCAACACCGCAGGAGAAATGCTAGCACAGGCTTCCAGTATCCGTAGTTTCAGGTGCTGCACATCTTGTATCTTCACAGCATATGTTTTTTTTATGGTTTTTATGGTCAGTAAAAACCAATACCGGGTGAGCTGCTCCTTCCAGGAGGTACCGCCATTCCTCCAAAGCCAACTTGATGGCCAGAAATTCCATATCACCGACATCATAGTTCCAGCAAGATGGTGCACCACCACATTATGGGTGTCAGGTCCGAGCATTCCTAGATGAACAGTTTCCTGGAAAGTGGATTGGTCATCGTGGGCCAGTTGAATGGCCCCCAAGGTCTCCCGATCTGACCCCCTTAGACTTTTATCTTTGGAGTCATCTGAAGGCAATTGTCTATGCTGTGAAGATACGAGATGTGCAGCACCTGAAACTATCGATACTGGAAGCCTGTGCTAGCATTTCTCCTGCGGTGTTGCTATCAGTGTGTGAAGAGTGGGAGAAGAGGGTTTTAATTGACAATCCAACACAATGGGCAGCACATTGAACACATTTTATAAGTGGTCAGAAACTTGTAAATAACTAATGAAAGAATAAAGTTACGTTAAAACCAAGCACACCATTGTTTTTCTTGTGAAATTCCCAATAAGTTTGATGTGTCACATGACCCTCTTCCTATTAAAAAAACAAAAGTTGGATTCAAAATGGCCGACTTCAAAATGGCCGCCATGGTCACAACCCATCTTGAAAAGTTTCCCCCCTCACATATACTAATGTGCCACAAACAGGAAGTTAATATCACCAACCATTCCCATTTTATTAAGGTGTATCCATATAAATGGCCCACCCTGTAGAACTAAACCTTATTGTGCATCTGTGGTGCATCCTCAAACAGAAGGTGGAGGAGCGCAAGGTCTCTAACATCCACCAGCTCCGTGATGTCGTCATGGAGGAGTGGAAGAGGACTCCAGTGGCAACCTGTGAAGCTCTGGTGAACTCCATGCCCAAGAGGGTAAAATAATGGTGGCCACACACAATATTCACACTTTGGGCCCAATTTGGACATTTTCACTTAGGGGTGTACTCACTTTTGTTGCCAGCGGTTTAGACATTAATGGCTGTGTGTTGAATTATTTTGAGGGACAGCAAATTTACACTGTTATACACTCACTACTTTATGTTGTAGCAAAGTGTCATTTCTTCAGTGTTGTCACAGGAAAAGATATAATAAAATATTTACAAAAATGTGAGGGGTGTACTCACTTTTGTGAGATACTGTATATATACACTAGGCTATATACATATATATTTTTTTTTTAATACACCACCTGAAGTGGATTATATACTGTACACCGCCGAATGCACTGTATATATAGTCTACACTGAATTCAGTATATATATATATATATATATATATATATATATATATGCACTATATACTGTATATATATTTTCTTACACTGCCTGCACTGACTTTATATACTGTACACTGAATGAGCTGTATATATAGTCTACACTGAATGCAGTATTACATATACTGTACATATATATATATATACACACACACATATACATACATATACACACACATATTTTTTTATATATATATATATATACATACCCACACACTATACTGTATATATATTCTTACACTGCCTGTATATAGGCTACACTAGATCTACAGTATATACTACACTGCCTGCACTGATTGTATATACTCTTCACTAGATCTATATACTTCACTGCCTGTATATACTCTACACTGTATCTATATACTACACTGCCTACACGCCATTAACTAAACTAGCTCAACATTCCAGTCTCCACATTCACACACTATATACGGCCGCTGTTCAAGCAGCCTTATATAGTGTGGGGCGTGGACTGAGACCCCTGAGCCATGATTGGCCAAAGGCACCCTGCCTCTGGCCAATTGTGGCTCTCACAGCAGATCGTGCTGTGATTGGCCAAAGCATGCAGGCCATGTGCATGCTTTGGCCAATCAGCCTGTGTCATTCCCCGCGGACTTGCACTGCATTATGGGGCGCTCGAATTTGGTGCGAACTCCCCATAATGTTCGAGATTCGGCGAATGGGCGAACACCCGATTTTTTTTTATCAAACTTACATTCGACTCGAACATCGGGCCCATCCCTACTCACATTCATACATACACATACTAGGGCCAATTTAGACAGGAACCAATTAACCTACCAGCATGTCTTTGGGTGTGGGAGGAAACCAGTGTACCCGGAGGAAACCTACGCAGGCACAGGAAGAACATGCAAACTCCAGGCAGGTACTGTCATTGTTGGGATTCGAACCGACAACCCTTTTGATCCTAAGCGAAAGTGCTAACCACTCCACCACAAATTATATACTACCAGTACAATAAAATGATACCAAGTATATATACACCGATAATGTTCACACCGCACCATATAATGATACTGAGTATATATACACCGATAATGATCACACCACACCGTATAATGATACAGAGTATATATACACCGATAATGATCACACCGCACCGTATAATGATACCGAGTGTATATATACACCGATAATGATCACACCGCACAGTATAATGATACTGAGTATATATACACCGATAATGATCACACCGCACTGTATAATGATACCGAGTATATATACACCGATAATGATCACACCGCTCCGTATAATGATACAGAGTATATACACACCGATAATGATCACACTGCACCGTATAATGATACCGAGTATATATACACCGATAATGATCACACCGCACTGTATAATGATACTGAGTATATATACACCGATAATGATCACACCGCACCGTATAATGATACCGAGTATATATACACCGATAATGATCACACCGCACTGTATAATGATATTGAGTATATATACACCGATAATGATCACACTGCACTGTATAATGATATCGAGTATATATACACCGATAATGATCACACCGCACTGTATAATGATATTGAGTATATATATATATATATATATCTCCATAATGATCACATTGCACAGTATAATGATACAGAGTATCAGGGCGTTGCTAGGGGTGGCTATTGGGGACATAGCCGCGAGTCTGGGGCCCATAGCCCCGAGTCTCTTACCGGATGGGTGCAGTTCTGCAATTAGCAGGTATCTCTCAGTCCGGAAAGCAGGAGGCAGGGACAGACTGAGCCACGGTAGCGCTGGTTCCGGCTCCGCCCTTGCCCCCATCTGACTCTACTCCTGATCAATGGTTGCTAGTCTGGAGCCGCCTAGTGTCTAGCAACCAGTGATGTCACGGTCGTGACTCCCTTCCCTGCCCAGCATTCAAAGCGGAGGAGGGTTACACTTCCCCCTCCTCCGTGCTAGTGCTCAAAGAGTTGAGCCCAGCCTCCTTGACATGGTCCTGGACTGGAGTGGACGCCGCCGGTCCGGTGGCGGTGGGGTGCAGGGCAGCGGCATCTTCAAATAGGGAGGGGGAGGCCTGGGCAGCCGGTAAGAGCCCAGGAGGGTTGTGAGAGGAGGAGTGAGAGAGAGAGAGAGAATACAAGGTCTCACCACCACCCTGAGCAGCATCCTCGGCGCCTCCCAGAGACTGCACTCTTTCTCCAAGCTCCTCTCCTAGCTCACTGTGACTGTCACGGAACAGGAAGCAAAAAGGCTGACCGAGGACGGGCGGGAGGTAGGTGGATCTCACACACCTACCCACACAGACAGAGGCTGGAACAGTAGGGACTGCAGGCAGGGCTAGGGGGTCTCTCTTTCACCCTCTCTTTCTCTGATGTATGGGGAGTCTCTCTGGGGACCCTGATGTATGGGGAGGCTCTCTGGGGACCCTGATGTATGGGGAGGATCTCTGGGGACCCTGATGTAAGGGGGGCTCTCTGGGGAACCTGATGTAAGGGGGGCTCTCTGGGGACCCTGATGTATGGGGAGGCTCTCTGGGGACCCTAATGTAAGGGGGGCTCTCTGGGGACCCTGATGTATAGGGAGGCTCTCTGTAGACCCTGATGTATGGGGAGGCTCTCTGTAGACCCTGATATATGCGGAGGCTCTTTGTAGACCCTGATGTAAGGGAGAGGCTCTCTGGGGACCCTGATGTATAGGGAGGCTCTCTGTAGACCCTGATGTATGGGGAGGCTCTCTGTAGACCCTGATATACGTGGAGGCTCTTTGTAGACCCTGATGTAAGGGAGAGGCTCTCTGGGGACCCTGATGTATAGGGGGCTCTCTGGGGACCCTGATGTATGGGGAGGCTCTCTGGGGACCCTGATGTATGGGGAGGCTCTCTGGGGACCCTGTGTCTAGAAGATTACCTCTGAAAATTAAAATTAGTTAACTATCCTCACGTTCCACATCACATGACTTTAGATTTTTATTTTCATTTTCACAATTTCAATAAACTTTGTAATGGTTCTTGTATGTGGACTCAATCAGAGCTGTATTATTTATTACCAGAGGGTATACCCCCTCTTCCCAAATAGGGTTGACACTAGTGCTGGTATATGTGGTAATCCTCTAGACATTGTTTCCTGCCTCCACACCACTCATGGTGTGGTTTCTTTCCACAGAAGCTGCTTTTTGACACCCGGTTGTTTCCTACCACTTCTTTCAGAGTGGTCCTGAGCCCTCGCCATTGAGTGCCAGATACATTGTTGGTTGTCATGTCTCTGGGGACCCTGATGTATGGGGAGGCTCTCTGGGGACCCTGATGTATAGAGGGGCTCTCTGGGAACCCTGATGTAAGGAAGGGGCTTTCTGGGGACCCTGATGTAAGGAAGGGGCTCTCTGGGGACCCGGATGTAAGGAAGGGTCTCTCTGGGGACACAGATGTAAGGAAGATCCGCACTCAGATGTAACAATATATATATATATATACACACACACACGCGTATATTATATAGATGTGTATGGCCGCTCGAGCGTATAACGCTTTACGTCGCTGCTATGGGCTCTAGCCCCAGATCTTTAGTAGACCTAGCCCCTGCAAAGTTTATATACACCGATAATGATCACACCGCACCGTATAATGATACCAAGTATATATATATATGTAGCTGTACCCCCGCAGGAGCTACTGATTTATATGACCCGGGTAGAACTTGGATAGGAGAAGGGAATGGATGGGATACTCCAAGTTAACTGACTTCACGCGAGGACAACTTCTCCCTATCTCTGTACAGCAGACTTTCAGTGGCACTACATAACAGACTGATCTTGGTGATGCAGGTAGCAGGCTGATTCCAGTGAAGCAAGTAGCAAGCTGATCCCAGTGACACAATTAACAAACTGATCCCAGTGAAACAAGTCCCTTTTTAAGCAGTAGAGGATAGGCCGGACTTTGTTTCTTCAAGGCATTCACCAGTGTCTCCTTTCTAGCTCACACACCCAGATAGCTGACTATGAGGAGCAGGAGGGGAATTCTAGCAACTCAGGGTCAAGTCAAGTCTCACGGGTCTGTACTCACACCATGTCCCGGGACAGCTGGTAGCCTTACAACTTACAAGCGACACTTTGCCATTGTGATACCAGACAGGATTCACGGACATACCCCTCTGCCAGCTTTAAAGAAACTCTGGGCTGTAGCTTCAGCAACTTCGGCTAGGCCTCGACCAGGCCCAGCATCCACAGCCTCCTGGATAGGCCTAGCAGCCAGGAGCTGAACACGCACTTCCACCCCTGAGGTCTGGGTGGGCTTGAACTCCTGACCTTGAGCCCATGTGCTCCTTTTTATATGAATGTGTTCACCCAAAATGCAGTGGGGCACATCCCCTGCTAATTGGTCAGAACTGCATCCACATACACCTGCTGTCACTGGCTGGGTTTTCCTCCCACTGTCCAGTAGGAACCCATACTACTGGACAATGTAAAAGTTTCCAGACCACATGAATCAGCACCAGAGCACACTGAGCAGACCTTACTCAAATCAAGGCTCTCTGATAAGCAGATGGCATCTAAATGTACCTATCTGCTCTCCTGTTAAGCAGAGAAAGCCAAAAACGATATGCACTCAATAACACCCAAACTAGGAGGGTGCTACACATACACTGATAATGATCACACCCTATAATGATAAATGTGGAGTATATAGTCAAATGCAAACTCTGTGGGGGTCATCTACAATTTTCTGAGCAAAAGAAATCGTAAGCAAATGTGGATCATCAGCTTGCGGCTCCCACTTATGTTTAATCTCGTATTGATTGCTTGAGGCCATCTCTGTATTTTCTCTTGGTGTGTGTGATTGTTATTGCATTCCTATGGTGGCTGAGCCGTGTGTGAAGTCATGACACCCTGGGGCTGGCACTCCTCTGCCAGGTAACATACATGTAGGTGTCTATGCTGTGGTGTCTCCTCCTCTCCTCAGTGGTGTGATATGGAGCCCTCCTCCTGGCCTGCAGCTCTCCCAGGTGACTCCCAGCATGGGGCAGGCGTGGATGTTGTGAGTCGTTGCCAGCTGGCACCGGTGTATAGTAGTACAGAGCCTGCGTATACCGTATCACAGCGACCAAGACTGAACTAGTTATACTCTGCATAGGGGAGAGCCGGCTAAAGAGCAAGTACTCACACCTTGTCTAACCTGATCCCATAATGAGCACTGCAGCCAGGAACAACACTAGAATTATACTATCCTATTCATCAGAGATTTGTAGACGGGTAACCGAAAACCCTTCATCATTGTAGTAAAGAGTCAGTCCACCCAGGACGTCATATTTTAATTACAGGTGGACTGAGCCAACTCCTAGCTTATGACAAGGATTCCTCCATAGGTGCTGGCTCTTACCTTGACCACCTTGCAGTCTCATTCATAGGGTTGCCACCTCATCCCTTTAAACCCGAACACATGAATAACACAGGCTCTGAGGCTAATTTAATGCAGATAAGGCACTAAGTGAGTTTACTTACCCTGTCTTCCGTCCTGCAGACCCCTGTATCCTGCCCTACTGACACCTGTCCTCCATCCGGCTAAACTCTGTACCCTGACTGACTCCTGTCCTCCATCTTGCTGACCTGCGTACCCTGCTCTACTGATCCCCTGTCTTCTATCCTTCTGACCCCTGTACCCTGCCCTACTGACTCCTGTGCTCTGTCCTGTTGACCCCCATACCCTACCCTACTGACTCCTGTCCTTCGTCCTGCTGACCCCCATACCGTGCCCTACTGACTCCAGTCCTCCGTCCTGCTGACCGCCGTACCCTGCCCTACTGACCCCCTGTCTTCTGTCCTGCTGACCCCCGTACCCTGTCCTACTGACCCCCTGTCTTCTGTCCTGCTGACTCCTTTACACTGCCCCACTGACCCCGTCTTCCGTCCTGCTGACTCCCGTACCCTGCCCCACTGACCCCCTGTCTTCTGTCCTGGTGACCCCCGTACCCTGCCCCACTGACCCCCTGTCTTCCATCCTGCTGACTCCTTTACACTGCCCTACTGACCCCCTGTCTTCGTCAAATGTTGGCAAATATGCACATGCAGCACTGATATGCTGAGGCTAATAGCAGCCAATTATATGCTAACTTTCTGCAATTTAGTACAGTCAAAATAATGAAAGCTGATTTTTTATTGGTTGTTGCTGAAGGTAAGGCCCTGCAGCTGTGACAAACAAGAAAAAAAGGGAAGAGAAGGTGGTTTATGAACTACATATTAGAAATGTCATGGTCCTCCACACTGCGTTCCTGTTATAAATTCTGGTCACTGGGGAGATATGTGGATGTTGACTTGTACCTTGGTGCTCAATGACACTGCAGATCTTATGTAACCGGTTAACTGGTTACCTGGTATTCTTCTGGCAATAACACTGGTTAACTATTTCACCACTGGCTAAGACAAAGGCTACATGAATCCAGTTTAAGGTGTACTATCTTCAAAAAAATAAAACAAATTCCAAATTTAATATAAACAGATATATTTTTTATTTTTTCAAAAAGAAAAGTGTTCTTCCCGGGGTATTTATCATACAGCTACAAGACAATAGCTCAGTTCATATAGACAGATAGTTGCGCAAAGAGTCCGTTCCTTGTGTTTATTATAGGCTGTTCTCTTTATCTGTAGTCTCACTAGGGCTCCTGGAATTAACGCAGAATCCAGCTGCTGCACTCACCAAAATCTCCAATCCCCAACCTGCTCCCAGCTTGAGGGTGCGAGGCATCACTAATGGGTCTCTGTCCTTGTCTGATATACACTTCCCACTGCAGGGTGCCTTCTGTGACACAGATCAAGTTATTTATAGTACCTTGCATCCAAAAATGGCCACCAAAATCTCTTGGTATCTCCCACATCAAAATACAACACAGGCTTCCCCAAGATGGTGCCTGAAGCCCATGATAGAGGACAGTTAAGTCCATCTCTGGACTCCCCCAGCACCTGTAGTAAACAACAGTCATGTAACCCCTTTGTTTACCACTGTGAAGTGCCCTGTCAAAAGTTAAAGCTAAATGAAAGTGGACGATTATTCCTGTCTACTTCTGGAGGAAGCTTCCAGAAAAGAGAATAGAAGAGTCAACCCCTGATTAAGGGGTTGCCCAGAAGGTGGTTGGGGAGGTGATAACTGTTTGGGGAGGACTGGACAGAGTGTTCTTTCCTCTACAGCAGTGGTCTCTAAACTGCAGCCCAGGGGCTGAATGCGGCCCTTTGGTTTCCTTTATCCGACCCTTGGGGCACTATTCCTCCCACTGACATTAACCCCTTGCCGACCGCCGATCGGCATTTGACGGCGGCAAGGTGGCTCGTGAGCGCAAATCGCCGTCATATGACGGCGGCCGCGCTCACGAGCCTAGTGAGCGCGCCGCCGGAGGCGCGCGCGCGCGCTCACTGTGTTCGGGGAGGGCCAGGGAGCGGATGCGGCGGCTTCGATTGCCGCCGGCTACCCGCGATGCCCCCCCCGGAGCGAGTGAGCGGAGGTCCGTGTATGTAAACACGGACCTCCGCTCTGTGTGAGGGGGAAGGGCTGTGATCACAGCCTTCCTGTACGTGAAGGCTGTGACCACTTCCCTTCCCCAGCTAGGGCAGTCCCCCTACAGTTAGAACACGCCCAGGGAACATAGTTAACCCTTAGAGCGCCCCCTGCAGGTTAACCCCTTCACTGCCAATGGCATTTACACAGTAATCAGTGCATTTTTATAGCACTGATCGCTGTATAAATGCCAATGGTCCCAAAAAAGTGTCAAAATAGTCCGACATGTCCGCTGAAATATCGCAGTACCGCAAAAAATCGCAGATCGCCGCCATTACTAGTAAAAAAAAAAAAAAAAACCCCGCCGCTAGACGCTAAAAAACGCCATGACGCTATA
>BLSH010450709.1:1101708-1131642 GCA_018402905.1 Glandirana rugosa | reverse complement strand
GAACTCCAAATTGAGAGCCCCAGCCTCATTTCGGTAAAAATAGGCCCAAGTCGTAAGGGCGATGTTACATCGTTTGGCGTTGTCCGGAGGTTAGTGGGTTTTCACGGAGCAGATGGTGGTGGGAAAACGAAGACTAGGGCAAAGAGATCTTTTTTTTTTTATAAGGTGCATGGAGGCGAACGTGAAAGAAACAAGAAGCAGAGTTCACAAAACATATAATAAAACGTAAAAAAAAAAATATAACACCGAAAATAAACGTGTCGAAATATAACATGTTGCAGTGCGAACCGTTTGACGGACATAGGTTGTCCCATACTACCGTCTGCTTCTTTTGATTTTTCAGTTTTCATGTAACCGATACAAAAAATGATTATTAAAGCTTAAGAAACAGCCAAACTTTTCCAGGTTCCATACTTCAAAACTTTTTAGTTTTCTTCGTCTGCCATCATACCCTGTTGGATACAGGCAGTTTGCCAAGCGTGACGTTGTACAATATAAAGCTGTGCAAATAAAAGCCACAATATAAAAAAAAAAATGCAAAATAATATACAAAACACTTGAGACGAAGAACAAAGAAAGTGCAAGCGGAGGTACGTGGAATATTTTTTTTTTTCTAGAGAAACGGGATCAGAAGCAAAAGGGTGGTGGTAGACGAGGCACTTTTGGGTGATTGGAGGCCTGTTGCGGTTTGCTACATTGTAGCGGGAATGCTGAACCCGGATAAAAATGGCTTTACTCCGACCCCGAGAGTTAAACCTCAAGGCAGTAAACACATCGACGCCCTGAGGAGATCTCCATAGACACTATTCTCTACAAAGGTTTGTGCATTATTCCTCTTTTTCCCTCCAGTTTGAATATTATTTTTCCACGTTTTAGTGTTTTTTAAAGAACGGTTTTGTGCTTTTAAAACAAAACAAATAAAAGTAAACCCCAGCAGGTAGGTCACATTCAGTCCTTCATAGTCCCCCAGTGCTTTTATTATTATTTTTTAAATGTAACTTCCAGTCTCTTCCGGTCCCTTCAGACACCTCGTCAAGTTTTCTCCTTCGTGGCTTGAAGAACTCTTCACATCGCAGAAAGAGGCACCAGGGTGGAACATAGTTGGCACGACTTCATAAATAACCCAAAAAATATGTAACTAAAGTTTATGTACATAGTAGACTGTTTTGTTCGTAAAAAATAATAATAATAATTCTGGAAAATCTCTGGGCTGTGCCAGCTGGCGCAGTGGTTTGGACGGGTATCTTTTGGTTGCTTAGCAGTCATTGCCCCTGATACATATTTGAGCAGCGGAGTTTTGGTGTTAGGCACAGTGGTCAAGGGTTGTTCAAGCAGCGTCGTCTTCCAAGCTCACTATCTGTCTCTAAAAAGGTAATGGGAATCGCTGAATTAGCAGTTGGAAAAATACTCAGCATAGAATAAGTAACACAAAGAAAAATAATTGATACTCTACTTTGCTTAGGGAGCTGAGATCAAGCAACCTCAACTGGCATAGACAGTGGCCTTAAAGGCTAAGTTCACCTTTTGTTTCTAAATTCCAGCTCCCCTGTGTGCCAATATAGCATTAATGTACTTATTTTGCTAAAATAAAAAAGCTTACCATTTATTCTACACTTCTGCTTTACTTCCTGGACAGACTTTAGGTCATGACACAGGAAGGAGTTGACCAGCTGATCTCCTTAGCACACACCTTGCATCATCCACCCTCAGCAGGTCAACTCCTTCCTGTGTCATGACCTAAAGCCTGTCCAGGAAATAAGGCAGAAGTGAAGGAGCAGTGTTTTTAAACATCCATGAAGAGAGTGAGGTAAGCGTGGGTAGAATAAATGGAAAGCTGTTTTATTTTTGCAAAATAAGTACATTAATGCTTTATTAGTACATAGGGGAGCTGGAATTTAGAAAAAAAAGGTGAACTTAGCCTTTAAACATGGATTTCTCATTCGTGAAACCAAAGTTCTACAAAGAAAGGGGTAGTAAAACTAGGTCAATGGCCTTATTTCAGTGATAAGTGTTTTAGTGTTTCTTGGAAGGGTGATTAAAAAGCACAACCTCCCATAATTTTAAGGCAGGCCACAGATTACGTTATGTGATTTTCTTTTCTGCAACCAGAGTTAGTGCTGATGGGGGAATTCCTCCCGGAGAGCTATTGTGTTCACCTGGCATGGGGGGTGCTATGGGGAGCCATCCCTGCCAGGAGATCACATTGATTATTACCCCTGGCAATAATCGCATGTAAAAATCCAGCATGCTGGTTGTACCCGAGTCGATCGATGGGTATAATCAGCCTAACCATAGATGGTTCAAATCTCATCCTGTCCCTGCTGAACCAGACAAGACTTGAATCATCTATTGCCAGCTTAACGCCTGTCTCTCATGTCATTCCGCCCTGTTGTATATGGATGTTTATAGCTCTAGCATCAGCCTTTTTACCCTGGAGGAACCCCTGCTAAAATTCTCAGGGAACCGCAGTTAAAATTAATTTGTCATTCAGGGGGAAGAATACCCCCTCTACAGTGGTGGTCAGAATACTTCCCTTATAAACAACTAAAAAGGGATTTGATTTTATTCTGCTGGCCCTGCCAAATGGCATAGGTGCCAGGATTATGCAGACACCGTCAGGTGGGAGGTCAATCAGCCACAGCTCAGGAAACCCCTACTGGCCTTTGGAGGAACCCTAGTTAAGAATGGATGCTGTAGGACTTCCATTCCCACCAGGGTTCCTCCAGAGGTTGCTAGGGGCTCCTTGAGCTGTTTGCTAAATGACCTCCTATTCGATGATGCTTGCATTTTTCCAGGACCAAGATACCACTTGGTAAAGCAAGCAACGGGACACTAATGTTTTTTTTAGGTGTCCAAGGTGGGAAAGACCATTCCCATCAGGGTGCCTCCAGATGTTGCTAGGGGCTCCTTGAGCTGTAGCTGAATGACCTACTATTCGATGATGCTTTTTTTCTGGACCAAGACCACTTGGCAAAGCAAGCAGCAGGATACTAATGTTTTTTTAGGTGTCTGTAAGGGTTGCATTCTTCCTACTTTTGGCAAATGTGATGGGGATTTTCCATTGACTCCAGATTAATTGGTTTTGATAAGGGTTCCCCAAGGTGTAAATATTATTTTAGGGGTTCTTCTAGGGTAGAAAGTTTGATAAAAGCTACTCTAGAACATTAGGTTGTGGGATAATAGGTGCCACCTGCAGAAAAATGTTAGGCTAACTGAACTGAAGTAAGTACAAAGTCCATACAGAAAACAGTAAAGGGAGACCAAAATCCAATATCTTACCGATGGGTATGTGTATCCACTGTCCTGACTTCTGCATATGTGGATCTCATCATCTTCTGTGGTTTTCTGGTACACAGGATTGTCAAAGTGGATAGTGTTGGTGTTCTTTAACCTCCAGTTTCTCCATACCAGGTAGCCTCCAAAAGCGACCAGGCAGAGTATGACTGGAAATAAAGGAGGAGATATTAGCTTGTTAAAGACTGTAAGAACCGTACTTCTAAAATATCAACAAACCAGATAGCCCTATCTACTCCAAGAGTCATTCACCATTAATAGCAGGTTAACCACATTAACAAATATGAGAAAAGCTTATTACATAACGTAAGGACAATTGCAGAAGACATGTCAATATTTGACACTGTTGGGGGTGATTTACTAAAACCGGAGAGTGGAAATCCTGGTGCAGCTGTGCATTGTAGCCAATCAGCTTCTAACTTCAGCTTGCTCAATTAAGCTTTGGCAGAAATAAACCTGGAAGCTGATTGGTTTCTATGCAGGGCTGCACCAGATTTTGCATTCTCCAGTTTTAGCAAATCAACCCCCAAGACTAAATGGACACTAATTAAAGCCTAGTCTAACTACTTGGGCTTTAGCAAAAATCTGCCATAGGTGGATGTTTGCTGGTCAAGACATACATTCAGGCTGTGCAAGGGACAATGAATGCAGTCATAGGTTGACCGCATACATGGCACCTGTGGTCATGATATTATCATGTATCCAGTCCGGATTATTCTATATCTGATAATGAAGAAATATTTGTCATTGGCCAACATGCTGCCAGATTATAATCTTAAAACAGTCTAATCTTGCTGATAATCAATCCACAAATGTATTATTTGCACCATTGTTGCTGCAAACTAAGTTACAATGCAGGTACTAGAAACTTTAGGGTTGATTTACTAAAAGGAAATAGACTGTGCACTTTGCAAGTGCAGTTGCTCCAGAGCTTATTAAATGAGGTAAAGTTTCACTTGACAAAGAATACCCAAGGAAAATGAAAAAAAAAAAAACAAAACACATTTTTGCTTGCACATGATTGGATGATGAAAGTCAGCATTGCATGTGTTCCTTTACTAAGCTCTGGAGCAACTACTCTAGCAGAGTGCAACTGCACTTTGCAAAGTGCACAGCCTATTTGCCTTTTGCTGAGAATGTACACAGATGATTGATGCCAGCAGGCAGGGCGGATCAGCTTTTCATTATGGTGTGTACTGCCCATCTGTTGGGTCAGTTCAATAAACAGCCCTGCTAATACAAACAAGATCTTGCTGCTATAAGAGTATATTGAACAAAAAAAGGAGAGGGGAAACTTACCAACAGGAATGACAGCGTAAATAGCATTGGAATTGGTATGGGAATTTGCAGTCTCCATCCTAACCTCATTGTTATTTTCAGCTGCAAGTAAAGACATGGCAGAGGTCAGTGATATGTCGTACATTTGCCTTCAGTGATGTGCAGCTTACTGTCTATAACAGCCTTTCTCATCCTTTTCAACACAGTGGAACCCTTGGAATAACTTTCCAATCTCAGGGAACCCCCGCTAAAAATGACTATATCTACAACTCATGATACATTAGTGTGATGGTCAGTGGGAAGAATGCTCCTTACGTTCGTGGTCATTGGGAAGAATTGCCCCCTAACAGATAGATAAAATGATCAATGGTGTCAGTGGGAACTTATCTGAGAGGCAGAAATTGCTCATTGCTCAAGTAATCCATAGAAACCTTTGGAGGAACCCTGGCTGAGAAACCCTGATCTATAATGTTTTATGTCCCATACATTGTTGGCTTTCATATGATGTTTGCCTAACCTGTCTTCGAAATCCACTATCATTCCCAGCATATCACTCCAGCCCAGGGTCTAAAAAAGGAGACCTTTTAAGGGTTCTTTTGACAAGGATTCAAAACTGTAGTAGCCTTATTTATAACTGGCCACAGGTATTAAATGCCATTGCAGCCTTCTGTAAGAGAATGGACTAATACACTTTTCCCAGAATTTGACTGGAAAAAAGGGGCAAAAAATTAGTTGGAACAGACCGCGGCACTACTAGTCCAGCAAATACTGCTCAATATACTATGTGCAGTCAGTATCATGGATCTACAATACAACCATTGCAACCAAAGAAGTTGCATAGGATAACCGAAATTAAGTTTTAAGCCAACCTATTCTTGTCAGATCAGTCCTACGCATTTAACGTCCAAGTGAAAAAAACAACAACTTTTTCATAGATGAGGGCATGTGGCCTACAACCTGGTGTACATCTGCTACTAAATGAACAGCTTATGATTTCTACCACAAGAGATACAGGAGGAGTCTGGTACCTGGATGTGACACTGTAGAAAGTTCTGGGGTAGAGAGTTCAGGATTTTCTTTAGTAATCTGAGGCCTTTCCGTTTTAGTGACTGGTCGGCCTGTGGTAGTGGCTGGTCGGCTTGTGGTAGTTGAAGTAGTGGACTTATGCCTTGTTGTTGGCTGTTCAGGCTTGACAGTAGTGGACCTCCTTGGTGTAGGGGTAATCTTGGCAAGGAGAGTACTTCTGGGTGTGGTGACCGGGGAAGGCGTTGTCGTAACCGGAGGGGAAGTGACCTTAGTGGCATGTGGAGTAACGGGTTCTGAAGACACAATCAATACACCTGTTATAATCCTGCACACGTCTACAAAAGCATTCACAGAGAAGGTTTTCACTAACTTAGACCCCTTTCACACTTGTGCGAGTTGTCCTGCGATTTTGGACTGCAAAGTCCCATGACAAGTCGTTCCCCATTATTTCCAATGAGTACCATTCATATCTGTACGACTTTCAGGTCGTGCCGACTTCAAAGTAGTCCCTGCATTACTTTTGTCCAACTTTGATGCAACTTGAGGTCCATAGACTTCAATGATAAACCCTCAAAGTCTCATGCAAATCGCACCTGAATAATATAGATGCGATTTCTGTACTACTTCTGTACGACTTTGTAATATGTTTTCATTGAGCCAAAGTTGCAACAAAGGTGGACCAAAGTCTTACTGATCCCAAATCGCGTCAAAATCGTGGCCAAATAATCGCGGTAAAATTGAGTCTCACAGGTGTGAAAGGGGCCTAACATGCACACGCATATTAATGACTTACCTTTCACGCAGCTCCTCATATCTAGCCCGAGGTGTTCTCCGTCAGGGCAAACACATGTGTACTTAGGTGGGTGTCCGCCAATTTGTGGAGCGGGCAGACACAAGTATTCACAGCCTCCATTGCTAAGGTGGTGAGAAGCACACCAGTTATCACCTGAAGGTCACAGAAGAAAAAAAAAACAACAATTAAACATAATTATTTTTTCCAAAGCATTACACCACTTTCCCCTTAATGTGTTTCTAATGCAATAACTATATTACTTTTAGTTTTAGATAGGGGGTTAGAGTTTAGACCCACTGTTGATGCCTGTCTGTGTCTCTGCTAAGGATTTTCAACCCCCCCCCCCCCCATATGTCATCACAGGACTAAAAGTGAGGGGAAAAAAAAAAAATCAAAATTTTAAGCTGTCACCAGAAAGAAAACATATGGAACGTTCAAAATGGACTTTGCTCCAGTGACAGCAGTCTAATAGTGGATATCCCTCACTTTGGAGAGATTTCTTCTCACTGAAAGAAAATTTCCCCAATGGGACAAAAAAAAAACCTGACAGCTGTTTTCATCATTTAACCTTTTTAGCTTTAGATACACTATAACATAAGAATCTTGTCATACATTACATGTGCTATCTTTTTGACAACCTTTTGACAAAAGGATATGCCACACATTTTTCTTATGATGCAATGTAAGTTCTGCAACATTATGGGGTTGATTTACTAAAACCCAAGAGTGCAAAATCTGTTGCAGCTGTGCTTGGTAGCCAAACAGCTTCTAACTTCAGCTTCTTCAAGTAAGCTTTGACAAAAATGCCCCAAAGCCGATTGGTTTCTATGTAGCGCTGCACTGGATTTTGCACTCTCCAGTATTAGTAAATCAACCTCTATGTGTTTTTTTGCCTTTCCATCTTAAGCCAACCATGGATGGATCAAATCTTGGCTGGTTCAGCAGGGACCGGATGAGATTCAATCCATCTATGAGCAGGCTGATTGTACCCAAGTCGATCCATTGAGCGACTTGGGTGCAACCAGCATGTCAGATTTTTTAGCATTTAACTATTGCCAGCATCTATATCTGTGTTTTCCTGGCAGGGATACCTGTGCCCCTCGCTGGGAGAAATTTGCATGATCTATGGCTAGTGTTGCTGCCATAATTCAGAAGCTGAATTTCTTCTTACCTTCAGGTTGTCCATGGTTGTGATACAGGACAATGTCTTCTGGAGATAAAAGGTCTTCAGCCACCTTTCTTATCTTGTCTCCAGTCAGCCTGTTGGCACTGAATATAGCTTCATTGTCAGTATCAGTCCAGAACACAAGATCCTATAGGAAATAAAAATGATGCAAGTTACTGAGAAGTCAGATCAAAGAAAATGACCATAAATAGCTAAAATCTGTTTGAGAACAGTGCAACCTGTGACCCAGGGTGATACCAGACAAAGATAAACACGCAAATATTGACAGAGACAGGAAAATGCTGAATAGTTATTTAGATTGGCTGCAACCGGTCACTAATGTGATAAGTCAATGTGGGATCCTTTTTTATATCTAGTGGAGGCTGCTGGTACACCTGTAGACCCATCTGCCTGAGACTCTACCTTTACGGCATCTAACTGCCCAGGTATGACTGTCCATACCTCAACAAAGTTTAAGGCATAGAAAGCCCACCAAACAAGTATTCTCAAAAGAGGACAAATGCGGTATAGCAGAAAAACTCACGCTATTACAAATTTAATGATACAAAAATGACTGAAAAAATAATAACCTCCACCGTACACCATTAAAAAAATGACAACGTTGTCATATAAAACAGGTAGTCCGGACTCCCAGCCTCTGTCCATACCTGGATGGCCAAATCTGATTTGTGGTCCAGGCAAGTGGGGGAGACAATTACAAAGGTTTTCAAGGCTTGAACAACAGAATCTTTCAACCATCCCAAAAGCCTGATAACTTTTTGGCTCATGTCTGTTCCCATCTAACAAATTTGTTAGGGAAAAAAAACTTCCTGGATCTGACAAGAAGCAAATTATCAATAGGGATTTAAACGCACCTCAAAGATGGTGAGACCGAATGGATGAGCTAAGTGTTTTTCATCGAATATGACTATCCTCCTGTTTCCACCAGCAACATCGATGCTAGATAGAGTATGCAGCTTGGAATCCACCCAGTACAACCGCTGATTGATCATATCTAAAATTAAAACATAAATATTACCATATGTTTAAGTATCAGGGCACTATAAAGCACCAATTAAACATCCATATACTATGTAACAGGCAGCTATAGACATATAGCTTACTCACCTAGAGTAATGCCATTGGGCCACTCAACATTGTCGCTAACAAGAGTCTGCCTGGCAGCACCATTCAGGCCTCCCTTCTCAATCTTTGCTGGAAAACCCCAGTCAGTCCAGTACATGAAGCTGAAATAAATAAATGCAAGAATGATTAGTGCTACAGCTAGTGTGCGCATCAAAAGTATTACAGTTAGATGTGGCGGCATTTGTGTCAGGGCAGTAAACTGCTGCACTAAATCTTCAAGTGGACCTAACTTAAGTGACCTTCTTAATCTAGACCAGGGTTTCTCAATCAGGGTTCCATGGAAGGTCCTCCAGAGTTTGCTAGGGGGAGGGGGTCCTTGAGCAGTTTCCACCCCTCAGATAAGTTCCCACTGACACCATTAATCTGTTTATGTACCTGTAAGGGGGTAATTCTTCCCAATAACCACAACCGTAAGGAGTATTCTTGCCAGTGACCATCACACTAATGTATCATGACTTATAGATATAGTCATTTTTAGCAGGGGTTCCCTGATTTGAAAGTAAGTGTAAGGGTTCCTCAATGTTGAAAAGGTTGATCTGGATTGATACCTTCATATCATTACTGGATAAATCACAGGTTACTATTGTTTTTGGAAATAAAACATGTGTTCCTGGCTTTACACATGCCAACAGGCCCTATGGCTGCATTACCCAGTTCCAGAATTGAATAGTGATTTTTCAACCCTTAACTTCACATATGTGCTGTGATTATTCTACTGGTTCTGTCTATATCAAACAGTTTTCCAGTGTATGTCAGAAAATGAAAGCAATGTACTATGGAAACTGGAAGCTGAGCTATTCTACAGAAGAAAAAGGTAACAAAATGGCTCACCCTTTGGTGGGATCCACCACAATGTCACGTGGCTTAGCCAGACCTTCCCTGTGGAGAGTTTTACGCTTAGTTCCAAGTGTGTTGGCCACAGAAACGGTGCCATAGGTAGAGTCTGTCCAGTAGATGTTGGCATGGATCCAATCTACAGCAATACCGTCTGGGGATTGGATCTCGTTTCCAATCACAGTCTCATGGTGAGAATAGTTATGAGCTTTGTCCATAAAGGCACTACAGAGGAAGAGAAAGAGGAAATTAATTCATTCTAATCTTTGTTGTAAAACTCTATTTTTAGTTGAATGTATTTCCCTGTAATATTGGTCCCTCCTGCCTTACCTGTAAATTTTTCTCTGTGTTGCGTCAGACCAGTAGATTCTTTTGTTGGCTATCTCCATATCTAAAGCCACCACATTCTTCAGACGAGGGATGAAACTGGTGTACTCGCTTCTGTCCAGCGTCATCTTCCTCACTTCATGACGGTTGGTGAAGAACAGGTATGCCACCGTACCTAGGAAAAGAACAATACAGCATCCTCAGAAAGACATCTTCACAATGTCATGTCTGTGCAGTCAGGGTTATAACCGCTCAGCAACTAAAAACAATGATTGGTGTCCTTTAGGCATAACTTACCGATGCCCTTGCAAGAGCCGGTTACTGGATCTAGTTGGTAGCCTTCATTGCATTCACATTTGTAACTTCCTTCAAGGTTAGTGCAAATCTGACTACAAATGTCAGGTTGTTCACATTCATTGATATCTGTATGAAAAGCAAAATTCGATTTTAGAAATGTACTAAATTTAAGGACTGTGCACAAAAAAGCACTGCAACTTCAGCCTGTTATTGCTGTCCGAGTCTCCATTACTTCCTATCCTGATGGCACCTTGTCATACTCTTACACCAGAACAGCGGCACCCCCCCCCCCCCCAAGAAGTTAGGAAACATCTCTAAAAAGAGCAAGGTATTTCCAAAGCCAAGCTGACTAAGCAACGATAGGTAAGAGCTACAAATATAACCGGGAAGACTAGAAGGTCAGAGTGTAGGTATAGAAGGACAGTTGTAATGACCCAATAATAAAAGAGTTGGATTTCCTGGTTCCCCATTATGGAATACGTTATCTCTATAATCCAATGGACAAAGCTCCACTTTAACAAGTCATGCCTTAGGTTCAGCTTGAAAAAATGCTATTTTGAGTATGGGTGTAATGGAAGGATGACAACTAATGATCATGGAAAGCTTCAATTACCTTCACATTTCTTTCCATCCAGGAGCCGATAGCCCTCTGGGCATAAGCATTCATAACCGATCTTAAGGTCTTTGCATATATCAGAACATCCGCCATTGTTTTTCATACACTCATTTTCACCTTCAAGAGAAAATGGAGATATTTGTGTCAATAGGTCCAAATGAAAGCTTCTTAAGAAGCTACAGAGAAAGAAGTTGCAATAGCACTGATCTACTGTACAAATCAGAGACTCACCACATTCCTTCAGGGGCTCATCACTCCAGTCTTTGCAGTCTCGCACACGATTACACACTTGGTCCATGCTGATACACTCTCCGCTGCGACACTTGAACTTGTTTGGACCCTCACATTTTGTCACTTTAAGGATAAAGAAAAACAGTTTATAGCCATATAGAATAGGTAGGTTAAAAACAGATAAGCATGATGGATGCTATGAGGTCCTAGGGCTATGGCGAAGTCAACATTCACTGTAGATGAACCTTCCTGGTGTATGTGATTTAAATGTGGGTGATTGATTCCTGGACAGTGAATGTGGTAAAAGTCATCTGAACTGCTTTATAAGTAGGCCCCTATGTTTGAGGCATTTGTATGTAGCCTGTATATGTGCCTATGTAATCTGGGAGCTCTGGTCTTCTCCAAAAATCCTGAACGATACAACTGGCTCACGCCTTCTATTGGCACCAATATGTGTCTGTATGGCCCCTTTCACACTGATGGGCTGATCGGGTTCTCCTTTCAGTTTTTCAGGCAGACCCGATTGGACCATCTATTGCTTCTTATGGAGCGGCGGACAACCACCAATATCCAATCGGATCCACTAAAAACAGATGGATGGTACCCCAAGCGAACAGGCGGTCCGTTTCCATCCGACAGCCCATAGAGGACAGTGTGACCTGTCATCCGCCTGCTCAATAGGAATCAGCGAAAAGATCCCCTGCTGAGCGGGTGGATCCACTGGCTGACTTCGCTAGTGTGAAAGGGGTCTATGATCGTGGCAAGGACACTATACTAAGAACTCATTCAGTGACTGCGACTGAAGTGTGTTTATTTAGTAGGATCCTCTTTTGGGAGCACTGTGGGATATGCAGGCACTGTAAAAAATTATTTAGGTTAAGTCAAAAACAGATTGGATGCTTACTATTTATACATCCTAATTCATCACTACGATCGTCGCAGTCATATTCTCGGTTGCACTGCAGACTGCCATGAATACACTTGCCGTCATTGCATTGAAACTGATCTGGGCTGCAGGTTGGTTTTTCTGTAGGTACATAAGATGCATAAAATTAGTCAACCACATAACTTTGTTGTCCCTTTGCAGCATGTTGGCCAAAGTGGTCATATTGACCGCCAGTACATACCACAGTTCTGTTCATCTGACTTGTCCCTGCAATCGAACCCTCCATCGCACTTCCAGCTCATGTGTATGCATTCTCCGCTGCCGCAGTGGAACTCCAGGTTGGAGCAGGGTTTGTCAGTCTTAATCGGTTCTTTCCCTTCACAGTTCTCCTCATCGGAGCCATCTGCACAGTCTGGATCTCCATCACAGGTCCACAGCTTGGGGATACATTTTGGGTTGAGAGTGGAGTTCTTGCAATTGAAGAAGTTTGGGTTACAGGTTGGGACTGGGCAATCATCTTCATCACTGCCATCATCGCAGTCGTGGTCATCATCACATACATATTCCAGAGAGATACACATTCCGCTCTTGCACTGAAATTGCTCATCTGAGGCACAGGGCTTGAGAGCTACAATAAATGAAACAGGCCAATTAGACACACTGCACATAAACCATCACAGGACCTTGATTACTAGTGTTAAAGGACCCAACATGTTCAGCACTACTCTTTAACAAGACACACATGTTTAACAGATAGTATAGTATTTTATCAGTAATTTAGTCAGCAGATATTATTAAAGCTGGACTTCAGGCTGGTATAGGAGACACAAATTAATGCCAATATACATACTGCATAATACATTATTTTTTTAAAATGCAAGCAGTGTGCATGCATGCATTTGACCTTCTATCAAGTTCTTGCAAACCCCTGTACAGCTATGAACAGAGTGGGAGAGCAAGAAGTAGTCAGCCAGTTGTGCTGTAGAACTCATGTACTAACAAGGAGCATGCAGATAGGATAAGAGAGCAGAGCTACAGAGAGATTAGCTCATCAGACTGCTGCTTCTCTTTTCACTGTCTAGTCACAAGCTGGGGGAAAGACAAGACCTGTAAGTGGTATATAACTTTAGTAGAGAAAAATCAGGTCTCCTGCTGTGCTAGATGGGGGCAGTGCTGTGTGGCTGAGCTTTGTAAATCTCAGGACAGAAATACAAATAGTTTACCAGGTAAAACAACATCCATATAAGTATTGCAACTGTGATTTTATGCATCCATTCAGTTGTATTTAACTCTCTGCAATTCTATGGGACACAACTATCAATAATTATGAGGAGGCAGTGTCCGCCCGCCAATTAGGAGCGCACGGGCGCCACCCCCCCGTCCAAGCGTCTGGCCCCTTGATCTACATACAGGGCGCCGGATGCATGGGGCAGGGGATTAAGCACGTGATTAGAACCTTAGGCTCTAATAGAATTCAAAAAAGGGTGGTCTCGGGGCGCAGAGCACTGCGCTCTGAGCCCACCCAGTTGTGTGACAATAGCGAATGAATATTTGCTATTTTCACACTGAATCTCCTCCCCGCCAATCAGGAATCGGGTCATGAGACCCGTTTTCCGATTGGCCAAAACGCCAGGCAATCCTATTGGACGCCTAGGAGGGGGAGGAGGAGAGCATGGCCGGAGGAGAAGACCGACCGATTCACCAGCCGCCACTGCAACCATGGATGGCTCACCATTCGGCACTCCCCGGCTTGGACAGGGGAGGGAGGGGAGATCGGAGTCATCTGAATTATCGAACACCAGCGGCACTCTCTAAAATATATGATCCACGTCTATATTAAAACATTTATAGGAAATAACATTATATATTTATCATTTATTCATTTTATAAATAGGTAGTGCGGACGTTCCACTGGTTTTCATAACCCTATGGGCCAGCTTTCTGGGTACCATGTCTGACATGCTTGAAAGTGTAGGCCATCGGGTCTATCCCCAACGCCCCCCAATTGCTCAAGCTTGGGACTGGCATGCAGATGTGATAACACATGTGCATAGTCAGTTTGTACACACATACTAGGGCTAATTTAGACAGGAGCCAATTAGCCTACCAGCATGTCTTTGGAGTGTGGATGAAAACTGGAGTACCAGAAAACCCCATGTGAACACTGGGAGAACATGCAAACTCCATGCAGTAGCAGAGGTTAGTTATGCTTATACATCACAAGAATTACATACCACAGTCCTTCTCATCTGAGCCATTCTCACAGTCTTCCTGATGATCGCACTTCCATGACAGGGGGATACATCGGTTCACCCTACCACCACAGCTGAACTGGTCAGTGCTGCAAGTTACAGTTTCTGAGAAGAGACCCACAGGGTATAAGAAGTCAATTCATAATTATTTCAAGAAAATTATTGTCATCTTTCTCTATTGCCTTTATCCCACCCTCCATCGTAGTGTCCCAGAACTTACGACATGTCTTTGAGGACTCATCAGATCCGTCCCTGCACTCCTCGTTGCCATCACAGACCCACTTATATGGAATGCATTTGCCATCTTCACACTGGAACTCATTTCTTTCACATTTTGAAACCACTAGAATGAAAATAAATAAATAAATAAGCAACCAAGAGCTACAAATGAAGGTTAAGAAGGCAAAAATGGCTATCAACCAAATCTACAAGATGTTGTCATCACAAAAGATTTCTTTGCAATGCAAAAGAATAAAAAGACAATGGCAGGTTGGTAAAACCGATACCATCTACCCATAACAAAACCTTGCACCCAATTCAGTTTATCATGGGACGATTCTTTTTTTTTTTTGGATATGGCTTGTCATTCTGGATCTACAGCAATTTTTCTACAAGGAAGTTGCAAAGGTAATCGGCCAGGTCAAACAAGTTGTGAAATATCAGCACATGCCTAAACATAATGCAGAAACGCAACTACCAGGAAGCCAGTGATGTTATACATCTTAGATACAAACTGTCCCTGATTACAAGAGGAAGTCCAAGGCTTTGAAGACTTAGCAAACGTTCCAGGAAATATAACAATAAGAACCAATAGTACTGCTAAACGTTTGATCATCTATTCAAGTGAGCCCATACTGAGAGAAATGTCCGGACTTCTGATGTTACCTTTTTTCTGAAAATGCTATTTTCTTGACTTTTATGCTGACCCTCCGGTTTCAATGCCAGTTAGTTACATAGGTTGAAAAAAGACAGAAGTCCATCTAGTTCAACCAATAGAATCACTGACCAGGAACAAATATGCATGCCTGTAAAGTCAGAGAAAAGTCAGAAGTCTTTATCCACATACCTGTTCCATAACTTAAAGCCCAATTGATATCTCACACCTTCTGTAGGGCTCTTTCCCAAGGTGCCACCCATTCTGTCTCAGAAGGGCCTAATCCCCTGCCAAGCTGGATCTGAATGAATATGTGACATCCATATCCGTTCCAATTTTCCTTTTATCTTGTGATGGAGCTAAAACAGACTTATCTGTTTCTCTAATGGGAAACAGATGAGTTTGATATAGGCAGACTGGTGTCCGTCTATAAACACCCACAGCCATTCTGGTCCGTAAAAGCAGATCTGGCCATAAACAATTTTGCTTTCAGTCCAACATCCCCGAATGCATGCAGATGTGGACAGATATAGGTGGGCGCAAGTTCCCTCACATCTGGCCAGCCATAAACACAGATTAAGAATGGACTGTCAGAACGCCCATGTGAAAATGGCTTTATAGTCCTGTAATGACTTGTAACTGATTTTTGGTTGGAAATGCTTTAAAATACACTTTTCACCCAGGGAAAACGCTGATACCTGTTCTCACCCTGCGTTGGCCTGTGCTGGCAGAGCTGAGTAACAGCCACACCCATCAGCAAGTGTCCACAAACAAAAAGCATTGCAGAGGAGGGGAGGGGGTTTATCTAACTTGGTCTGTGTGAGTTATTGAGATCACCGAGTCTAAAGCTGGTCACACATGTCTGAAATTTGAGCACTGAGTAGCCCTGCCAACACCACCTAACCAAACAAACTTTGATTAAGAAATTGAAGGAGGTGGACATAAAAAGTCAGCCAATCAGGTACAGTCACTGTTTGGATATTCTGATGGGTGCCGGCTGTCAGAATACAATAACCAGAAGCAGTAGATTTGTTCATCTGCACTATTTAGCTCAATAGGGGGAAGCTATGTGCCCCATTTTTTATGTCAGTTGGAGGAATTATGCCCCATCACTGATGTCAGTGGGAGGAATAATAGTGCCCCATCGCTGGTGTCAGTGGGAGGAAGAGTGGCCCATCGCTGGTGTCAGTGGGAGGAATAGTGCCCCATCGCTGGTGTCAGTGGGTGGAAGAGTGGCCCATCGCTGGTGTCAGTGGGAGGAATAGTGCCCCATTGCTGGTGTCAGTGGGAGGAATAGTGCCCCATCGCTGGTGTCAGTGGGAGGAATAGTGTCCCATCGCTGGTGTCAGTGGGAGGAATAGTGCCCCATCGCTGGTGTCAGTGGGAGGAATAATAGTGCCCCATCGCTGGTGTCAGTGGGAGGAATAATAGTGCCCCATCGCTGGTGTCAGTGGGAGGAATAGTGCCTGATTATTGGTGTGAGTGTCAGAAATTATGCCCCGTTGTTGGTTTCAGTGGCAGGAATAGAGCCTCAAGGGCCAAATAAAGGCAAGCAAAGGGCCGCAGTTTGGAGACCACTGCACTTATCCATGACTATAAGACACTGATACCTAAACATATAACATACGCTCACTGAACAGACACGTTTGTCTTTCAACAGGTGAATGAAATTTGTTTTATGTCAGGACGTCAAATGTAGATTATATTTCCTGAACATGAAACTGCCTGCTGGGTGTAGTTTTGTGTCATTTCTGTACAATATTTCCTCAGAAAGGGCAGACGTAGTCTTCTGTAACATATTATACAATTGTTCTTTTGTAGGCATATTTCCTGTATGTAAGACTCACTCACTACATTTATCAGACCACGGAGGTGGAGTGTGCACCGAAAGGAACAGGATGAATCATATTGATTACTTATTAACTGCTTCAGATTACTTTACCAGCAAAACTGAACACCTTTACAGTTGTGATCCAGGTCTTCTCAGCCAACATCAGTACCTGATCTCACAAATGTTGTTTTAGCTCAGTGGTTCTCAACTCCGGTCCTCAGGACCCCCTAACAGGCCAGATTTTAAGTATTACCTTGGGGAGATGCAGACTAGAATACTGCAATCACTGAGCAGCAAATGATATCACCTGTGATGTATTTCAGTTATGCTGCAAACTTGGCCTGTTAGTGGGTCCCGAGGACAGAAGTTGAGAACCACTGTTTTAGCTGAATAGGCACAGTTCCCTCAGACACCCTAAAATCGTGTAGAAAGCCTTGTCAGAAGAGTGGAGGCCAATATAGTCACAAAAAATGGGAGATAGCTCCATTTTAATGCCCCGTGCAACAAGCCAAGTTCATATAGACATGCTTTCATGAGTTTGGCATAGAGGAGCCTCAGTGGCCTGCCACAGCCTCAACACTACTGGACAACTTTTTGGATGAGTTGGTGCAGTGATTAAGAGTGAAGTTTTCCGGTCTATCAAAAAACGAAACACCTTTACGATTGTGGGCCAGGTCTTCTCAGCCAACATCAGTACCTGATCTCACAAATGCTCTTTTGGCTGAATAGGCACAGTTCCCTAAGACACGCTCCAAAAACTTGTAGAAAGCCTTGACCTCAGTGCTACTGAACAACCTTTTGGATGAGTTGGAACGCCAATTACGAGACAGGTCTTCTGATCCATCATCAGTACCTGGCCTGACAAATGCTTGTTTTGCTGAATGGGCACAAATTCTCACAAACGAGCTTCAAGCTATTATGGTAAACCTTTCCAGAACAGTGGAGGCTGTTTTAGCCACAAACAGAGGAGGGAAACCACCTTATATTAATGGCCATGGTTTTGGAATGGGATGTCCAAAAGCTCATATAGGTGTGATGGTCAGGCCATATAGTATATTTAGCGTAGGAAATTCCATCAATTTTACAGTAATCTTTTTCTCATGGAAAACTCAGGTTTCTTATATTTTTTAATCAGAAAATAGATATGGACAGAGAAAATTAAGCAAAATGATACACTTGGTTTTCTTTAAAGCTGGGGTGAAGTTGAGCGAGCGGGAAGCAAGCGTAGCGAATATCTCCCATTCCGACAGAAAGTCAGCCTGGTCTATATCCAGTCGCTCACGCACCGCAGCATTTTCATGTGAGAGGGAGAAAGAAATTTGAGATACTCAATAACTGCCAGATTTCCTTGACTGAGAGAAGAACCAGCTCTTTATCTGCATGCCCAACTACTACTCCTAGAGTTTGGGCTGCCAGGCTGCATCGTCCCTGTTGGACAGGTTGGCACAATTTGTGGCTACATCTTAAAATTTGCGTGTAACATTTTTCACCTGCCAACAGACTTAGTCATAAAATGTCCCTACGTTTTCAATCTCTGACTAAATGCAAACTTCCACTTCGGTGGTTTCCCTTTTACATCTCACTTACTGAATGTATCTTCTACTGTTTAGGTCATGCATTTTATGCTCTGAGGTGTGCTGCATTAAGGCAACCTGTTCAACGCACAAAAAAATGTAGCTGCAGCACTTTTTTTTTAATGCAGCGCATGCATTAAAATCTGTAAATGGGCTCTTATGGTTATAATTGTTATGCACACAATCATTTTAGTGTCCCGTTTTCTGTATGTCAGGGCTTAAAAACAAAGCATGCTAACATTTATTTTTGGGGTAATACGATAATCTGCAATACTGGGCATGGATATATCTTCTTTTTCGCTGAATTTGAATATTTCTGGGTGGTCATTAGAGGATATATTCTTCTATTATTGGGACAGTGCATATTTTTTGGTTTATATGTCTTATATTCTTAAAAGTTCAAAAAATTAAAAAAAAATCTGGTAAAATATATATCTTTGGATAATTATGTCCACTTCTACCTTGTGGTCTCACCACCAAAGCGAAAGAGATGCCAATTCGATAGTTATACTCACATCTGGATAGACTGATCTTGAAGGACCTATTCACTTTGTTGTGGCACGTTAACGTAAACCGGGGATCTCCAAACTACGGCCCTCCAGCTGATGCGGAACTACACGTCACATGAGGCATTGTGGGAATTGTAGTTCCTGAACAACTGGAGGGCCATAGTTTGGAGACCCCTAGATGTGGCAAATTGCAGTAAAATGCATATTTTATCGCAAAACACACATGCAAAAAGGCCCTCAATCTTCTGTTATTTCAACATAAAGTCACCATATAACAGTCATATTATAACTGCATATTATACAATATTGCATATTTCCCCTTTCCAGCTCTTTTTTGATCTTTGTATTTTAAAATATTAAAATGTGTATCCATACAAAACATAGGGCGTGCTAAAATATCAGGAGAAAAAAAAGAGACACAACTGACTATATACAGTTAGCAGGAAAGAGGATACTTGGCAATGACTTGGGTGGATGAGTGACAGAACAGCCGTGTCTACGATGCCGTGCTATCTCTCAAGAAGCATTTGCTTCACGTTCACCAGGGTGTGGTCCCAGTTTTCAAGGCTTTTAAATTTCAAAAACACAATGGCATACGTCACAGGACCCAAAACCGAAGCAAGCCACGCTGACACTGACAAAATATGTAGCTCTTTTCCCAATAAGCGGACTAAAGTAGATGTTTTCTCATTAAGTTGACCTGTCAAAAAATATATCACTTGACTATGCCAGGAAATAAAGGGCATAGGGAGCCATTTTTTTTAAAGGATGCTTTTACGGTATAAAGTTTCATCACCTACTTGGTAGCATGTGCTAAGAGAGTCACAGTTGGCTTACACATTAACAGCATGGTGCGTTAAACACCCACGCCTGAACTTTACCCTGATTTTATATCCACTACTAAGAAAGATATCATATAACCTTAAAAGCTGGCAAATAGATAAACCAAAGAGGTAAAATAAATAGTTATGGTTGCAGTAATTTGATATTTTGGGGTACTTTGGAAGGTATGGGTAACAAGGTTCCTAAAATCAGTGGGCTATCTGATTTCAGATGGACGGCCATTGGACGTCAGATGGACACATGGATGGCCATTGTATATTTATAGTGGATCGGGGATTATTCAGTATATTATCTCTCCAGTCAGGTTGAGGAGAAAAGTCCATGTAGCCTTACAAAAAGGCTACAAAATTTATGGGTGAATAGACATCCATCTAACACAGCCCTTTTAAACATTTTTACCCTAGAGCAGGGGTAGGGAACCTGTGGCTCTCGAGCTGTTGTAGAATTACATTTCCCATGAGGCATTGCAAGGCTGATGGATACAATTACTCCCAGAAGCATGATGGGAAATGTAGTTCTACAACAGCTGGAGAGCCGCAGGTTCCCTACTCCTGCCCTAGAGGAACCCCTAAAAAATTTTTTAGGTCTTGGGGAACCCTTACAAAAACCAATTAATCGGGGTTCAATGGGAAACATGTCCATTGTATTTACAGTAAGTAGAAAGAAAAGAGTCTATACAGTAATGGTCAGAATGTCACCCTTAAATACAGATAAACAGATCATTGGTGTCCTGCTGCTGGCCTTACTAAGGCCGGCCAGAGACGGTTTGAATCTTGGCCGCTTCAGCAGGAACCGGCCGAGATCCGAACCTTGTTTGGGCAGGCTGCATGTACCAAGTTGATCGATCAATCAGCTTGGTACAACCAGCAGTTATAGCCGCTAGCAATAATCACTGTCTTCTCCCGGCGGGGACTGCTTCCCCAGTCTGCTCCCCCACCAGGAGCAGACAATGGCTTGTTAAGAAGGATTCCCTTGTCAGAGCTGATGGGGGAATCGTGCAAATTTGCACCGTCTATATGGCCTGTCTAAGTGGTTTTGGTCTCAAAATTATGTAGGCTCCATCAAGTAGGAGGTAATTCAGTCTTGGCTCAAGGAACCCCTAGCAACCTCTGGAGGAACACTGGGAGAATGACCGATCTAATGACTTTCAGCTACTGGCATAGAAAAGGCTAATCATAATCAGGACTTTTTGGGAATTTTTATTCTAAACGGAAAATCCAATGTGAGGCTAAACTAATTAATTTCTGACGACTGCTAAAAATACAATACAATAAAAAAAAAAGAGAGAGAAATGATCTGGGATATTCCCTTCACAAAACTTAAATCTACTGCCTATTCTGTTCATTCTGTAAACCAAAATAAAAGGTTGCTAAAATGTATAATCATTTATCATTCAATGCAAATAACTGGCAGAACAGTTCAAATAATTAAAATGGGAATAAACAATTTATTTTTGCTCAAAGATATCATGAGATTAATTATGTACTGCGTTTACAGGGGGGCCTATTTATAAATGTTTTCACACAGAATTCACACATTTTTACAATTGAATCCAATTAAAAATGTGTGAATCATAGGTGAAAGTTGAGTGAACACATTTATAAATAGACCCCAAGTTATAGGCTCCTCAGTAAGTAAACACGGGAGCTCAAGCAACACAGGGCGTGGCCCTCATGGGTGCCAGCCTGGCCTTCCCTCCTGGAGACGGTTGTCGCAGTGCTGGATGCCAGAACACAACTGTTCTGTATTACTGACTATGGCCGACACATAGGAATGTGAACTCGGAAAAGCAAAGGGAACAATGCTCTCCGAATTTCCATAAATTGCTTAATTTCCCACTGCTCCGAGCTGACAATAGGTTTAAGATATAATGTTAAAAATATATATTTGATCCAACAAGAAAAAGACTGAACTATTATAGAGAAAAAAACCTCGGCACTTCAAATAAAGACACAAAATGGTGGAACATAGTCAAAGGAGAGACTTTTGTCTGTAAATATCTTATAAACTGCCTAGTTGGCAACTTGCAAAGCTTACCAAGCTCCTCAATTCAAGACAAAGACAGCGCACTTTGAACCCCCGGATACCCAAACTGTGCTTAAATGCGACACGGCCCTTTGGTAGTTGTTGTTTGGCCCTCGGACCCCCAGCAGTCAGTAGTAGAAGCAAAGTCCTACAATACCTGTAGATGTCCACTGTCTATGACCATCTCCTGCGGTATGTCCACAGACAGTCTTCTGTGGTATTCCATAGACTGGACATTTTGTGCAGCCCATTGGTGATGCCAAGGGCCACAGCCAGGCCCCTATACCTCATATATTGAAGGCCTTAGAAGCTTGTAAGGTTTTAGTTAAATATTTGCTTTGCATGACATTTATTGGTACCAGCATTTTGGATCTGTAGGCTGGGCTGCAGAGATAAGTGTAGATTACATCCTTGCACCTTCTACTTCCAATCAGGGGATTGGTATTTCTCTATAGGTCCTTTGAATGCCACAATACAATGTTTCCACGACCTGCCAGTAAACACGATTATTTCCAGCCTGGTAACATGACATATTCACGTCACGTAGGCCAAAATAAACCAACGGTTGTCAAGTTATTTAAAGATGAAGATGTTAGTAATAAACATGTGCCATCTCTGAGAATAAACCAGGGCCTCTGGGAAAGGGATGGGATATTGGCATGTTAAGGCGCCAATCGCCATCAATGCCTTGAACTTTTGTTTCACTCAGCAGAATTGTTCGCCAACCTGCAAAATTATAGGCCAGATTTATTCCGGTTCTGAAAGCCCATGTAGCACATGTCGTTTTTGCCATGTGTTCAGATACGTATTTCTGTGCATTCTTCAAGAGACCAGTATTTTGTATACTACGACTAGTTCAAACAAGGAGTGGCTCTGGGGTTCTCAAGGAATCCTACCATGCAAGCTCTCTGGCAGTCACTGTGGCATTTAATAGCATCATTCCCACAGGCTGGACGCTAATACTGCCCATCATTGCAACGGATGGCCTCTCTAACTGATAATATGGCCACCAATAGCGGGGCAAAGCCAACCACTGTAATGGTGGTCAGTTCTTTCAAAGGGTGCCATCAAGGGGATTAGATGCAACGAGAAGGCACCTAGAGGTGCTTGATGTTCATAGTACGAAAGAGCATCCACTGGTACACTTTAATAAAGTAGAAGGAAAGGCAATACAGTCATTCACCTTTTATCCCCTTCCCGCCTAGCCCTAGTGTCCCTTTAACTGAGGTTTTATGCACAGGGGCAGGAAAGTCCACCTGATCACATGATCAGGGGCCGGTCTCACCAGATCCTGATCATTATTTACCAAAGCCTGGGAGTTATCTTTGACAGCTCAATAACTGTGCTGAGAGAGCGCATAGAGCGCAATCTCAGGACAGAAGCCTCGCCCGCCCATGGATACATATGTGCAGCACATGGGCATTGCAACCCACCCTCTTCGCCACCGCACATATGCAGTGGATGGGTGGAAAAAGATTCAGCAGATGTCAACAGCACATTGGCGCCCCCAGCACAGAAATCTCAGCCATCATTTGTTCAGCATGTGGATGCTCACCCTCTTTGCCATAACACACGTGTTACAGGGGCAGCAAGAGATTAAATGGCATCTCCCCGCTGCTCTTAAATTTCCTCATACATTTTCTAATAAATCTCAATGTAAATACTTTTTTTTGTTTGGTCACGTGACCGCAAAGCTCCACGGGCGGACCGACAGCACTGCCAAATCTTTAGAGCAGTGGCGTCATCCCACCGGTTTCTAAGGCAATGTTGGCCTAGGGAGAATTCTCACGCACCGGCCACACAGACATGCGCTAAAGCCTTAAAAAAATAGGTATTTAGGCCTGGTTCACACTGCTGCGAACTGTACTGCGAATAGATTGCGTTGTGATAGATTACATTTGCAAGTCATCTCCAATAACATAGTGTTCTACCAGTGCAGTTCACATTGATGCGTTGCGAATCTAATCCGTGAAGAAAAAGGGTCCTGTGCGAGTTTGATCGGTGTCCGATGCTGTGCGTTGCAATTCAGCTCCATAGACTACAATAGAACACGGATTGAAAACGCAATCTCCCATTCACATCACTGCAATAACTTCCCCCTCCAACTCCAGCTACAGCTTTGCAGTAGATTCGCACCAACGCATGTAGAAATCGCACTTGTGTCTGTACTGAAAAAACTCGCATCGCAATCGTATTCAATTCGCAGAACATTGCACCGCAGCAGTGTGAACCTATCCTTACACTGAGTTTGTTAGGAACTATATGCAAGGAATTAAAAAACAGTGGGGAGGCGACATTTGGGCCTCATTCACATGGGATTTTTTTTATCACAATCCAGTGTATCCTGAGGCTGGATTTACAGGTGGACGTGGATAGTTGCGGCCGCTCACCCTGTACAAATCAATGACAGGCTAACAGCGGACGCAGCTGTCTGGATATAATCACACATGCAGGTATTACCTACGGCTAGAGACAGATGACCACTTCTGGATGCAATCAGCTTGCGCCCAAGATCCTGCATCTGTCCCTAACCACGCAGTTTGAATGAGGCCTTAAAAGGTGGGTTATTGTACTGCCTTTCCTTCTACTTGAAGCACTGTCCATTGAAGATAACCCCCCCACCATCTCCAGACGATCAGCAGGCGTGACCGCAGGTACACAAAGAAAGCTATGGGAGTCACAGGGCAGGCTATGACGTCCGAGCAGCGTTGCTAAGCGTTGGTAACCTCTTAGTTGCTTGGGAGAGCCAGTAAAAAACAGCCATTGGGTTCCATGTGGACATCCCTGCAAAACAAGAATAGCGATATAATGCAAAGATGTCCACCATCATGGTGGAATGCAACGTGTTCCAATGCAGGAGTGCCCCTGCATTTTAACAACACTGGTGCAAAATCTGTTGCCCATAACAACTCCTTTGGCACACTTGTTGGTTGCTATTGGCAACAACTCCACTTTTGCGGCAGTTTTTATAGATCGGCACCGGGGGCACGTTTAAATCTTCTCTTACACTTTCTTGGCAGGCTGAGAATAACAACGTAGTTTGGCTGATTCAAACACTCGTAGAGATGAAATTCAGCCAGGTCCTCCACTTATCTGCCATCGCCCTCTACTAAGGTTATATTACTAAGTTATAGATGTTCTCAGAAAAACTACAAAGCCATGAAGCAATCATTCCTGTGTGACTACGCTGCTCTTATCGGCATGCCACGCCCTGGATTCACTCGCTGCAGGAGTCATGACACACTTGTAAGGAGAGTGACACACTAAAGAGGCCCTGTTTTTATCGAAAACCCTTGCAATGGAGAAAGTGAGCCACTGGCCTAAAGAGGACCTGTCACCACACTTCCATTTTAAAATAAAACCTTTGCAATGGGGAAAGTTAGTTGGTTCTTAAAGGGGCCCTGTCAACATACTTCCATTTTAAATAATACCCTTGCTGTGAGGAGAGTGACGCACTCCATAAAGGGGCCCTGTTTTTATTGAAAACCCTTGCAATGGGGAAAGTGAGCCATTGGCCTAAAGAGGACCTGTCACCACACTTCCATTTTTTAATAAAATCCTTGCAATTGGGAACAGTTAGCCATTTTTTTGTAAGGAGAGTGACACACTAAAGGGGCCCTGTTTTTATCGAAAACCCTTGCAATGGAGAAAGTGAGCCATTGGCCTAAAGAGGACCTGTCACCACACTTCAATTTTTTAAAATAAAGCCTTTGCAATGGGGAAAGTTAGTTGGTTCTTAAAGGGGATCTGTCAACATACTTCCATGAAAACCCTTGCAGTGAGGGGAGTGACGCACTCCTTAAAGAGGCCCTGTTTATTATTGAAAAGCCTTGCAATGAGGAAACGGAGCCATTTCTTAAAGAGAACCTGTCACCACACCTTTATTTTTTTTATAAAACCCTTGCAGTGAGGTGAGGGAGCCATTTCTTAAAGGGATCCTGTTACCAGAGGATCCTAAACACATACACATAGGCCCACTGTTATTAATTTTATTTAATGTCATGATCAAAGTAACTTTATTAGAAATGCAACACTTCTGCGACTATCAGATGCGTCTGTGCTCCTTGCTGTCGTGCGACACAGAATAAACAATGAAGCAGTAGCAGCCCCCATTGCTTCATTCTACGTAGCGGAACAGTTGGTAATAGGGTTGCCACATCATCCCTTTAATCCTGGACACATATGAATTACTCGGGTTCTGTGGCTGATTTCGTGAGTTTAATTACCACCTTAATCAGCCACAGAACAACCTGTGTAATTAGTATGTGTCCTGGATTAAAGGGATGATGTGGCAACCCTAGTTGGTAAAGGGATATCAGGGATACCATATTTCACACGACCATTGCTCAAGCAGAAAGAATAGTAACCTCTATGTCCTTTATTTTTGTATCATAATTTCTCCTTTCTTATAATGTCTCCTTTATTATACTTATATCTTATTTTCTCCCTTATTTGACATCAATATCATGCTCTACTAGTGCAAGACATTCCATTAAAATGAAGCCAGGGTCCCTTTAAGACCAAGGGCGGGAAATTCCTCTCACAGGAGGCTGCCAAACCGAAACCACGCCCCACCCATGTCCTCGTCGGCTCTAGGGGGCGGGAGCTCACATCGGCAGATATTACGTTGCCCAATCAGAAGCGGGGAGCGGCCAGCCCATTCATCCTGTGTGTGGTGATGGGGCGTGGTTGCAGAGGGAATGCCGGTGGTTGTAAATGTCACTGACATGTCCCAATGTAAAGTGCTCCCCTCACTATAGAATCACCTAAACTAATGATAATAATGGCAATGATAATGCATATCAGTCAGATAATAAGTCCATAAACGTGTGCTCCCGGTATTAAGTCACGCCCTCTTTACCTCACACGCCTCAGTTCTGCGGTTATCTGAGGTAAAGCTGCCCCCCCCCCCACCACCAGCAGCAGGGGCTCCCCCAATAATGGCTGACAGCATGGCAAGCTGACAAGAATGGCAGAACCTAAACAGCTACTGCATGCATAATGTGGTACTACTGGTCCCAGAGTGTGTACAAGGAAGCACCCTTGCTTTATAATAATAATAAAAATGAAATCTATATAAAACTATAATAACAAAGGCAACACCAGAAGACCCAACCATGCCTGACACCTCTGTTCCCAGCAGCTACACCCATTGACCATAATGGCAGGAGCCATCTTCGTAGCACTACAAAGCTCAGAAAAGACTGTCCTGCAGGGGGCCAACCTTGCTTTATAATAAAAACACACGACACATAATATTGGGAGCACTAGAAGACTCAGCATTGCCTGACATCTTTGCTTCTGACCCCAGCTACACCCATGAAGCAGGAGGCCATCTTTGTAGCACTACAAGTCCCTAAAGCCCTGCAGGGAACCACCCTTGGTGCATAGTAATAATAAATGAAGAACCAGAAGACCCAGCATCTACATTGTAATAATACAAGGAAGCCCCTGAGCCTGCCCGCCATGTGTAGAACCACAAGGCCCAGCAAGCCCTTTCGCTTTCTAGACTCATAATAAAACAGGTTAAACTGGACCACATGTGGAAAAATGCAAGTGGCACATGTAGGACTACAACTCCCAGAGTGACACCTAGGAGTGAGGGAGCCACCCCTGCCCCATAGCAATGCACAGGTATGCTGCACCTGTCTGCTGTCCTCAGGAAGGACCACTAGTAATGAGGGTGCCACCCCTGTCCTGTCTGTTGTCCTCATGTAGGACTACAAGTCCCAGAATGACAGCTAGGAATGAAGTAGCCACCTTTGCCCTGTCTGCAGGTAGGACTACAAGTCCCAGAATGATACCTGGTAATAAAGGAGTCACCCCTGTCCTATACCATAAAAGGCCCAGCCATAGCATTGCACAGGTATGCTGTACCTGTCACCTGTCTTCAAGTAGGACTACAAGTCCCAGGTGACACCTAGTAATGAAGGACTCAGTCCTATAAAGGGACAAGCCATAGGAAGGACTACAAGTCCCAGGTGACACCTAGTAATGAAGGACTCAGTCCTATAAAGGGACAAGCCATAGGAAGGACTACAAATCCCAGGTGACACCTAGTAATGGAGGACTCAGTCCTATAAAGGGACAAGCCATAGGAAGGACTACAAATCCCAGGTGACACCTAGTAATGAAGGACTCAGTTCTATAAAGGGACAAGCCATAGGAAGGACTACAAGTCCCAGGTGACACCTAGTAATGAAGGACTCAGTCCTATAAAGGGACAAGCCATAGGAAGGACTACAAGTCCCAGGTGACACCTAGTAATGAAGGACTCAGTTCTATAAAGGGACAAGCCATAGGAAGGACTACAAGTCCCAGGTGACACCTAGTAATGAAGGACTAGGTCTAGGTCTGCTGGCCTCAGGTAGGACTACAAGTCCCAGGTGAACCCTAGTAATGAAGGAGCCCCCATATATGGCTCCTCCATAGCCCTGCACAGGTATGCTGCACCTGTCCCCCACCCCCAGGCCATAGATAACGGTCCCCTGTCCCTCCACTAATCCCTACTTTGCAGAAACATCAATCAATGCAAATCCATAGCACAGCTCTATAGGCACAACACACAGGTATCATAGATTTAAAGAGCCAGCCATTGGACACACCCAGATGTGCAGAGTGCAGACTTACCCAAGTTAGCAGATGTCAGATGGAATAAAAGCAGCATGAATGCCAGAGATGAGCAGTAAGGCTCCATCCTTATTCCTGATCCCTATAGAGAATGAAAGGCTGTGTGTAATGTGGGCTTCCCCCTGGATGATGGAGGAGAGCAGCACAGCTCAGATCCTGATTGCACTGTGTTTGGGGTAGTCACCAGTCAATTGCAATTAATTTTCTTTTTGCACACTAGTAGTAAAGGAGGAGGAGGAGGGGCAAAAAAGTGGTGTGATTTTTTAAAGATGGTATTGTTCCTACCCAGGGGGAGGAGCCCACAACACATGATATGACATAGGCAGAGCACTCCTATGCTGGGTGATGGAGGCAGGGCACACACCCTGGGGCTGAGTCATTTCCTATAGGCAGCAGCACAGGCCCTCCTACATGCATACCTCAAATGCCTGCGTACGCTGGGAGGATATCGCAATAATGGTGATAGATCTGGGCGATTATACGGGGCGATCGACCATTTTGCGCTATATATAGAAAGATCAGCAAAGCGAACTAATGGTATATTCCCATCGCTGGTGTCAGCGTAACCATAAACACAGAGGTTGCCCGTAGCAACCCGTAAGATGCTAAATGTCATTTTTTTGCAAATATTAATCAAATCGTAGATTTTGTTTTTTTATTACAAATGAGTAGATTTTGATTTGTAATTGAATTCAATGAGCAAGAGTGCGCTGGATGGATCTGAAGCATGTACTCAGAATGAAACAGTTTATTATTATTATCGGGCCTCATTCACACGAGCGCTGAGGTCTGTGATCTGCGAATGGGCCGCGTGTTTATGCGGCTAGGGCCAATAAGTCTATGGGGATGCAGCGGCTGCATGGCCAATTTGACGGGGTTGTGGGCGCACACCCACTTGGCCGCATCTGCCCGCCTGTGTTTTCCTTTGTTTGACATACGTTTAGAACGCAAATATATGCCACTGACTTTATGGGCTCATTCATGCAGGCAGAAAAAAAATGCTGATCATTTATAGTGCTGCATTTAGCTGCGCACAAAACTATACGCTGTGCGCATTTAAACGCAGCACTATAAAGGTCAATGAGCCCATGCACACAGCTGCGATTACATGCATGAACGCAAACAAACGCGTACATGTGCAGTTATTCATTGGAAGGAAAAAGGAATTGTAAACGTCTAATGCGCATTCTTTGGGCGCACAATTTACACCGGATCTTCAGCGAGAACCTGCATTCCGTGCAGAAAATGCACATATGTCTATGTGAATGAGCCCCAATTGCAGGGCCAGGAGCGCCTGCGGGGGACCCGAGAAGAGGAGGATTGGGGCTGCTCTGTGCAAATCCATTACAGAGCAGGTAAGTATGACATGTGTTTTTTTTATTTAAAAAAAATGCTTTAGAACATGGACTGGGGTACATGTCCCATTAAAGCATAAAAAAAAAACAACGGCATGGGGTCAGGTACAAGATTTCGTAAAAAAAATTTATTTTTTTTGTGTACAGT
>BLSH010450709.1:1082255-1100795 GCA_018402905.1 Glandirana rugosa | reverse complement strand
GGTGTTCTGGGTGGGTCGCCGGGGCCGTCCTTCACCCTAATTCAGCATGAGGTAGCTCCTCGGGTTGGTCCCCTCACCCAACTAGTTGGGAACAGAGATCCCTACTCTGTTCATGTGTTATGAACCTTGGACTCTCATTCCTTGCTCTCCTTTCTACTTCCTTCTCCCCATCTCTTCTCCCTCTTCCTTTCTCATTCCTCAATCAGTGGTCGCCTTTGGCCGTTGCGTTAGACCATCGACTATGGGCCTTAGTTCCTCTAAGGGTACATAAGACGGGTTCCAAGGGTCTATCGAAGTTTAAAGACTCAATTCAACTCCTAAGCCGATTGGTCAAAGAGAACGTAGTACTAGGTTCTCAGGTGACAATTGCCAAAGCATGGAAAAAACCCAAGGTCTCGTTTGAAGCAGCTAAGCGTAAGATCTCTTGGATCATGATGCAAGAGAAACTGGTTAGCCGAATCCTCAACTTAACTCAGAAATTTGAAGCTATCTGGGAACCTTGGGCAGAATACATGGGAATCTCCTTGATTCCGGGTATCAGCTACCAGATTGCGTTGCCGGTTTCCGCTGGTGACTAACTCCTTACTCTTTCCTTCTCCCTCTTCTCTACCCCTCTTCCTTCATCTTTCCTCTCGTTCCTTACTCTCAGGTTCCAAGTATTGTGTACTTGTCTCATCCCTAGAGACAAGGGTTGATCAACCCACTCCCCTGGTTGGGCTCCTCGATGGAGTACGACTTAATCCCACTTCCTGCCGGGGCCGCTGGGTGGGTCTTGTGGCCGGGGGAGATAAGTGGGCACCACCCCCCCCTAAATACCAGAGGGGCATCATTGGGTTCCATCCTTTCGGCACAGCTAGTACCCAGTTGGGGTGCCGGAGGGGGCTTCCCGGCCGATGCCTCACTCTGGAATTGCTTACACGAATCCTTTAGTGGGGGGGAGGCTAATACTGGGTTCTCGAACCTAGGACACCGTCTGCACATGTCTGATTAATCTCACCCTGTCTCGATTATAGTTACTTGTGATATTTAGCAATGCTTGTAACCCACACAGGTTTTTTTTAATGTGACTTCTCTGTTTATATGTGAATTTAATAAAAATTTATTGAAAGGAAAAACCAATCACGGCTGGTCACAGTGCAAACAGGAAGAGCCGTTTATTGGCTTATCCTCTACTCGCATCTGCAGATGCGAGGAAAGGAGAGCCGATCACCTGCTCTCCTGGCGTGGGGGGGGGGGGGTCTGCACTGATTGTTTATCAGTGCAGCCCCCTGTAGGATTGCCACCCAGGACCACCAGTGATGCCACCAGGGAATGCCCACCCAGGGACCACCAGGGAGACTATCATGGAAGCCCACCCTGACCACCAGGGAGCCCACCCTAGACCACCAGGTAAGGGGCACAGTGCCCAACATGGATGGCATTCAGTTCCCAACTTGGATGCCACCCAGGACCACCAGGGAATGCATCCTAAAAAATTCCATTTATCATTGCAGCCTATCAGTGCCACCTATCAGTGCCTATGAGTGCCCATCAGTGCCACCTATGAGTGCCCATCAGTGCCGCTTATCAGTGCCACCTATCAGTGCTACCTCATCAGTGCCAATCAGTACTGCCTCATCAGTGCCAATCAGTACTGCCTCATCAATGCCCATCAGTGTAACCTCATCAGTGCCCATCAGTGAAGGAGAAAACGTACTTATTTACGACGTTTTGTGACAGAAACAAAGAAAACTTTTTTTTTCTTCAAAATTTTCGGTCTTTTTTTATTTGTAGCGCAAAAAATAAAAATCCCAGAGGTGATCAAATACCACCAAAAGTAAACTTTATTTGTGGAAACAAAATGATAAAAATGTAATTTGGGTACAAGGTCGCATGACCGCACAATTGTCATTCAAAACTGCGACAGCGCTGAAAGCTGAAAATTGGTCTGGGCGGGAAGGGGGGTAAGTGCCTGGTATTTAAGTGGTTAAGGTGCAGTTTACTGGGGTGCAAAGCAGGTCAAGCACTGCTATTTCCATGTAAATGCATGTCAAAACAATGCCTGTCAAGATCAGCTCTAAGAGATAGGATATAGGACTTATGTTGATGGCTGCTGCTTCACAATTGAAATGTACGCCAAAAGCAGGTCAGCTAAATCCTATGGACTTTTAGGCTAGGTTCACACTGCTGCGGTGCAAATTTTCTGTGAATTGAATGCGATTGCAGTGCGAGTTTTTTCAGTACAGACACAAGTGCGATTTCTACATGTGTTGGTGCGAATCTACTGCGAAGCTGTAGCTGGAGTTGGAGGGGGAAGCTATCGCAGTGATGTGAATGGGAGATTGCGTTTTCAATCCGTGTTCTATTGTAGTCTATGAAGCTGAATTCGCAACGCACAGCATCGCACACGGATCAAACTCGCACAGGACCCTTTTTCTTCACGGATTAGATTCGCAACGCATCAATGTGAACTGCCCTGATAGAACACTATGTTACTGGAGATGACTTGCGAATTTAATCTATCGCAACGCAATCTATTCTCAGTACAGTTCGCAGCAGTGTGAACCTAGCCTCATTGAGCAGTACACCTGCCTCATGCTGCAAGTGTTTAGACGCAGCATGCCCTGTTGAATATATATATACTGTATATTATTACTATATATATATATATATATATATATATATATATATATATATATATATTATATATAGATCTGGCCATCATATGCATTTAAAAAAGTACAGCATGCTGTATTTTTTTCGCACTCAAATGTACTGGAATGAGTGTAAACGCACATGAACACACCACAAACACATGCTAATGCACCTACAAAAAAAAAAAGGCCAAAAATGCACCACAAACATGACATTAACACGCTACAAGCGCACCGCAAGTGCGTGTACACTGAACGTCGAGATTGTGGGGTACACAAGCCCTAAGCCTAGGTTCACACGAGTGCTTCTACATAATCATGCGTTTTTCTCTGCATTTTTGTAGTGCATTTTTACTCACTTTTATGAGACTGGTAGTTCAACACAAAACCCTGCAAAAAGTGCACCAAAAACGTGCCAAACAAGGCATGTATGTGCGTTTTTCATGCACTCCCATTGAAATCTATGGGGCCACAAAGGCAGTATGTTGCACTAAAAGAAGCACATGTGCCTTTTCAAAAATCACACGCTGCCATATGGCGTTGATGTCAATGGGCACCATAGAGAATAATGTGATTTCCGATGTCATGTATTGCAGAGGGAAAGCAGATGCAGAGGAAATCGCACCGGTGTGAAAGACTCATCATTCTGCGTCTGTGTAGCTTGGACACCTGAACTGAAAGACGTCATTTGGAGAAAAAGTAGAGATGTCATTGTCTGGACAGGATCGGATCGGAGAACGGCAGATGTCAGCGGACATGGGGCAGCCATAGGGCTGCATGGATCGTCTGTTCAGGTCCGTGTGAAAGGGGCCTTAGTCTGTAGGGTTCAATACTGAGTTGGCCCACCCTTTGCAGATATAACAGCTTCATCTCTTCTGGGAAGGCTGTCCCCAAGGTTTAGGAGTGTCTATGGAAATGTTTGACCATTCTTCCAGAAGCGCATTTGAGGCAGTGATGTTGGAGAAGGCCTGGTTCACAGTCTCCGCTCTATTCAAATATTGTTGCTTTTTTTTCAAAATTGTTTTTTTTTTTATAGCGCAAAAAATAAAAAAAGCAGAGGTGATCAAATACCACCAAAAGAAAGCTCTATTTGTGGGAGAAAAAGGACATACATTTTATTTGGGTACAGCATCGCACGACCGCGCAATTGTCAGTAAAAGTAACGCAGTGCCGTATCAAAAAAAATGGCCCGGTCATGACCATTCCTTGTAGCATGCCCGTAGTCTTTGACTATTTCCTGGTATATATATACAGTCATTGGGTAAGGGAGTATGGGGTGCCCACTCGATTGAACATAATATACACAGGACTCCACATTTATCCACTTCAATACCATGCACTTAGAACACTTCCTGCCCAGACCAATTTTCAGCTTTCAGTGCTGTTGCGATTTGAATGAGAATTGCGCAGTCGTGCGACGCTGTACCCAAACAAGGTTTTTATCATTTTGTTCCCACAAATAGAGCTTTCTTTTGGTGGTATTTGATCACCCCTGTGGTTTTTATTTTTTGCGCTATAAAAAAAAAAAGACCGAAATTTTTTTTAAAAAAAAAACATTTTTCTTTGTTTCTGTCACAAACGTTTGTATAAAGTACATTTTCTCCTTCACTGACGGGCACTGATGTGGCTACACTGATGGGCACTGATGAGGCAGTACAGATTGGCACTGATGAGGTGGCACTGATAAGGTAGCACTGATGGGCGGCACTGACAAGCAACACTGATGGGCACTGATACGTGGCACTGATATGCGGCACTGATGGACACTCATAGGCGGCACTGGGCACTGATGGGCACTGATAGGTGGCACTTTTAGGTGGCACAGGTGGGCACTTTTAGGCGGCACAGATGGGCACTGATAGGTGACGCAGGTGGGCACTGATAGGTGGCACAGGTGGGCACTTATAGGTGGCAGTGGTGGGCACTGGTGCAACAAGCACTGTTAGGGATGGCACTGGCAGGCATCATACATGGGCACAGTGCCATCCCTACAGTGCACAATATTGCCCTTACCTGGTGGTCTAGTGGGGGCTCCCTGGTGGTCCTGGGCGGCCTCTGTGTGCCTTCCCTGGTGGTCCTGGGCAGCCTCCTTGCGATGTCCGGGGGGGGGGGCTCCCTGGCGGTCCTGATCCGGCTCCCTGGTGGTCCAGTGGGGGTGATCCTGAGGGTGGCTGCGCTGACAAACGTTCAGCGCAGCCCCCCCACCCGTCAGGAGAGCAGCCGATCGGCTCTCCGCTGCTCGGCTCTTCCTATTTACACTGTCATCAGCCGTGATTGGTCATGGCTGATCACATGGTAAAAGGCTTCGGATCGAAGCCTTTTACCTCGGCCAGTAATGCGGTGGGTCAGACTGACCCACGGCACCACCGATCGCTGCGATCGCGGATTATCCTGAGGACGTCAATAGACGTCCAGTCAGGATAATGAACCCCCCGCCCGGACGTCATTTGTCTATGCGCCGGGTGGGAAGTGGTTAAACACTCCAGTATATACACCTCCTCTCTTCTCTCCAGCACTTCTCTTGCTTGCAGACTATCTCGCCTCAACACCTCCAGCACATCACTTGCTTGGACTTCTCAGACCAGCTAGCACTGATTTGTAGGCCTGGCACTGACTCCACCAGGCCTAAGGTGAATGCCTTTTGCAGGCAGGGACTGCGGGCACCTTTAGTGTAGCAAAATGTAGGTAAGTCCCAGTGCTAGCCGTCCATGTGGCTACTGCTTCCAGTACCACCTCTTCAGGCCCTGCCAGCCCTCGTGGCTGCAGCTGCCTCTCTCCAATGCCTATTCCTCCACAGTCCACTCTTCTGGTTCTGCACCCATCCCAGACTGCGCTCTCCCAGTCCTCCCAGGCGCGCCTCCCCAGTCCTCTATTGACTATGCATCACTCACCTGCCTGGCAGTGCTCTCTCCTGCTGTCCTCTCCTTGCTCCCGTGCCTCCAGTCCAGGACACCTCTATGTGTTCTTAGAGGGTCCCTTCTGCACCCGAGCCCAGGCCCAAGGTCAAGAGACTGGGGAGCTCCCTCAAAGGCCCCGACAGCCTAGTACTCCATCTCCAGCTCCCACCCGAACAACTCCTCCCCAGCTGGACTGACCCTAGGTATTTAAGGAGGCCTGCCTCCTGCCAAGCCAAGTTGGGGATTGATTAGGGCTCCTTAGAATACCCCAGACAGCTCCACCTCCCTTCTCCTCTTTCCTTTCTAGAAGACACTAGAACAGGGGTATGCAATTAGCGGACCTCCAGCTGTTGCAGAACTACAAGTCCCATGAAGCATAGCAAGACTGACAGCCACAAGCATGACACCCAGAGGCAGAAGCATGATGGGACTTGTAGTTTTGCAACAGCTGGAGGCCGCTAATTGCATATCCCTGCACTAGAACATTCTAGAAAGAAGTGGGAGGTCCCAGTGATGCTGACTGTGAGTCACCAGCTCTACCCTGAGTCACTCCCAGCACAAATGACAACAAACAGTCCTAGCTACCAGCTAGGCCTGCCTAAATTTACCTACTCTACCAAAAAAACTATTTACATCCATCTAGCAACCTAGAAGCATGCATTACAAGAAGTCAGCGCTCCCAATCTAGACACCGGAGTCAGTGAAGCCATAGACAGCCGGGCAATTAGCATTGTCAGAAGGAGAGCTCCTTAAAAGCAGTCTCTGTAGATAGCACTATCTCATAGAGAACCTCACACCTTTCTTGTGATGATTATGTCACTTCTTCCAGGTGAGGTGCATTTTATCAGCAGTGTCACAGGGCTGTATTTTTTTGCTCAAAGTATTCAGTAACCTCAGTTATCAAATCTCCATCCTTATTATTACTGAAGCACAAGGACATGTGACTAATGTATTGCTTCAGACCTCGGCCTTCCTTTCACACCACCTTCTCCCGCCACTCACAGAAATATGGAAAGTTCTCTGCGCTGACGTCTTCACAGCGCGATTTCATAACTCCGAGTGCCCGTATCTGAGCGATGACCCCTTTTATCTGACCACTGGACTGTTTTCAAACACAACATAGGACTTTGACATCTGAAACCTATATACATGCAGAGGGCCGCGCAGGGATTGGCTGCAATACCAAACCGCAAATGCCGTTAGACACCACATAATTAAGGGGTTATTATTATTATCATATTATCATAATACATTATTATTATTATCATATTATTATTATAATACAGGATTTTTTTTCCAAGTGTGGTTAGGAAGAGGAACTAGTGTTAATGGTAACGCCATCATACTGCTGTGCATCAATTAACTTAAATTCCTGGTGTCCAATCCAAGCCTGTGAGCCGCATGTGGCCCTTTTGTGCTGTTTGTGCTGACCCTACAGACAGTAATCTGTGTTTTTCTATTCCAAGTATCTCTAGCAGCCTTGTGTAATGGGACTGTCTCCTGAAGCATGCCTGCAGTCTTTAGCAACTCTTATAGCATGTTCACAGTCTCTGACCATCTCCTGTCGCATGTCTGCACTCTCTGACCATCTCTTGTACCTTGCTCATAGTCATTGACCATCTCCTGCCGCATTTGTCTGCGCTCTCTGACCATCTCTTGTACTATGGCTATAGTCTTTCACCATCTCCTGTGGCATGTCTGCCCTCTCTGACTATCTCCTGTAGCATGCCTGTAGTGTTTGATCATCTTCTGCCACTTGTATATACTCTATGACCATCTCTTTTAGCATGCCCATAGACTTTGACCATTTCCTGCTGCATGTCTGTTCTCTCAGACCAACTCTTGTAGCGTGCCCATAGTCATTGACCATCTCTTGCAGCATGTCTGCACTCTTTGACTATCTCTTATAGCATGCCCATAGTCATTGAACATCTCCTGCAAGCATGTCTGCACTCTCTGTCCAACTCTTGTAGCGTGCTCATAGTCATTGACCATCTCTTGCAGCATGTTTGCATAGTTATTGACAATCTCCTGCAGCATGTCTGCACTCTCTGACCATCTCTTGTAGCTTGTCTATAGTCACTGACCATCTCCTGCAACATGTCTACACTCTCTGACTCTCTCTTATAGCGTGCCCATAGTCATTGACCATCTCCTGTAGCATGTCTGCACTCTCTGACCATCTCTTGTAGCATGCCCATAGTCTTTGACCATCTCCTGCAGCATGTCTGCACTCTCTGACCATCTCTTGTAGCTTGCCCATAGTCTTTGACCATCTCCTGATGCATATCACAAGAACACATTTGGGAATAAACCTATTTGTCAGGTTCAGAATTTTTCTTTAATAAAAGCTGCACATTTAAAATGATTGAAGACAGCTTTGGAAATTAAAGTGTCCCTCCAGGCATATCTGGCCATAATTTATCCACTGCTATATATGCTCCGACTTGGAGACTTTCAAATATAGGACCTCACTTTACTGCGGCTTTCATATATATTTGTAAATGTGTGCAACTAATCCCTCTGTTATTAATGTAATCTTTAGACAGGGTCAATTTGCTTTTTTTGCAGGCTAGCCGGTAAGTGTGCTGGAAAAACTTTTGTTTGTTTGTACTGTGCTATGCCCTTCCATGCGCCCCTTACTTCAAAAGCTACTTATAAACTGGGGTGGCTGCCATTTTTGGTATACAGTAGCTTGCTTGCTGGATCAGGTGTGGGGACACACTGGACCCCTTCAGCTGCCATTGTCCTCTTGATGGGCTTCTAATGTGCCCCTGCACCTTTAAGGAGGAATGGACTCCCTCCAGGTATGCCTTCTCCTAATTTATCCAAAATGGAGACTTTCAAATATAAAAGTTAAGACCAAGACCATGCTATTTTTGTTTGCTCATGTTTTTATGTATTCGTATATTTGTCATAGTGACAATCTGAGAATTGACTTTTGCTGGGAAAGCTCCCCGCTGGCAGGGAGTGCTGCGGGAGGGATTCCCCATCAACACTGACTGTGTTGATGGGGGAATCAAGCAATTTCCTTTCCTTCAAAGCATGGTTGAAGGAAAGACAATTACATAATGTATGGCTAGTCTAACTACATGTTTACTTTCAGAATCTCTACCTTAGCCAATCAGGAACCCTTGTATAAAGTACAAAGCTTCCTGTGAATGGCTGAGAAGCACTTAGCCCAACTCAATTTTTTTTCAGGCAGCAGACGGGAAGTCCCTGTACCACTGCTGGAATATAGCACTGCGTGTTGTGTATAGCTGATGTTACATATCGTGTATATGACAGTGGGTACATCTTTTAGTAATCCAAATAGTCTGATTGGGCTAGCTTGGCATCTATACTTGACCTTTAAGCTGATCAAAGCCATTAAACACTAAGGTTTATTTTATGTTAATGCCGGCAATGAGTTGTGATTACCAGTAAACCTGAATTAAACTTTAAGTTTACTCTCTAAAGTAATAATAATAAAAAGAGATCCCATGGAGGCCATTCTGTTTTCTTAACGCGTTTATCCTTCTCCCAGTCCCGGGATGGATGGAGTATCTCCAAGAAGGTCATTTCCAGTGCACTCTGTGGATGTTATTATGGACCTATAACTTACCCTGTTGTGCTAATAAGCAATCTTCTGTGTTTGGTCTTCAACTTATTCTGTAGAACATTTTGTCTGCACTGTATTTTGTTCTACGGTTTCCATATTATATTTGTCAATTGTAAAATTTCAATAAAAATCTATTGAAATAAAAAAAAAAAAAGGATCTACGAAAAGCATATTCAAGGTATTAATGTGGAGGATGCAGATAAAAAACATAGAGTACAAGGGTAATATCATATCATATGTGTATATAGAAACAAAAAACTGCGAAATGGGAATATAACACTCAAGGAAACATTCAAAAGTCTAATGAAATTTTTTTTATAAAGTCAATGAATCCAAGAATATACAGTATTTTGGATTATTGATTAAGCTCTCCACCAGTACAAATAGTTTATATGGAACAATATTTGGACCACTTAAATTTCAGTAACATATACATACATTTTACACCTTTTCACAGATTCAGGTTGATGAGCAAATTTACTTCTTCAGGACCAATGTGAAAGGTATTCGTTGAAATATGGTGTTCAATGGTCTATACCAGTGGCGGTGAGAACGGGAGACATGGCCTCCCATCTCCTGGCCGGAGATCCATACACCTTCCACAGTGTCTTCCAGCTTCCACAGTGCCCCCCATCCCCCATGGTGGCCCACGGTGCTCCCTGAGAGCCCTCATCCTCCACAGGCACCACAAACCTACCACGTTGCCTTCCAACCTCCTACATTGTCTCCCAGCCTGGTGCAGAGACTTCAGCCCTACATAGTGCCCCAAACTCCAGCAATGTCCCACAGTGCCTATCAACCTTCCACAATGCTCCCCAGCCTCCTCCCGAAACATCATCCCCTACAGGGCCATTGGGTTTGCTGTGGAGTCCCCCACACCGATTCACAATCCAGCTCCCACATCGATCCCATAATCAGGAGCATGACTACAGACCTAAAGCTGCCTATGACAGCTCGGTCAGTGTGCTGGGAATGTGTCACTTATGGACATACAGTATATGTGTGGCATGTGGGTGCCAAAGCCCACCCTTTTTTTGCCATCACACATATGCATTAAGTGGGCACCAACAAGGTTATTACACACAGCTCCTGGACATTGGGGCAAGGTATGGAGAGTGGCCAGAACACTGTGCCACTGAGCATTGAGCACCAGGGCCGGATTAAGAGCATCATGGACCTGGTGCTGAGGATTTTGGTGGGCCTAAATTATGAAAATAAATAAAATGAAAATGGAAACAATTTTTTGTTAAAACAAATGGAATAGGCTGCCGCAATTTAAATATCAATCATGTGTACACTGCATACAGAGCAGGGCTGGGCAGTATTAGTGACTCACTCACACCAACGGGCTGGGCCTATCTTAAGGAAAGGGGCCTGGAGCTGCAGCTCCAATAGCCCCTATGTTAATCCGGCCCTGTTGAGCACCTGTCTAAATAAGCAGTATATGCTGGTTCATCTTTATGTCTGACAACTGGGATGCCAAAGCTTTTCTTTATGCTGGGTACCAGCTGGACTTGTCATCTGCATAGTAGTAGCTGATGGCCACATCATTAGTAAGGGACGTGTCCGCTGGTAGGAGTGCTGATGAGCGGAGGACTGGGGTACCAGTGATCAGCATTGTTTCATGTTATCTACCAAACTCATATGAATCATTTGCATAAAATCAAGTTCATAATTTAAATACTACATTTCAAATTCAGCAGAAATGTTTCACAACCCAGCTGCATGTGTATATTGACCCTTAGGCTCTGTTCACGCCATGCAGGTGCGACAGAGTGCGCGCACATTCCCGCATGTCGCATGTAGAGCAGCCAATTCATTGCCTTATACGCAAGAAATGTGCAAAAGTAGTCCCAGACCCTTCTGCAAAAGCGTGTTGCTGCAGCAGCATACGTTTTGGCCCACGCATTAACAGATGTGTGGTGGGGCAATTAAGAATTAACGGCACTACCACGCGTCTGTTAAAGGGCAGCACGTTTTTGTTCATGTCAGGAGAGTGCGTGATTTTGCGTATGTTCCTGACAAGCACTGAGTAGCCTTAAAACGGTTCTTCGCCCTGTTTAGAAAAACATTAAAAGTCAGCAGCTACAAATACTGCAGCTGCTGACATTTAAAAAAAGGACACTGGTCTGTCCAGGGATCCAGTGCTGTCCTCACCTGAGCTGATTCTTCACCGGTCTTTGGTGTCCCTGACGCCAGCATGTTTACTGTGGGCAGCCAGCTGTGATTCCTTGAGGCTTCACATCCGGCTGCCCACTGCCCAAGCGTGAGCCACGCTGCGCTCTGTGAATGGTCCCGCAGCCTTCTGGGACCTATGGCGTATCCCAGAAGGTTGCTAGCAAGTGGGAGGGAGGAGAACTTCCGGGAGCTTCACCGCAGCGATTCAAATGCGACTGGGTACTTGCCAAAACATGTACCCATCTCCCCCTAATAAAAACTACCAAAAATAGTAGAGGAGGGAAGAGGGCATACAGCAGAACTTCCCTTTTTGCCCTGGTTCACACCAGTGCGATTTGTCATGAGATTTGACAGTTCAAAGTGAAGAAATGTCATCAGTACACCAAGGCTTCCTCAAAAGGGTACAAAGCTTTATTTTATTTATTTTTAATTTTATTTTATTACATACGGCAACATTTTGGAGCTATGCAGGACACCTTCGTCAGGCAAGTGACTTTGCCAGTCACTTGCATGGCAAAGTGGCTCAGAAACGTTGCCGTATGTTTGTCATGTGACCACGAAAACAAGGTTTTGGAACCTCTTTAGGGAATCCTTGGTGACATTTCTTCACTTTAATCATCCACAGTTTACAGCCTGTGGTCATTACAGCATCCAGCACTATTAAACAGCAAGTTTCTTAAATATGTGCATGGGAAATATTGCACTTAGACTTGACAGCTCAAAATTGCACGACAACTCACAATTCAAATCGTTGCAACTTCTGTTAAATGAAGTTGCAAGCCACAATGAAATCGGAGGTCCAAATCACACTGATCTGTGGCTATGAAATCTCCCTAAAGTAGTCAGCAGGTACATATGCAGCTAACATTAGCGTCATGTGTTGTACAAAACTGCCCCCCCCCCCCCACCCCCAACCATGTACTCTATTTTGCCAAAAGTATTGGGACACCTGCCTTTACACGCACATGAACTTTAATGGCATCCCAGTCTTAGTCCTTTGGGTTCAATATTGAATTGGCCCACCCTTTGCAGCTATAACAGCTTCAACTCTTCTGGGAAGGCTGTCCAAAAGGTTTAGGAGTGTGTCTATGGGAATGTTTGACCATTCTTCCAGAAGCGCATTTGTGAGGTCAGGCACTGGTGTTGGACGAGAAGGTCTGGCTCGCAGTCTCCGCTCTAATTCTTCCCAAAGGTGTTCTATTGAGTTGAGGTCAGGACTCTGTGCAGGCCAGTCAAGTTCCTCCACCCCAAACTCACTCATCCTTGTCTTTATGGACCTTGCTTTGTGCACTGGTGTGCAGTCATGTTGGAACAGGAAGGGGCCATCCCCAAACTGTTCCTACAAATTTGGGAGCATGAAATTGTCCAAAATGACTTGATATGCTGACACCTTAAGGGCCGATTCACACATAGACGATAGGACTTCAGAGGCGACTTTGCTAGGCGATTTGAACGCTACTTCAAGGTGACTTCAGCACGACTTTGGGCGACTTACAACGACCTGAAACTACCTCCATGCCAGGCGACTTTGCTTGTGGGAGGGAAGGGAGGGGGTTGTCTGGGTAATTCGGGGGGAGTAACTGTAAATTCTTTTCTTTTCCTGTAAAGTCGCTTCAATATAGATGGGGATCTGACTTGGAGGTGACTTCCATTAAATTCTATGGGTACAAGTTGGATAGAAATTGCCTTGAAGTAGTACAGGAACCTTTTCTGAAGTCGGACTGAAATCAGAGTGACTTCAGTAGTGTACATTAAGATGGCTCCCATTCACTTCAATGGGATTTCTTACGTCAAGCGACTTGGGGCGACACAAGTCAGATCGCAAGTCGCCTATGTGTGAACCGGCCCTTAGAGTTCCATTCAGTGGTACTAAGGGGCCAGCCCAACCCCTGAAGAACAACCCTACTACATAATCCCCCCACCACCAAATGATTTGGACCAGTACACAAAGCAAGGTCCATAAAGACTTGGATGAGCCACATCAGTGCCTGACCTCCCAAATGCACTTCTGGAAGAATGGTCAAACATTCGCATAGACACTCCTAAACCTTGTGGACAGCCTTCCCAGAAGAGCTGAAGCTGTTATAGCTGCAAAGGGTGGGCCAACTCAATATTGAACCCTATGGACTAAGCCTGGGATGTCATTAAAGTTCATGTGCATGTAAAGGCAGGCGTCCCAATACTTTTGGTAATCTAGTGTATGTTCCTCAGCTGTGTATTTAGCTATTGGTCTGATGCTGGCAGCCAATTACATAGTTAATATCTGAAAATTAGTAAACTAAAAGTTCTGCTATTTAGCACTCAACACACATTTGCATTATTCCCAATAGGCAGAGACGGAAGTGATCAATTATGTAGAAGGAGTAATATAGTTCATATATCCTGTAATGATAAGATTCTAGATTACACGGTTATAAAGAAGAGAGCTGGAGGTAACATCTAGTATAATATAGAGATAATATAACATGCAGAGACACAAGGCCATGCACTGTAGTTGACACAGTCATAGGTATCTGATCCCTTTTATCTGATGCCGGTGTGCTGTTTGCAAACAGAAGACTGGAATTTGACATCTAGACTTGTTTGATAGAATCGCATGTGTCAACAAAACACGGATCGGCCATCTGGCAAAATTCATTTTAATATTTTACAGGTATATACAGTAAGCCTTAATAGTGGGAGAAATATTAAATAACATTTTTTTTAAAACAATGGCACTTTCTCTAGGCATTACATATAAAATCAAACAAAATATGATTTAAAAAAACATTTCTGTATATACCTACAGATATTACAGAACTTTTGTCCAATCAATGATGGTGCACTTTTTGACCAGATTGTCAATGTCTGTAGACACATTACAGCAAACCGGAGCGTTGCTCATTCAGGGCAGAGTAACAGGTTTGCTTTATGTAAATATGTAAACCCATTTATTATATTCCTGATATGTGGCTGCTGTACCATGTACTTGTATGAAAACGCATTCTGTTCTCTTTGTATTGCTTCCTTTGTGTGAAATCCCTGGTGTTCCTGCCAGTCACTCTGCTTTCCTATCACAAACTGACCACAGTAACCATGAGAGCACAGCATGGTCAGTTTTCTGGCTGCTCTGTTCTCCTCCAATGATAAGACTTGTTCTGACAAGCTCCCCCCACACACACAGCCATTCATGGAGAATACCAGTGTGCCGTTGTTTCTCCTCCCCTAGCTCTCTGACCTACTGAACAGCTGAGAACAGAGGGAATGTGATTAAAAAAAGTTATTTATAATGATTTTACATGTGTATACACAAATATTTTCCTTTCACTTCTATTTTGAACCTAACGGGTTGTTTTTCAAGGTTTACATAACCACTTGACCCCCAGGCCTTTTCTATCACTTTTTGTTTACATGGAACAATCAGTATTTTGTGCTAGAAAATTTCTTAGAATCCCCAAACTCTCTGTATATATTTTTTAAAGCAGAGGCCCTAGAGAATTAATTGGTGCGTTTTGCAATTTTTTAAGGCTTCTTTCACACGGACGATCCATTCAAGTCCGCTGGTCAGTTTTTTCAGGCGGACCTGAACGGTGCCTCCATGCAGCCCTATGGAGCGACGAATGGCAGTGGAGACATGGCGGCTGACACCCGTCGCTCTCCGATCCGCTCCAGACCCATAAAGTGTGACAAAGGAAAACCCTATTTTTCCATCCGTCTGCGGATCGGATGACAACGGACAGACGGATCCATTGTCACCTGATTTGCCATTAAGTCACATGGTATTTGCACAATGTTTTTTGAAAGCAATTTTTTTTAGAAGAAATACACTTTTTTTAATCTTACTGCAAAAAAATACAATACATAACCCAATTTTTTGGTAAAATATAAAAGATGATGTTACGCCAAGTAAACAGATACCAAACATGCTATGCTTTAAAATTGCGGATGTCCGTGCAATGGCGACAAAAGACAAATTTGGTGGTCTGGTGCTAGAATTTCCTCCCATGATCTGATGTTCGCGGTGATACCTCACATGTGTGGGACGATCACCCTTTGCGCGTGTGCGAGACCAATGTGTGTTTGCCTTTGTGGGGACAGTGGCACTTTTTTTCCACATTATTTATTTATCTTTATTTTTACACTGTCGCTTTAATTTTTATTTTTTTTAATCACTTCCATTGCTGTCACAAGGAATGTAAATATCCTTGTGACGGCAATAGGTATGTGACAGGTACTCTTTATGGAGGGATCTACGGTCTATTAGACCCCAGCACCCTCCTCTGCCCTTAAAAGCATTTGATCACACCAAGATCGGTGTGATCAAATGCTTTCCAGTTTTTAAAATGCTGCTATTTACATCCAGGTAAACTGGAAGTGATGTAAGGTCATTGCTTCCAGTTCCCTATATAATAGATGCGAATAGAGCGGTGCCGGTCTTTGTTCATCTCTATGATCAGCCAACGCAAGTGCTGACTGGTCAATTGGGTGTCCCAGTTGGACGGGACAGCACAATGAAGTTGCGGAAGGACGTCCCCTCCCACTGTTATCCACTAGGATTCAGTGGCGGCCCATCCATTAGGGGCGCACAGGTGCCCCCATCCATGCGTCCGGCCCCTTGACCTACATACAGGGCGCTGGATGCATGGATTCCAATGGCGGGGGTATGTTTTTTTAAAGCGCGTGATTAGAGCCAGAGGCTCTAATAGGCTTCAAAAAAGGGTGGACTCGGGGCACTACGCCCCGATCCCACTCAGTTGTGTGGCAATAGCGAATGAATATTCGCTATCGCCACACTGATCCTCCTCCTGACCAATCAGGAAGCGAGTCTTGAGAGACCCATCACCCGATTGGCTGAAAGGACAGGCGATCCTATTGGACGCCTAGGAGGAGGAGGGAGGAGCGGCACGGTGATGCAGAAGAAGGAAGGAGGACACAGGAGCCGCTGCCCACCGCCCATACGAGCCCGCTGCCTGCCGCCTATAGAAGCCCTCAACCCGCCTGCTGCCTGCCACCCATAGGGGCCTGCAACTTGGCTGCTGCCTGCCGCCCATAGGAGCCTTCAACCCGCCCGCTGAACGCCGCTCACAGGGGCCCGCAACCTGGCTGCTGCCCGCCGCCCATAGGGCCTGCATACCCGCCCGCGAGATGGGGTAAGTACCAGGGTTTTTGGGGGTGGGGCGGCAAGCAACCACCCCCCAAAAAAAACAAGAGATCCAACCGTCAGCTCTAAAAAAACGGTACTGGGATGATGCCTGCAGCTGCCAGCATAATCCCAGTATAACTACGTGAAGTCCAGCGATATATGGGTACACCGCTGGTTGTCAAGTTTAACGTAGAACTAAAGTAAAAAAGCTGCAAGCAGGCTCTTCTGCAATAGCTCAGTTCACACTTATGCAGTTTGTTTTTGATCCATTTCTGCAGTGTTTTTTGTGGTGCATTTTGCGATTTTGCACACACGTTTTTGATCCATTTTGTCCACGCTTTTTTTGGCCAATTTGTTGTTGGGTGGATTAAAAAACACAAATTGCGACAAAAACACACTTTGTGCTTTAGTGCCAGTTCACATTTGTGCAATGCGAGAGCCTTGCGAATCTAGCGCGGGTTACCGCATCGCACCTGAATCGCACACTGGTTCACACTGAGATCTACGAATCGCTGCAAGTGTCAATACAAATTTAACGACACCCCCAAATTGTTTCACAGATCGCACTGCGAACTGTGAAATGGTGCAGGAATCGGATCGCATAAGTGTGAACACCCAATGCGATCCGATTCCAGTGCGGACCAAAAAAAGGGTCCTGCACCATTTTGGTACAAATGCAATGCAATTTCAGTCATACAGTTTGTATGGCTGAAATCGCATTGCACAGACATTGCATATAATGTGAACAGCACTGCAGTGCGAATTACATGCAATGTCTGTCATCGCACTAGTGTGGACCGGCACTTACTGCAGCTTCTCGGTTGAAGTCTATTGAACCATAAAACACCATTTTGTGTTTAAAAAGAGTCCCCGACCCTTTCCAAAAACGCATCAGCTGAAAAAAGCATAGAAGTGAACGTATTCCATAGGAAACAATGTTAAACTGTAGTGCGTTTCTGCAAAGCAAAAAAAAAAAAACGCATAGGTGTGAACCAGGCCTATAAGAAACTCACTTGCCTGCTTGCAGTTTTCTTTGGAATGTCCACCTGGGCAGCTCAGCGTACCCTTGCCTGCCATGATGATGTGACATGCCGTCATCGCAGCCTGGCCAATCAAGGGGCCAAACAGACCGAACCCTGGGAGAAGATGGAAGTGCTGGTCGCCAGCTTGAGCACCAGCAGCGCAGCGCTGGAGGGCATTATTTAGCAAGTAGGTCTGTTATAATGCGCATATCTGCAGTACATACACTGGTACATTATGGCTAACACCTCCTGGGGGCCATTTATTAACCACTTGCCGACCAGCAGCCATCATTATACAGCGGCAAGGTGGCACGATCCCGCGAATCAACATCACTGTACATCGGCGCGGGATCTCGCGTTTGTGGGCATGCGCGCGCCGCCTGAGGCTCCGATTGGCCAGTGGAGGAGCCAATCAGCGCGTCCTGCGGACTCTATGTCCACGGCCACCCATGATTGTTCTCCACAGTGACAGAACAGGGATCTGCCTGTGTAAAGAAGGCAGATCTCCGTTCTGACGGGAGATCACACAGATCTTGTCTTTCTGCTAAGCAGAATGATGGATCTGTGTGTTTCCCCAGGCAGCCCATCCCCCATACAGTTGGAACACACTGTGAGGGAACATATTTAACCCCTTGATCACCCCCTGGTGTTAACCCCTTCCCTGCCAGTGACACTAGTACAATAACAGTGCATATTTTTAGCACTGATCACTGTAATAATGTCACTGGTTCCCAAAAAAGTGTCAAAAATGTCAGTTAAGTGTCCGATCTGTCCGCCGCAATGTAGCAGTCCCGCTAAAAATTGCTGATCACCGCCATTACCAGTAAAAAATAAATAAATAAAAATGCCATAAATCTGTCCCCTATTTTGCAGACGCTATAACTTTTGAGAAAACCAATCAATATGTGCTTATTGCGATTTTTTTACCAAAAATATGCAGAAGAATACATATCGGCCTAAACTGAGGAAGACATTTGTTTTTTTACATTTTTTTTTGGATATTTATTATAGCAAAAAGTAAAAAATATTGTTTTTTTTTTTCAAAATTGCCGCTTTTTTTGTTTATAGCGCAAAAAATAAAACCCGC